>OX104044.1:83118656-83686156 GCA_944470415.2 Schistosoma rodhaini
CCGAGGATCATCAAAGCCTCCTTCAAAACAAAGAGAGAGGGCATTACAAAGAACGTCATCCAATGCTATGCGCTGACCAACGACTACGATGAAGACGCTAAAAACCAATTCTACGATAGGCTGCAGTCAATCTTCGAGCAGTGCCCAACCAAGGACCTGACCATTCTAATGGGAGATTTCAATGCCAAGGTTGGAAAGGACAACACTGGATACGAAGACGTCATGGGACAACATGAACTGGGAGGAAGGAACGAAAATGGTGAGAGATATGCAGACCTATGTGCCTTCAATAAACTGGTCATAGGTGGCACCATATTCCCACACAAAGACACACAAAGCCACTTGGATTTCACCGGATCACACTACACAAAATCAAATCGACCATATCTGCATCAACAAAAAGTTCAAGAGGACGATGGAGGATGTGAGAATCAGAAGAGGAGCTGATATAGCATCCAACCATCATTTGCTGGTCGCCAAGATGAAACTAAAACTCAAGAAGCACTGGACAATGACGCGGACAACATCACAAAAGTTTAATACGGCCTTTCTTCGAGATGCTGACAAACTGAACGAATTCAACATAGCCCTCAGCAACAGGTTCGAGGCCTTTCACGACCTACTCAATGGAGAGGGAACCACCATAGAGAGCAGCTGGAAAGGTATCAAGGAGGCAATCGTTTCAACATGTCAGGAGGTTCTGGGCCAAAAGAAGCACCATCACAAGGAATGGATCACTGTTGGTACACTGGATAAAATTGAAGAAAGGAGGAACAAGAAGGCAGCAATCAATATCAGCCGAACAAGAGCAGAAAAAGCCAAGGCACAAGCCGAATACACAGAGGCAAACAAGCAAGTGAAGAAGAGCATCAGGACCGACCGACGTAAATATGTGGAAGATTTAGCGATGACAACGGAAAACGCTGCAAGAGAGGGAAACATGAGACAACTGTATGATACAACAAAGAAACTTGCTGGAAATTACCGTCAACCAGAAAGACCAGTGAAAAACAAGGAAGGCAAAGTAATCAACGATATTGAAGAACAACGAAACAGGTGGGTAGAACACTTCAAAGAACTCTTGAATTGACCAGCTCCACTGAACGCACCCAACATCGAAGCAGCACCCACAGACCTCCCAATCGATATTGGCCCACGAACAATTGAAGAGATCAGCATGGCCATTAGATAAATCAAGAGTGGCAAAGCAGCGGGACCAGACAACATCCCGACAGAGGCACTGAAAGCAAATGTAGCAGCAACTGCCAAGATACTCCACATCCTCTTCAGTAAGATTTGGGACGAAGGACATGTACCAACAGACTGGAAAAAAGAACTTCTGATCAAGATACCAAAGAAAGGCGATCTGAGCAAGTGCGACAACTACAGAGGCATCACTCTCCTCTCAATACCAGGAAAAGTCTTCAACAGAGTATTGTTAAACAGGATGAAGGATTCCGTAGACGCCCAACATCGAGATCAACAAGCTGGATTTCGTAAGGATAGATCGTGTACAGACCAAATAGCAACTCCGCGGATCAGTGTGGAACAATCAATCGAATGGAATTCATTACACTACAACAACTTCATCGACTACGAGAAGGCATTTGATAGCGTGGACAGGACGACACTATGGAGGCTTCTTCGACACTACGGCGTGCCTGAGAAGATAGTCAATATCATATGGAACTCCTATGATGGACTAAACTGCCAAATCGTCTACGGAGGACAACTCACCGACTCGTTTCAAGTAAAGACCGGTGTTAGGCAAGGTTGCTTACTCTCACCCTTTCTCTTTCTCCTAATCATCGACTGGATTATGAAGACGTCAACGACTGGAGGAAATCACAGAATACATGGATAGGCAGGATGCAGCTTGACGATCTAGACTTCGCGGATGATCTGGCTGTTCTATCACAAACGCGAAAACAAATGCAGGAGAAATCGACCAGTGTACCAGCAGCCTCAGCAGCAGTAGGTCTCAATATAAACAAAGGGAAAAGCAAGATTCTCCGATACAACACAATATGCACCAATCAAATTACACTTGATGGAGAAGCTTTGGAGGATGTGGAAACCTTTACATATCTGGGCAGCATCATTGATGAACACGGTGGATCAGATGCAGATGTGAGGGCGCGGATCGGCAAAGCAAGAGCAGCATACCTACAACTGAAAAACATCTGGAACCCAAAACAATTGTCAACCAACACCAAGGTTAGAATTTTCAATACAAATGTGAAGACAGTTCTTCTGTATGGGGCGGAGACGTGGAGAACTACGAAAGCCATTATCCAGAAGATACAAGTGTTTATTAACAGCTGTCTACGTAAGATACTTCGGATCCGATGGCCAGACACTATAAGCAACAAGTTACTGTGGGAGACAACAAACCAGATTGCAGTGGAGGAAAAAATCAGGAAGAAGCGCTGGAAGTGGATTGGGCACACTTTGAGGAAATCACCCAATTGTGTCACAAGACAAGCCCTCACATGGAATCCTGAAGGTCGAAGGAGAAGAGGAAGACCAAAGAACACATTACGCCGAGAAATAGAAACAGACATGAGAAGAATGAAAAAAACTGGATAGAACTAGAAAAGAAGGCCCAGTAGAGAGTGGGTTGGAGAAAGCTGGTCGGCGGCCTATGCTCCATTGGGAGTAACAGGCGTAAGTAAGTAAGTAAGTAAGATGAATTTCAAACAATTGATTATCAGAAGGGGGTTTTGTGGAGATTTTAGTAATTTTATACAGTTGAAATCATCAGTCAATTGAAGCTAGACCACCATTGAAAACCTGGAAGCACTGGACGGCCGTTTCGTCCTATTATGAGACTCGTTTTACAGTGCGCATCTACGATCCCACCTCACGAGACTCGAACCCAGGACCCATCAGTCTGGCGCCAGAGCAATTAACTGATAGTCCACTGAGCCGGCAGTAACCAGTGGAGTTCAACCAGGTCTGTTGGGAGATATCAACTCACTGAAGACGTTGGTGAATGGTTGCTCAATTTCGTGGATCGGTTAGACATTAACACCGTTGGATGCCGGCAAGCTCAGTGGTCTATCGGTTAAGTGGTCTGGCGCGAGACTGATAGGTCCTGGGTTCAAATCTCGCGAGGCGAGATCGTGGATGCACATTGCTGAGGAGTCCCACAGTAGGATGGAACGGCCGTTCAGTGCCTCCAGGTTTACCATGGTGGTCTGGCTTCAATTGACTCATGATCTCAACCATATAAAATTGTTTGATTGCTATTTGAAATATACGTGTCACCAATCTTCGTATATATTCATCGACTTAAATCGCGTTGGTGAATAACGGAATTAAATAAGTCAAATAGATTTTTGAATACGTATATTTTGTACAATCGTTGATCGGAAAGCGAAGCAAAACTAAAATGACGCGCAATGGAGAAGGCATGTGAGCTAACTCGATCAATTAAGCGTTAATCAATATTTATAGTCGAACAAAAATAAGTTACAAACATATGATGAATAGGATATGAAGTCCACACACCCATGCTCATATATAAAAACAATCAGGGTTGATAAGCGAATAACTAACAAGATCAAAATGTGACTCAAGAAGAATGAATGAATTGGCTTGTCCGGTAGCCAGAAAAAACTATGTGAGCTTGACATAGCAACTGACACTAAAGATGTGATATCAGAGAAACATCTGATGTTATCAAATTCAGACGACAACAGACCAGATTGACTATTAAATATTTCGCATACACTATGAATGTTATATCCCATGGAGATTTATGAATAGTAACTTTTGAGGACTGTTTGTGGACGAAATGGATATATGATTCATATTGCAGAGGCTGTTCTGGACTTAACTGGTTGAGCTAGGCAGAAAGCAAAACCGACAAGTACTCTAGACTGTTCATACGGTTTTTGTGTATCCATTGCTCTGATCGATAACTCACTCCTCTCTGATTGGCGGGGATCATTACCTCATATATTAAACAGGGCATTCGTGAAAGCGTGAGTCAATTGAAGCTAGACCACCATAAAAAACCTGAGACACTGGACGGCCGTTTCGTCCTACTATGGGACTCCTCAGCAGTGCACATCCACGATCCTGCACTCGCGAGATTCGAATGGTGGTCTAACTTCAATTGACTCACGCTTTCAACTATGAAAATACTAAATCTCCACAAAACCCCTTCTGATAATTATCAACATGTTAAATGATAGTAATTGATTGTAAGCATATCTTTAATGTATCCCATTGAAGTTATTTATATGTATTGTAACATAGATTTATACAACCTTTTGTATTTTTTATACTATACTTTGATTTTGATCTCTCTTTTGGGTTTTCGATCAGTTTTCAGGGAAATTTATGTGAGAGAGTATTACATGACTGAGCGTTATGATTTTTTCGAAGTCGCTAATCTAGTGTACTAACGATCTAATTATTTGACGCCCAGTATATTATCATACAAAACTCCTGGGATTGGCAATTGCAAATGTCTACACTTTTGCCATTAACTCACTCATAACTAATAAAGTATTTAACAAATAGTAAAAGGCAGCTAAGGAATTTTATGCCCTACAAACTACTGTGTTCAACTTTAAATGAAATTGTAATATATAGTAATTCATATTGTGGTGTGTGCAACTTATATCGAAATAAAAAGTATATAAAGCTAGTCAGGGATAGAATGTCTGTCAGCATGAGCTCAAGAAGATCGAATAGGAAAGAACAGGAACAAAAAGCAATTGATATGCAAATGCAGGAACATTGAAGTCTGAGACGATTGACTGATATTTGCAAAAGGAACAGTGAAGTTTGAAACAATCGATTAAAATTTTGCAAATTCAGTATTCACTAGATGGTTTTAAGATTTTACTAAGATGTTCTGTAATTTTGTGTTTGAATGCATTTTGATTGTTCACATTAAATGTTCTCATTCACTAAAATATTATAAGCTTTTTTTTAGCGAGTTGGTTTTCTACGGGATGGGGTCGCTAACCCCATGCCCAACCCTCCTCCTTTGGGACCGGCAGTAGCCCTCGGTGGAGCTACAGGCGTCACAAGACAAGCCCTCACATGGAATCTTGAAGGCCAAAGGAGAAGAGTAAGATCAAAGAACAGGTTACGCCGAGAAGAATGAACAAAAACTGGATAGAACTAGAAAAGAAGGCTCAGGACAGAGTGGATTGGAGAACGCTGGTCGGCGACTTATGCTCCATTGGGAGTAACAGGCGAAAGTAAAAAAATCAAATGAGACGGGACTGGAACTTAAAACTAAATGATTAAAAAATAAATCAGATGATTTCATTAAAATAAGTTACTAGTGTCACGAGTATAATGATTTAATAGTAAGATATTATGTGTTACCATAAATAAATGTACTTTTAATGTCTATTTTATGTCAAATATACATATATATATATATATAAATCACATTATCTGAATCAATCATACTGATAATGGTAATTAATAAAGGTGATTTTATTAATCAGTTTTATGAAAAGAAATTCTATTCAAACTATCAGATTTGATTGACATAACTAATAATAATAATAATAATAATAATAATAATAATAATAATAATAATAATAATAATAATAATAATAGTAATGGTAATAATAATAGTACTGTCTTATTTTTTATATTTAAGTATGAAAGATGCATGATTTGAGCAGTCACTTATAAAGTAATTTGATCTAACTTAATACCATTGGAGACAAGATCACATAGATACAAATGTTACAATCTAGTTTACTGTATTATATAGATTGGTTGGCTAATATATATATATATATATATATATATATATATATATATATATAACTGAATAGCAAGTTAATGTAAATCCTACAACTCTTTACGAGGTTGAAAAATTTATAGGAAATCTAAAGCGAGGGAGAGCAGCAGGCCCTGACAGGTTGACCCCTGAGATTTTTAAGGATGGTGGTCCAGTACTAGCAGTGAGATTGACTGAGGTCTTAGGTAGAATCTGGGAACTGGACGTAATTCCATCTGACTGGTCCCAATCACTGATTGTGCCAGTCTATAAGAAAGGACAAAAGTCCTCTTGTGACAATCACAGAGGGATCAGTTTGACTAATATAGTGTCTAAAATATTAGCTTCAATAATACTAGGTCGCCTAACCAAAGCTCGTGAAGAGCAGACTAGAGAAAACCAGGCTGGTTTTCGACCTGGACGTGGTTGCATAGACCAGATATTCACCCTACGTCAGGTTCTAGAACATAGACACATATTCAGACGTCCTACAATAGTAGTATTTCTTGACCTCAAGGTGGCATTTGACTCTGTTAATCGTGAGGTTCAATGGCAGTGTTTGTCACTGAAAGGAGTACCAAAAAAGTACATTAACCTCATAAAGGCTCTCTACTCGAACACAACTGGTTGAGTTAGAGCATATGGCGAACTGTCATCAGAATTGATTACCTCAAATGGTGTTCGTCAGGGCTGTCCACTCTCCCCATTCTTGTTTAACTTTGTCGTTGACATGTTTCTAGAGATAACACTTTCATCATCTCAATCTCCTGGAGTTGAACTTTTACCGGGAGATTCACTTGTTGACTTAGAATACACCGATGACATAGTTTTATTTGATGAAGACGCTGACAAAATGCAGAGTCTTCTGACCACTATAAGCAACTATGCAGGCATGTTCGGAATGCGATTCTATTCCTCGAAGTTCAAAATGTTACTTCAGGATTAGATTGCATCGGCACCCAAACTAATGATAAGGAGTGAAGTGGTTCAGCATGTCGACCACTTCACTTATCTTGGGAGTCTCATTAGCCCTTGTGGTCTGGTGTGTGACGAAATCTCAGCACGGATACAGAAGGCACGTCTAGCTTTCGCCAACTTGCATCATTTATGGCGTAGGCGAGATATACGTCTAGCAACAAAAGGACGTGTTCACTGTGCAGCAGTTCGCTCCGTCCTACTTTATGGCAGTGAAACATGGCCGATAAGAGTAGAGGATATTCGTAGGCTACTAGTGTTCGATCATAAGTGTCTTCGACGCATTGCTCGTATATCCTGGGACCACCGGGTAAGTAATGCAGTCGTTAGGAAACGGGTACTAGGTAAGGATGGCAAATCGACTGATGAAGCAGTGAACTCTTTAGTTAAATACAATTGTTATAAATTATCTGAAATATTGTAAGCATGTGTGTAAATGAGGGAAAAATAGAGGTATTTGTTTACAAGAATCGTATATAACAAAAGAAACCAATTAGATCCTGTTCTAAAAATCAACGAGGGGAAAATAAAAAACCCTTAGTTACTTCATAATATATTATTTTTTGACTGCAAGTGATGTGTAAGTAATAATACTTGAATACAAGCTTGTATATAATAGATGGAATAAGAGATAGTGGTGGAAATCCAAGGAATATCCATCATAAAAAGATAAGAAATCATAATGTAAGCCTAGGAAAACAATTGAATATTTGCGGATTGCTAACAGTGCACTTCAATAATGATTTTAAAAAACTATATTTCTTGCACTTCATATTTGGATATTTTTAATTTAACAGTTCATTGATCACGGCGTAGTGACAGATGTTATATGTGTCAGGTCCTTTTTAGTGCAGATCGAATTTTATCGATCAAGGTGCAATGTGACTTGACATCGTATGTAGTATGTTGAGGTATAAGGTGGTTATTTGAAGTAGTCGACAGTAAAACCCATACCTAGCTTTCGCGCCATGTGGCAGCAAGGTGTACCTGTAATCTTGATGGAACAAAAGTTCCCTGGTGGATTCGATACCGTGTTATCGAGCTTCACAGTCAGATACGTTACCATTGAACTATCCGGGTAGTGATTGAACTGTAGGACTGAGATGTATTTACAATTGATTGATCACTACCCAGTGCTCAATGTCATGTATGTCAGATCCTTTTTAGTACAGATCAACCTGGAATTGAACCCAAAACCTTTCATGTCTCATGGTAAGTCATAGATCGGAACCCAGGAGGTTACATGCCTAACTTCAATCACTTCCCCATATCATGCAACCTTCGTCTAATACCATTATCATTAGGTAACAGCCTCAAAGCCGACATGTATATTGTATAACTACTGAAAAATAATACTCACCTTTTTAGATATGACTACAGCATCAAAATCATGATAAACAACAACATGATGATCTTTAGTTAGTTGAACATCCATTTCAACAAAATCAGCTCCCTTGATAATAATGATAATGTTATATTTTCATATCCAATGTAGTATGATGAACAAGAGAGTAAGCAGAAATGGGAAGAGAGAGAAAAAAAACAAAAGCAATAACAGTTAAATAAGGTGAGAAAGAAAAAACACCTAGACATATTATTACCATTTAAATAAAAAATAGAGCAAGTTAGGAACTGATCAATATATTTCAAAGTTGAAATCATGAGTCAATTGAAGCTAGACCACCATCGAAAACCTGGAAGCACTGGACGGCCGTTTCGTCCTACTATGGGACTCCTCAGCAGTGCGCATCCAGGAACCCGCTCTCGCGAGCGAGATTCGAACACAGGACCTACCAGTTACGAGCAATAATTGAAGTTCCCTATGATATGAAATAGCACACACACACTCATATACATATTGAAGAAAGAATATCCAAAGGATAAGAAAGTGGGCTACAGTAAAAAATTTTAAAGGAAATCAACATTTTCAATAAACAATCAAATTATTCTTTAATATAAAGTAAAAGAATGATAAAATCGAAATAGTTCAATGAAATTATATTCAGTTTAAAGATCCTTTAGAAGTCATTGATAAGATTAAAATATCTATGAATAAGAAGAAACAACTGTTCATGAGTCAATTGAAGCTAGACCACCATGGTAAACCTGGAAGCACTAGAAGACCATTTCGTCCTATTGTGGGACTCCCCAGCAGTGCGCATCCACGATCCCTCAAGAGATTCAAACCCAGGACCTATTAATCTCGAGCGCGAGCATTTAACCACTGGACCACTGTGCCGGCATTCAACGGTGTTAATGTCTAACTTCAACCAATCCACAAAATTGAACAACCATCCAACTGCTGAGAAGTTTCACAATAGGACTAAATGGCCATCTAGTGCTTCCACGTTTTCCATGGTGGTCTACCTTCAATTGATTCATGATTTCAACTACAATCTTTAAGGTCTAATCAATTTGTAAGATACATGGCTAATAATATTAGTTAACTTTATCATTTGTAAAATTATATAAACTTGATTTGCTCATATTGAATTGTAGTATAGCCTTATCCGTTGAAACATTTGAAACAGGAAATTCTGATCTAATATACAAAAAAACGTTTTCGATGAAGATATAATGGGTATAGTCAATAAGAGTAAGACAGTAAAGAGATGTTATTAAAATAGAAAATAAAAAAATAGATCAAAGAGGAAATGTAATGAAATTATGTGCATATTAGATATTTAGATTAAAATTATGAAAACAAAAAACATTCAAGGGCTCTGGCTCAAGACTGGTAGGTCCTGGGTTCGAATCTAGCGATTTCGGGATAGTGGATTACCACTGCTGAGGAGTCCCATAATAGGACGGAACGGCCGTCCAGTGCTTCCAGGTTTTCCATGGTAGTGTAGTTTCAATTGAATCATAATTTCAACTTTGAAAAATACATTCAAAAGGTGTTATGTACTTGAAAAAAAAGAGAAAAAATAAGAAAAGTAATATCGCTAATTTTTCACCTTGATATATGAGACTGATCATATTTTACACCAATCCATGTGAATTATCATAGCCAGTGATCCAATTATACCGTATTGTATTGTATTGAGAGAACGAATAGAATAGATATATCATTCTCTTTAAATAAGACTTGAAATTTCATTTTGACGTAACTATATCATTTTTAAGATCGGGGGGGAGGGGTTGGATGGGAAGGGTTGAAGGTGATCACTATTGAATAGTATCAAAAAAACAATAGAGAAACAACTCTTTATTCTTTAGTCGATATCACTCTATGATATTTACTAGCCGACACTAGGAATAGTTACGTCAAACTACAGTTATTTAAGTTAAATTAGAAACTAGGGGGGGGGGAAGGAAACAATTTAGAAGTGAAATAACTTTTCTAACAAAGAAACAAACAAAGAAGATGAAGTTAGAAGTGAAATATAAAAAATAAAACTATTAAAATCAAGGTACAAAATAATAAAAGACTAAATTAATCAAAGAGGAAAATTACATGTTGGACAGCCGTCCGAAACGAATCCAATGTATTTTCTCTAGTTGTCGGTAACCTGTAAAATTAAGCACATTAAATAGCTGCGCAATTTGTATGCAACATTAAAACAAAAAACACAGAAGTAAAAATCATTTTGAATCATATTATCGTTGGAGATAGCAATCGCTAAATATACCCCACTTGGGATTACTTCCAGTTGTATATGGTATCTAACTGAAGAGTACTCTGATGTTTTTGACGAACAATTGAAAAAATGAATGTTTTATACAAAATTTTATGAAATTAAATGGTTATGTAATTGAATATACGATAATTTTGACTAGAGATAACATATTTTATGACTATGAGACCATTGTGAACCATAGTATTGCTGAAGTGTTCAACTTACCGATGGGGTAATGCAATAACCAGCAACACAAATATATATATATATATATATAATGCCTGGTTAGTAACATTTGGAAATTTATAGCCTTTTCCGATTTAACAGTGGTCTTGAGTGCTGTTAGAGGTATGAGGGCAGTTATCACTTCCCGGTTGCCCACACCCTGGAACGGTTCTTCTAGAGGTACCTGAAAAGGAAATTGAGTTAGAAGTAGTCTTAATGACCCGAGACCTTGACCGCACTGCCAAACGCACAACTGCTTGAGGTCGGTCACATACAACCTTTTTGTGGGTAGTTTTTGTGCTAGCTTCGTACTTGTTGGGACCTTACCGCCGGAGACGGATATCCGTGGGATAAGGTGAGGTGTGCATTTTTAGGGTCGACCGTTTCTAACCCCATCCCTCCTTGTGGGAAGGCAGCATCGCTGCAGATGCTGGTTGTCTGAAGAAAACACCTTACTGCCGTCACACCTCTGTACAGTCAGCAGTAC
Organism: Schistosoma rodhaini; assembly: GCA_944470415.2. Classification (NCBI taxonomy): domain Eukaryota; kingdom Metazoa; phylum Platyhelminthes; class Trematoda; order Strigeidida; family Schistosomatidae; genus Schistosoma; species Schistosoma rodhaini. Next base: position 83,129,725 of record OX104044.1, read on the forward strand.
GACTTCGCCTTCAGACCTTGAGTTACTGCTTTTAGTCTTACCGCTTTTCAACCGACCTGTCTGGCATGGTAGGACCTTGAGGAACGATTGTTCCAGCCAGTATAGCTCGATTGGTTCATCACGATAGGCAAGCCTGACCACCACGTCAAGGTAGCAGCAACGGTTGGGTTTCCGATTTAACACATGCTTATTCATAAGGGAATTTCATATGTCATTGTAGTTTAATTAATTTCGATTTGTAAAAGTATTTTTGCGGGTGATTCTGGTCGATTTTCCAGATAATAGAGCATTTATCAACATTAACATTCTGTCTAAACTCCGCCTGTAGCTTCTTCGTGGGCTACTGCCGGTCCTAAGAGGGTTGGGCATGGGGTTAACGACCCCATTCCGTAGAAAACCAACTCGCTAAAATAAACGCTAACCGCACAAAAATTATTCAAACCATTTAAACTCTGCCCTGGGAGTTGAAGGAATAATTATGACGTCTCATGATGAAAGCCGAGTTCCTTCGGAAATCATGAGGCCAATGCACCTTCTTACAACCAGAGAGGTACATGGAATGTCCGGACAATGTGGGAGACCGGAAAAGTCTTACAAATTGCTATAGAAATGAGAAAATACAACCTGGAGGTTCTCGGGGGGGGGAACATTCTTCCTAATTCCCATCAGTCAGCTAGCTATTACGATATTGAAATTGGATAGATAGAATCACTATATATTTATTTTGTTTATTTCTCCATTCACAAATCAATTGATTTTGTTTGACTATTTATCCCTAGTGTTGATTATTGTTGACAAGCCTCATCTCATACTGTTCACAGTTTCATTAAACGTTCAATCTACAACTATTAACTAATAATAATTTAAGTAGTATCAACAAACATGAGATCAGATGAAATACTCACGAATACTATATTTATTTCCTGACATTGATAATTATCATAGAGGACTAGGTTAAGTTATTCAGTCAGTCACAACGTAGAACTTCGTACGTACGTACATCAATTCGAGTTGCCATACCACAGGACTAGGTTGAACGATAATAAATATCTTAGATATAATATTCAAAAAATAGTACATCCCTTTTTTTAGAACTGAAAAAAGTTTATTGCAAACTATAAGTGTAAAACATTTCAAATTTCAAACTATTAGTCACACATAGGGTAAGTACATCCAACTTACGATGGTATAATGTGAAATGTTGTTAGGAATTTACATTTTTTTAAACCTTTGATATAATTTAATTACGAATATCAGATTAAAATAGGTTATAAATCAGTGAAGATTAAAGTAAACAATGAGTATCATGTTAATTAAAACACTTCTTGTAGTGAAACCGACCCATTGTGTTATCGGGGAAGTGTTCAAGACAATTCAACAACGACATTATCAAAAAAGTTTCTTTTCTCAATTGTTTTTAATTCTCTTTTAAAACGTTATGATTAAATGAGCATGTGTTTATTATATGACTGAAATCATTTAAAAGAACCATTATGTAATAGTATATAGAAATAATACCAAGTATGTATTCATGAATTTGGTTTCATGTCCTGTGCTATATATGATAATTCGAGAAGGGGGAACGATAAGGCCAACTGACATGGTGGTTGACAGTTAGATTGCAGCAACGTTTTAAATGTTCGCCGATTGAGTCATTAATAGAATTTTCAGTCATTTAATGGATGAGTGTTGTATATTAGAGTGTAAATGTTTTTTATAAAGGAATTTATTTTAAACGGATGTAGTTATCCGCGATCGTCTAGTATGAAGACGTTTGATGTAGCGCAGCCTGAATTGAGAACACACACATAGTAAAAGTTAGGCCTTCAAATGAAATGTTTCATAAAAATTACACTCTAATAGACATTATTCACACAAAAAATGAAGGGTAGAATGATCGAAAGTCTAGAATAAGAACACAATGAGCACTGAAAATGTAGGACATAAATCCGGTTAGTGAAGATTTACGAAATTACCTTCTTATCAGAGGGGAGTTTCGTGGAGATTTTAGTAATTTTATATAATTGAGATAATGAGTCAATTGAAGCTAGACTATAATGAAAAACATTGAAGCACTGAACGGCAGTTTCGTCCTGTTGTGGGACTCCACAGCAGTGCGCAACCACGATCCAGCCTCGCGAGATTCGAACCCAGGACCTTCTGATAATGATCATATGCTCACTAGTGACTGGCTCCATGAGGTATTTCCTAGAGTTCTAGTGAGAAGTCGTGACTAGTGGAGCTAAGCCATGTCAGGTAGATACATTTGTCTACCTCAGTACAATGGAATATGGTTGCGCGATTTCGTGGATTCGTTGAAGTTAGACACTAACACTTTTGGATGTCAGCCAGCTCAGTGATCTATCGGCTAAGTGCTCTGGCATGAGACTGATAGGTCCTGGGTTCGAATCTGATGAGTGAGGGATCATAAACGCGCACTGCTGAGGAGTCTCACAATAGGAAGAAATTACCGTCCAATGTTTCCAGGTTTTCCATGGTGATCTAGCTTCAATTAACTCATGATCTCAACTATATAAAATTATCTTCTTGTAAATGAATAATTTGACATGAATAGTTGAAAATTAAAAAGTAATGGGTAACTATTTTGCTGTAATTCATTACTGCTTTAGAAGTGACGATTTCCAATGGATTAACACTATGTAAACCAATAATATATCAGTCTTAAATACAATATGTAACTCAATTATCCACTGATAAGCCTTCATAAATGACTTTATCACCTACAAATTACAGAAAATGTTTAGTAATAAACGATCATGAATCGATCATTTAAATATTGAGTAGACAATAATATCTTCGAATTTATGTTAATTGGTTACAAATGATACACTATATTGAACACAGTGAAATGTGTTGTTTCCATCTGGAAAACAATCAATAACGTTGGGATGATCGAGAAAATTTCTTACAATAAACATGACAAGCTCAGGAAACATCAAGAAGCATTTTATCGAATCAGCGTTTGATTAAAAGTTTTACTAGAAACATCACGAAAATGAAAAGTCATACGTAAAGGTTCTGATTGGTTGATTACTACAATGCTGCTACTATGTTTAATAGTATTCTAGAATTTTCAGGAAAACCCAAGGACTTCTAAAAATACTACAAAAACCTTATATTTTCTGTACATAAATGAACACTAGAGTTGAAGTACTTCTCACATGTTTGATGACTTTTCTTTTGTGTTCATGTTGCTGTGTAGTTCTAGCTTGAGAGGTTACGAGACTAGCAGCTTAGAATCTGAGTATAGCATTCAATCAGTAAGACTTATCCAATAACTAATCATATACATATTTTAAGTGTTAAACAAACTTCTTTTTCATTATACCATTTGTATACCCATGGTCCACCAGGGTGTTTGGTACCTGAGTGGTTGCGCCACAGGATTGGGCTGATATGTTCGGATTGTAACGTTGAAGCCTTTATAGTGTCTGGTTCTCCTATAAGGCGGAGTTGAGCTGTACTTTTTGGGTTGTCGCGTGAAAGTCTGGATGGTGTCTGGTTCTCCTGAAAACCAGTGCAAGATTACCCTGGCCCATAAGGGTATATTATATATATATATATATATATATATATATATATATATATATATATATATTTGTATACCCATGTCCACCAACTTATCTAAACAGTTTTTTACAACAACTGATATTTCCTCTATCTACTTTTTTTTCTTTCATAAAAGAAAATTGGGTCAATTTTATAGAAAGTAATGAGATTAGAAGAGAGACAAAACACTTTGAATCTAATCATAGTTACATATATATACATATCATACATCATACTCTTTTTAAGTAAATAATCATTGATGAATTACCGAAAAGAAAAACACAAAAAAAACGGCAACGAAAGTCACATGGTACACTTTTTTTTCTCAGTGATGTTTTTATTGTTCGATAGTTATGATATACTACACTATATATATATATATATATATATATATATAAATATATATATATATATATGAACAATCAATAAAATGATTACAATCTAGGTTCTAATACAGTAACCATCAGTCATAAACAACGTGAACAACAACAAGCATATTTATTACGTAAACATATAATAATAAAGAGATTACTATACGTTAGATTTTAATAAAATGAGTGGAATACAACAATTGATGAAAATTATTATCAGTAGAGGTTTTTTGTTGATGATTTAGCATTTTCATAGATGAAAGCGTCAGTCAATTGAAGCTAAACCACCAGAGAAAAACTGGAAGCACTGGACGAGCGTTTCATCCTATTATGGGACTGACTTCAAGAGATATTTCCTGGAGTTCTAGTGGGAAGCAGTGATTAGTTGAGTTCAAACTACGTCTGTTGTGAGATGTCAACTCACTGAAAACAATTGGTCAACGGTTGCTCAACTTCGTGGATTGGTTGTGAGTTGGACATAAATACGAAGGGATGCTGGCCAGCTCAGTGGTCTATCGGTTAGGTGCTCTGGCGCAAGACTGGTAGGTCCTGGGTTCGAATCTCGTGAGGCGAGGTCGTGGATGCACACTGCTGAGGAGTCCGACAATAGGACGAAACGGCCGTCCAGTGCTTCCAGGTTTTCCATGGTGGTCTAGCTTCAATTGATGAAAAGTAAATTTTACTGATAGGATGTAAATATAATATTAATAGTGTTAGAAAACAGAAAGTGAAGAGGGAAAATTGAGTATTGTTGTATCTTGCTGAAGACATAAGTACGGGTAACTTCCAGGACCTATTAATGGACTATTATTCTATATATATTCTTATTGTTTAACTATTGAGTAACTACATTGTGTATATCTACATTCATCTCATTATAAGCTTCATTTTGATCTATGAATTATTATTATGCGATTTACTGTCCCTAAATTATATTCAGTTTACTGATTATTGTATCCCACGTTCACAGCCACATTTGGCTTGATATTGTATAAATATTATTTTCTATTTTATAGTATGATGCGGTCTGTCTGTCTATCTAGTATATAAACAGAGTATGCTTGAAATAAAGGATACGCATAGCAGAAGATGTAATTGGTGTTCTGGACTCAATTGGAGAGGCTATGCGGACAAGGGATCAATAAAGGCGCTAGACTACTCATACCGGTCGAATTCGTTAGTTAGCACAGTGCTAAGATTGGATAAATCGTATTCCGATTGGTGAATAATTCACGTGATAAAAAGCCGAACACAAAATCATAACGAATTGGTATAAGGCTTATTCTTTTTATAAAGTCATAACAAGTATAATGTTACATGTAGTGATATAATCAAAGTTTTTAATGAAATACAAAAACTACAATGGATGACCATAAAAACTGAAATATTATTTATCATTGTTGAAAGCGTGAGTCAATTGAAGCTAGACCACCATGGAAAACCTGGAAACACTGGACGGCCGTTTCGTCCTATTATGGGACTCCTCAGCAGTGCGCATCCACGAACCTGCTCTCGCGAGCGAGATTCAATTGACTCACGCTTTCAACAATGATGAATACTAAATCTCCACAAAACCCCTTCTATAATTAATGAAATATTATTTTCGATTAATTAAATTTACCAAATTTCTAAACTTTCTCCTTATTATAACCAGGATTTTAACGATATCCCAATCACCTTAACTGATTAAATTATTCGATTAACGAATCAACTAATCAAGGATTGTTATTTTGTATTCCTTTTTTTTAATTTGAATATTACTAACTGGCTGGTTCAAATATATGGGGGTCATGTTGGAAAAGAATCAATATTAGATATCTTTCCTTTAAGCCTCTATAGCTAAGTTACATAGTCATAAATTAAAGTAGGTACACTACTGAGTAATAAACTAAACTATTGATGAATAAATGAACATGTCACTTGATTCCTTGATATGACAAGTTGGTAAGATCGAGGTCATACTTTTTGTTTACCCTGTCGATATTTTATCGATTATTAATACAAGCGGATGGATCATATAAATGAAGTGATTGTTTGTCATGCTCAGACTAATAATTGACACAGGCGTGTCATCTGAGACCCTCACTCCTACAGGGATACTTTCAAGATTAAAATGAAAATATTCAATCACTTTAATAACTCCATTAAAAACGCTATCAGTATGAGTAGTAGATACTAAATTAACCAACATGTTTTAATCAACGCTAAATTAAATTGGTTAAGTTCAACACTACCTCCGTCTCAAGTCAATCTAAATGATAAAACTACTACTATTTAAGAGTTAACTAAGCAAGTTCTATGACCCAAAACTCATCCTGGATTATTCTAACTCATAAATAACAAATAGTATCAAAATAGTGTAGAATTAATTTTGTGCGCATTGCAGACGTTGAGTATTTTTAGTTCAACTACAGTTTGAATGGAAAATACCAAAACGTAATAAACTTGTCAGCTTGTCATAGAAACTAATTTGAAAATATTGTAAAATAAAGATGAATTATTTTTGAAATCATTGGAGAAAAGAGATCGGTGGTTTTTATTATAAACGATGCTGAGGAGTCCCATAGTAGGACGATAAGGCCGTCCAGTGCTTCCAGGTTTTCCATGATGGTCTACTTTCAATGAACTCATGATTTCAACTTTGAAAACTAAATAATTAAAGACTCACTACAGGTTCAAATATTGAATCACCTACTTAGAACAATTCAGTCATCTCTTTGATGATACAGCTTAAAGACAATTGGTTAAAGCAATAACCGTTTTTTGAGTTGTATGCTATAAATGAAGAAATTTTTGTTCAATTTGTTTCCTATTCTGATTGACTATTGGTTCAGGAGATAAGCATAATGTGATTATATATGAAGTGATCATTTAACAACTCACTAAAGCGACAGAAATTTTTAGTAATAAAAAAGTTAATATTGAGAACGTTTTTGGCATGGCGTGACTTTATCTAAAAAGTCTCTGAAAACTCTGGAGCAAATGACGGGCATTTCACTTTATTTTCTCTATGAACCGACTAATAATAATTTTTTCTTAGTTGAAAGCGTGAGTTCATTAAAACTAGACCACCATAGAAAACCTAGAAGTACTGGACGGCAGTTCCATCCAATTATGTGACTCCTCAGCAGTGCGCATCCACGATCTCGTCTCTCGAGATTCGAACCCAGGATCTACCGGTCTCGAGCGCGAGCACTGTACCGACAGACCACTGAGCCGGCATCCAACGGTGTTAATGTCTAACTTCATTTGATCCACGAAGTTGAGAAACCATTTCATTAATGTCTTGAATGAGTTGACATCTCACAACAGACGTGGTTTGAACTCCACTGGACACTGCTTCTCACTAAAACTCCTGGATGTATTTCTCGAAGTCACTAGTGAGCATATGATTATATTAATTATCAGAAGGGGTTTTGTGGAGATTTAGTATTTTCATAGCTGAAAGCGTAAGACTGGTAGGTCCTGGGTTCGAATCTCATGAGTGCGGGAACGTGGATGCGCACTGCTGAGGAGTCCGATAATAGGATGGAATGGCCATCCAGTGCTTCCAGGTTTTCCATGGTGGTCTAGCCTCAATTGAATCACGCTTTCAACTATGAAAATACTAAATCTCCACAAAACCCCTTCTGATAATTAATAATTTTTTCATCATTATTGACTAACTAGTGGATAAAATCCCCTCAATTTCAACTAACTTTGTGATTAATAGAGTTTAACAATATTAAAAATAAGGCAGACAACACCGATGACAAAGAATGATTATCACGATATATCCCAATATAGTTGGAAATACAAGTCTTCAGACTTGAAGTGGGATCTAGGAGTAAAAAGCTTGTTTCAAGACGTTTAAGTTCTTGGTTTTATCTTTGACACATATATAGATTATCAGAGGGGGTTTTGTGGAGATTTAGTATTTTTCATAGTTTTAAAGCATGAGTCAATTGAAGCTAGACCACCAGTCCAGTGTTTCCAGGTTTTCCATGGTGGTCTAGCTTCAATTGACTCATGCTTTAAAACATATATAGATGTTTACCGCTGAGGAGTCTCAAACCAGTAACAAAAAAACAACTGTCCTAAAATTTTCATTAGTATTGTACTGAAGACAGTCTATGATAAAAAAACTACCTCAATATTGATTTCGTTAGTATTAAACAGTTCGCTGTGTTTATCAAGCATTTTGATATCTGGGTTCGAATCTCGCAAGGCGACGTCGTGGATGCGCACTGCTGGAGAGTCCCACAATAGGAAGAAACGGTCGTCTAGTGCTTCTAGGTTTTCTATGGTGGTCTAGCTTCAATTGACTCACGCTTTCAACTATGAAAATACTAAATTTCCACAAAACCCCCCTTCTGATAATTTGATATCTGATTACTATGAACAAAATCACCAGGACAAAATATAAATTATCTTCCATCATACATTTGATCGATTGAACAAAACCAGATAGTCTATAACTTAGTTGAACCGTATATTCAAATTATTCTATTGGCAGAGAAACGTTTCTATTTTTTTGCTGATCATTTAAGTTACAGAGAACTATTATCAACATGCTGTTCATGATCAGAATCATATTCACACAAAAACTGCAAACGATCAAATTATTTTCTTCCATTATTATTTTCACTTGGTATTGTTTGTTTAAATCTTCCCATTGATGTTTAGGACTGTAATTGACCAGTCTCTTATTGGTATACGTGCATACTGTGCGTATTGCCTCTATATAATCACTATCCATCTTTGTAAGCAAAGGTACTGGGATCGAGTCCTAGAGTGAACATCAACTCTAAGATGCAGATATATCCAGCGGACGAGTCCCAAATAGAACGAAACGAACGTCCTGGATTCCATCTCTCCCTTATTATTATTATCATCATCAGTAGCAGTATTCATTAATACAAACTTTTTTATAAAGCAACATAGACGTCAACAATCTGGTGAGTTTAGTAAATAAAATATTTTGAATAAATATTCAGATAAACAGAACGGTAACGTATTTTGTATGAATAAGACAATTAGAGATTGTTTTAACTTAATACTGACTGACCTTAATGTAATCTATCAGTCATATTTTGTATAAACCATAAATTACTGTTGCTTACATATATGTTGATACATTGGAAATTGACAGGAAAAATATCTTTTTGATATGATTAAAGCAAAGCATTTTTAATCTGGCTAAATTATTTTGAATAAGAAAATATAAAATTTTCTAGTTGCCAAAAAAATTGCCTGGACAATTTACAATTCCTTAATCATTGAACAGTAATCAGTGTCAGGTTCATTTAAATTTGAATGCTTACCGGATCTAATCTACCAAGTTACAATGTGATTTGATATTATGTTCATTATGTTTACATGTTAACTGATTGAAGGCAATTGCTAGAAAATCTTTGAATTAGATTTTATGCTAGTTGGTATTCGTGGAACAAGTTTTAAACTTAAAATGAGCATTAGTTGCTTAGTCAGTCAGTTGGTTACAACGTAGAACCTCGTACGTACGTACATCAGTTTTAGTTGCCATACAACATTAGCACAGAGATACAATTGTCGATTCAAATCCCATAGTGGTAGAACTAGTAAGAGTATAGGCAGTAATCCAAAAGATTAGGATTTAAAGATGTTATTCAAGGAGTATAATCCAGTGAAATAAATTTGGAAGAAAAAGTATAGTAACATGAAGAATTCAGAAGATTAGAATTTGGTAGAACACAAAGAGTGGATGCACCTTCGCCATTGCAAACGATTTTGAGTCATGTCATTCAGGGTCTCTAACTATCGGTTGCTATCATCTCGCGAATTCCAAACAGTCAGTCTACACCTACCAACATGGATTAGAGATTGAAGGCAAGACATGATAAGGAGTATCAACTAGTATAATATTTAAGATTAAAGTTTTCCTCTGACCATCTGAATAGTTACCATGTAGAGGGTACAAAAAGTGATGAAAATATACACTCAACTAAAATATATGTAGGAGTAATGTATTACGAAACAGTAATTAACATATCTTAATTTCAAGTTTTGTTGATCAACCGGCTCATTTATTAGAGATTTTATTGCTTCAGAAATCTGACTAATATATTCACATTACTTGTATATTCCAAAGTGTAATGCCGCTCAACATAAGGCTGTATTGAAAAAATAAAAAATAAAAACATTAGCGCTAGTCAGACAGACCCCCAGTCTGTCTGAAATCACTGTTTCATTGAAATGGGTCGGTCGAGGGGGGGTCAACTTTGTTACTAATGTTAATCTATTCTATTATTTCTATCATTCTAAGCTTTATTTTAAACTTCTAAGTTAATCAATGTGCTTTGGTCAAGTTTCCTTTATTTTTACTATTTAAATACCAGTAACATTTGTTGACTTCGATAAGACTCTTCAGCAGTGCGCATCTACAATCCCGAATGCGGGGCTCGAGCCCAAGACCTTCGGTCTCGCTCACAAACTTCTAACCTTTTGACCATTGAGACGGCATCCAATGGTGTTAATGTCTAACTTCAATTAATCGATGATATTGAGCTTCCATTGTTTTCAGTGAGTAGATGACTCACACTCGATACGGTTGAGTTCCACTGAATACGGCTTCTCACTAGAATTCCAAAATTATCTCTCGACGCTAGTCACTGGTGAGCACATGACAATTATCAGTATAGGGTTGTAGAGATGAGCACTGCTCAAATGTCTTATACTAGAACGAAACAGCCGTCTAGTGCTTTCAGATTTTTAATGGTGGTCTTACGTTGATCAGCTAATGATATCAATAAAATTCTATTTTATTTTGATGAAATACTGGGACTGCTACCTGATAGAACTAAGGAAAAAACTGGTTATTTGCCCTGTTCAACTGAATAAGAAGTAATACAGGTCAACGTAACGAAGAAGATGGAACTGTAGACGAGGATTCATTAAACACATTAAATAAATCCACAGTAGATACAATCACTGATTACGAAAAACTAAATCAGCATTATTCTGAATTGTATGTGAATTATTTATCTGGACTTTAGGGAAATCTAAACATATTGAATGAGGCAGTAGTCGATCTAAATTAATCGATAACTAAATGAATATACAAAACTTGGGACAGGAATACATCAAGCTGCTGCAAATAATAATATCATGCTAGTGTTGAGTTTTGTAGAGATTGTATAACTTTAGTAGTGTATATCACAAACTGATCTTATTTAAGCTAATATAGAAAACCTGGAATCACTGGATAGCAGTTTTCACCTAGTGTTGGACTCCTCAACAGTGACCATTCATAATCCCGCATCTAGGGATCAGGCACGGCAAAGTTCAAACATGTTGGGTTTAAAACACTTATCCACCGTAGGCAATAAACGACAGTCACATAACATTGCGAACTGATTGAAAATAGATATCAACACCGTTGGATACCGGTTCAATGGTCCAAAAGTGATACGTTCACGCGCGAGATCGAAAGCATTGGATTCGATTCTCGGATGTCAGGTTGCAAGCACACAGTGTTGAGTAGTCCCGTACTAGGACGTAACAGGAGTTCAGTGCGTCAATGTTTTCAAAAATGGTCTAATTAAGATCAGTTTGTAATATAAAGTGTATAAGAATGTAATATTGTACGGAGTTGCATATTTGCCCCTTTCTGATAATTTTATTTGAAAGAATTGCGTCAATTCTGTATTTTATTTCACTAAAATAAATGTGAGCTTGCTTTGTTTACAGTAAATAACAACAACAAGAGAATATGAGATGAATTATTGTGTTTACAATGTTTTTGAATAAGCAATTAAAAATGACAAATAAAATAATTATGGTTTTTATTATTTGATAATATATTCATTCATTTAAGAAGTACTTTGAACCTGATCATCATGCATAAGACGTAGATACGTTTAGTACATTCTGTTAGACTAAATTGCTACTTTTAATTCTGTTCCAGGATTCTTTCCTGTCGATCAAACTTTATTTGATTAACACTATGATCTAACTCCACCTGTAGCTCCTCCGGGGGCTACTGCCAGTCTGAAGCCCGGATAAAGGAGGAGGGTTTAGCATGGGGTTAGCGACCCCATCACATAGAAAATCAATTCGCTAAAAAAACGCTAACCAGAAAAAAATATTCAAACCATTTCAATAAACATTATGATCTGAATAGGTATTTGGTTGTGTTCCGACTGTTACTGTGTACAGAGGAAAACAACTCTATGCTTTTCGTTCATTGAAGTTATTTCTCTATTATTCCTCGATGGATTGCTTTAAGTATGAAACAGAATTGAGTAACTTTGATAGACTAGCATAGCATTTGTATTGTTAATGATTCTGTAGGAAAAAAACGATATTAGATCTGATTCACCTTTGTATGTATTTTTCTTTCAATCTTTCCTGATCTCCCCATGCTTTTTCATTATCGAAGAAAATTTAATGTTGAACTTATATGCACTTAGGAATGTACAACATCCACTTCTGAAATTTATAAATTCCTCCATCTAACCAACTTTTCGTTATTTGTTCACATTGACTCTTCGAAAAACTATGATATATTGTGTAGATCTAGTCTGTCAGTCAGTTACAACAAAGAACCTGGTACGTATGTACATCGGTTTAAGTTGTCATATCCCATTATCATTGAGAGATGAAATTGTCAGATAACATCCCAGAATAGTAGAGATAGTAACAGTATGAGTAGTGATTGAAAAGATTAGGCATTGAAGATATGATTCAAGAACAAAATATAATTTAGTGAAGTGTAAACACACACATACAGAAGTTAACAAGAATTCAATGTGTAGAACTATGAAGACTCCTTCTAAGATTACTAATAGTAAACATTTTACATTCAATGATGAATAGAAATTTAGAATCTTGCAAACAAATGACCAACAGTGTTACATTATTAAATCATTTGTTATTTACACAACTTTTCCATCTCGTAGAAAACAACGCTAGTGTACTAGAATTCATACACACATATTATATCCATATTGCTACTGTTGTGTCTGAAGATTCTACTGTTTATACTTGAAAAATGAGAACCGCAGAAATCCCTATTGTTATAACGTGTGAGTGCGTGCGTGCCCTGTTCGATATATGAACGTGCTGATCCCATTAATCAGAGAGGAGCGAATTTATTGATCGCCCAATGATACAGAAAAGCTGTATGAGCAGTCTTGAGTACTTATCGATCCTGCTTTCTGTCTAGCCTAGCCAGTTAAGTCCAGAGCACCAATAATAGCTTCTGCAATATGAATCATTATTTTCAAACATACTGGGTTTAACTCTCCAAATCTTATTGTCATTAAACCGAAATACTCACTTTCATACTGATTTTTACCCAAAATTACCGTATATGGGGAAAAAAATAAATGGTTACTACAAAAGCACACTGAATTTAGTTGACCTGCATTGATACAAGGACTATAAAAAATCATATTGAATGAAAGTTCACATTTGTCACGTTAAGTGAAGTTTTTACGGACTAAATGCAGAATAAAAATATTGACCTGAAATAACATCACACTAAAAAAGATGGTTTACGACTGTCACGCTGAACAAAATCGTTACTGAAGTGATACAAAAAAATATATATTGACCTCCATTATTATCACCTTTTTATTCCATTACATCACAATAAAATAAAGGTTGAATGAGTGAAGTAATTGAAAACACTCTCACATGCATTACACTGTAAGCAAAGATGGATAGTGGCTAGCAGTGGAATCTAGGACGCGCGATTCGTCTCATTTGGGACTCGTCAGCTATCAGGACTCAGTGGCCGAGTGAATAACGCGATGGTGTTTGAAGCGAGTGGTACTGGGTTCGAGTTCCAGAGTGAACATCAACTCTGAGATGCAGGTACATCCAGCTGATGAGTCCCAAATAGAACGAAACGCGCGTTCAACTGGATTCCACTGCAAGCCATTAACCATCTTTGCTTACAATGCTTGTGAATTAAGGCTATATTGAGGCAATACGCACAGTATGTACATATGCCGATTAGAGACTGACCAGTTGCAGTCCTAACACATCGATGGGATGATTTAAACAAACAAATACTAAATGAAATTATCCATTAGACTGTTATAATATACACCTTGTTTGTATGATTAATTTACACTAACATTTGTATTCATACCTTACAGAATAATAAGAAAGTTTCATGTTAGTAATATTGGGTACCATGAACTTAGAAAAAGATATAAAGTGACATTTGGTACACGAAAAAATAAAATCCCATTCATTTGAAACTTAAAGTAATAAAATCAATAGTATCAGATTATCACTATCCTAGTAACTTAGATCAAATTTTAAAAAAGAAGATTCAACTACGAGGAAAAAAAAACAATGGACAAATGAACAAATGAAATAACTTATCTGTTTGTTTGTTTGTTTTTAATATAAATATCCTTTCTATACAAACCAATATATTGATTTCTAATAGTAATGATAATATTCATTATTGAATGAATAGTAGATATTAATTAATAATAATGTAACATACTTTTTATATTGTTTTTCTTCTGGTTGAAAAAATGATGTACCCATACCACGATGACCAATATCTACAGCTGATGCACGTTTTTTCCAATGATGTTGATAAGTAACTTTTAAACTTGGATCAGATGGTTTAATCATTGGATAGATAATAAGATAACGTACTAGAAGGAGAAAAAGAATTTATTTAATGTAATAATATTATTATAGATTCATATTTCAGTTACAGAATCGGCTATTTGGTTTCGACTTATATACTAAATGTTATGCATGACCGTTGCTGCTACCTTGACGTAGTGGTCGGACTTGCCTATTGTGATGAACCAATCGAGTTATACTGGCTGGAACAATCATTACTCAAGATTCTACCATGCCAGACAGGTCGGTTGAAAAGCGGTAAGACTAAAAGCAGTAACTCAAGGTCTGAAGGCGAAGTCGTACTGCTGAATGTAGAGGAGTGTGACAGCAGTAAGGTGTTTCCTTCAGACAACCAGCATAACAGCGATTCCGCCTTCTGACAAGGAGGGGCGGGGCTAGTAAAGGTTGACCCTAAAAATGCACACCTCATCTTATCCCATGGATTTCCGTCTCCGGTGGTAAGGTCCTTTGAAGAACGGAGCTAACACCTCAAATATCCCCCACATAAAGGTCGTACGTGATCGGCCCCAAGCAGTTGTCCATTGAGAACTGCGGTCACGCTCCCAGGTCGTTAAGACCAAGATTAATTCAATTTCTTTTTCAGGTCTCTCAAGAAATACCCTTCCACGGTGTGGACAGCAGGGAAGTGATATTAGCCCTCTTACCCGTAAGTGACTGACTAAATGTTATGACTAGTGATACTAGCTGGTTGAGTAAACTGAAGTAGGCGGAACAAGGTTTGAACCTGTGAACTAGTAGTTGAAAGTTGAATGTTTAAACCATAAAACTACTGGTTCATAGTGAATTATTGACGAACAAAGCTATTAGAACAACAGAAATCACATGTTTAGTTCAAGTTAATTCATCATAATTTTAAAAAATAACGTAAGTGACAAGCGTTGATAAGTTTGCCACACCTTTCTGTATGCAAAGGTCAGGTCGATCACTAAACATTTCATGGATAATGGACAGAACGTGGATGTTTCAAAAGTATTTAAAATAATTAGCAAGTGGTGAACATTACTTTGCTTTGAAGAAGTCACTGTCGTCAGGAGCTTTCGACTTGAACTTTGGATACAGAAAGAAATTAAAGTAAACCTATCATTATGATAAGATAGGTATATTATTCCAAAACTTGTCAGCTACTTTATCTATTTCATTATAACCCCGTTTATATTCGCTAACGATGTTAACTTTAATTTCATATTAAATAGGTCTTAATTATCACTTATTTAGTAACAATTTCTTTTTTGTTTATTATCTCTTAATTATCATTTGCAATTTCACATGTTTCTCGTTTTCTCTTTGATGATGTCATCTTTAAAATATGAAATATTAATCAATCTTATCTATTCAAGTAAATATGTTGTTTCCTCTTGTTTCTTAAGTGGTTTCTGTTATATACCGTGGAGAATTATGAATAGTAACTCTGAGGACTATTTATGGACCAATGTGATATGTGTATTTCCTATTGAATAATTATTAAGTAACCAAATCATTTATATTCATGTTCCTCTTATTATAAGCTTTATTTTGACCTATAGACTATTATTATACGATTTAACGTTCTTGAGTTATTCCAAGTTTATTGATTACTGTCCCCCCCCCTATTCACAGTCCCAATTAGCTTAATCTTGTACAAATGTTGTTTTCTATTTTATGGTACGATGTGGTCTGTCTGATTGGTATATAAACCCAGTATGTTTGAGAATAATGATTCATATTGCAGAGGCTGTTATTGGTATCCTGGACTTAACTGGTTGGGCTATGCAGAAAGCAGGACCGATAAGTACTTGAAGCTTCTTATACGGTTTTTCGTGTATCATTGCTCTGATCGATAAACCAGTCCTCTCTCATTGGCGGGAATCAGCACGTTCATATATATCAACTGGGCAAGAACGCACCCAATCAATATAACAGTTTCAAAGTGAACTTCATTTATTGATGTATGTAAAACTTTTTATAATTATATTACTAAAATAAATTTAGGGTTTTTATGAATGAGGAACCTTGAAATATGGTGAATTCATGTTATTCTCCGAATCTTATTCTTGCCGTTTTATCAATCAAGGAATCAGGATCATGAGTAGTATATTATCATACAGAAAATGTAATTGTATAGTAATAATAATAATTATTATTATTACTATTATTAATAAGCGTTCGCGCTTAAGATTGAAGGTCCTGTGTTCAAATCCCACGTGCAGGGCCATGGACGCGCACTGCTAGGGAGCAGCCCCATACTAGGACGAAACGGCCGTCCAGTGCTTCCAGGTTTTCAATGGTAATCTGATCTCAATCAAAAAAACTTAACAATCTCCACAACCCTCAACCGATAATTATAATGAATAATAAGGTATGTATAAAGAACTAATAACAATTACTATTTCGTAATTTATTGCTCTTATTTATAAGTCTGAATCGGGGTTTTTTTTTGTTTTCCCATCAAAAACTTCCATACTCTATGATTCAATGATATTAGACACAGTTTATATAACTTTTCATTTTATTTTCAAGTTAGTCAGTTAGTTAATGAATAATCAACATAGATTCTAGAGTAAATGTACATCAGTTCAAGTTATTATGCCACATAACCATGTAAAACTAGCAATAATAAGATAAATAGTGGAAAAAAAGCTTGAACAAAAGAGAATAATCAGAGATGGATAGTGGCTAGCAGTGGAATCCAGGAGGCGCGTTTCGTCCTATTTGGGACTCATCAGCTGGATGTACCTGCATCTCAAAGTTGATGTTCACTCTGGGACTCGAACCCAGTACCCTCGCTTCAAACGCCATCGCGTTATCCACATCGTTGGGAAGATTCAAACAAACAATACTAAGTGAATTCAAAAGAGAATAAGATTTTGAAAAGAAAGAATGAATTCCTGGAAATAGGAAGTTTGAAGTAATATTGAAGTTGAAGACATAGGAGAAGATAAAAAGTGAATATATCTGTACTACAGTGAATGATTCAGAGTTAATTTAATCAACGTCTTCAAACAATGATCAGTGTAATGGTTAGGTTTCTGGGTAATCCGGATCTGCCAACAAACCTCAATTCAATAGTTAATGATCTTATGCGTTGGTTCCCTTCCTTAATTTCTTATGTCTTATTCCTTTTGTAGTCTACACAAACATATGGGAAGCTTCACAATTTTCCATTTTATTGGTGAGTTATTGTAAACGTATTCAAACAAGTCAGCTAAATACTGAATCTAAGGTATTTCTAATGTATTCTTTAAGATAAAAGTGGAATGGATAAGATTGAATGAAAACGAGAGGAAGTCGTTTAACGCTGATTATTTAAAGTGTTCAATGGTAGATGTATTCAGTCTCAGACGAGAAATTTTTAAATGTAATATAAACTTTCACAGTGCAACTGAGAGTTTAATTTACTTATGTTGTTATTTCAATGCTACAAGATAGAGACTTTTAATATACACAATAAACTCAAAAGAAAGTCAATAAGCTAAGTTTCTTGTTGTTTCCATAAATCATTATTCAGAAACGAAAACTCGAACATGAAGTAATATTCAATATGGATAAAACCTACACTTCTTTGATTGAGAGTCAAGTGCTTTAACAATGAATTAATAGTTTTGTATTCCCCTTTCCCTAATTCTGTTTAGGCATCCACGCAGACTAATTGGTTCTCATAGAAACAGTAGAATATTTTGTTTTTGATTAAAGAGGTACACAGTATGAATAAGTAGGAGGATGAGATGATTTCCTCAAATAGAAAGTTTCAATCAACTTTTCTTTTAATTTATATTCATTTCTGTTCACATTTCAAAGTATCATCATACATACATATTAAACTCTATCCTTTCAAATTACATATGTCACATTTTTCTCACATTAAGATACAAACAAATACACAATGATGTCCCATATAGATCAACTTGACCAGAGTGAAATGACTTGGTCAAACTTGTTCTTTTTGACTGAATGAACTACTAAGTTTTTGCTTTGTTCCATTGCACTATTTAAACTTGAGTTAATTTAATTAGATCAGAAGGGGTTTTGTGGAGAGTTTAGTATTTTCATAGTTGAAATCATGAGTCATTTGAAGCCATACCACCATGGAAAACCTGGAAGCACTAGACTGCCGTTTCGTCCTATTATGGGACTCCTCAGCAGTGCGCATCCACCATACTGCACTCGCGAGATTCGAACCCAGGACCTACCAGTTTCGCGCCAGAGCATTTAACCGATAGACCACTGAGCCGGCATCCAACGGTGTTAATGTCTAACTTCAACTAATCCAATTTAATTAGTTTATTTATTCTTTTGAGAAGTAGCCTACACTAAGTCACAAAATGTTAGAAAATTTAATTTTTCTATTCGAGATTTTACAAATATGTTATTTTATTATTAAAACACTAGTTACTAATTATTTATTTATTTATTTGAACACATAAATATTGGTACAAAGGGGCACCGAATACATATTCACTACATAAGTCACTTGATTTGCGTGTGAGCTGTGATACTGACTGGGTTCTCAGACCGGAGCAGGTGGTTTCCTTAAGGAGCCACACCCGGAGCCTTAGACATAATGGTCTGATACACAGGACAGTGAAGCAACGTCAACAGATGCAGTATCATGGCAGCAAGTGACCAATAATTGGTTCATATGCCATTTGTTCCCTAAGGATCCTGGAACCCATGTGCACCGTTGATTTGGAATCTGGGTTTTCCAACTTCCCTAGGTGTATCCTCTATATCCACAAACCCAGTTAAAGCGTCCGACAATCACTTTTCGTCTTATCAATTCCTTAAACAACAGGCGCATCGTGAGGACTTTCCTGCCAGTGGTTGTATAAGCATGGCCATGTGAAAGCATTCGGAGAGAGAGAGCCGACTCTCGAACGTACCAGGGCATTTCGGGGCCTAGTTATTCCTTGGATAATATTTTATGAACATGACATAAATCATCTTTGAAATCTCTGTTAAATTTGATGATAAGAAACATGAATGTGTGAAACATAAATGAAGCCAATATTGAATGTAATTCATGACAATATTTAATATGGTGGATCAATGCATTTTATGGTGTTGTTATTTATATCTACAGAAAATATCAAACTTGTAAATGTACTTCTTAACTATTACAAACAGATGACAGAGCTAATTGAATATATTTACCGCTTAGTTGTCTTTAAAATTGATTTAGATATATTTATTTTTAATTAGTGTCAGGACAGAGTGGGTTGGAGAATGCTGGTCGGCGGCTTATGCTCCATTAGGAGTAAAAGGCGTAAGTAAGTAAGTAAGTAATCATTAATGATCCAATATTACGATCACAAACAAATTAAATTGAATTGTTAGACTGTAAATATAGTCAGAGAAAAGTTATTTGAACATTAAACATGCATTTAGAACGTTCTAAATGTGAAATGAAAGTTAATCAATCATATGTCAAGTAGAACCTGATAAATGTGCATAAGTTCAAATTGTCATCAGCATAAATAGCATAGAGAGATAAAATTATCAAGACAAATCCTAGAGTAGTAGAAATTTCTCTCTAGTGTTTTAATTGACAACAAAAAGAGGATGGGAGTTAGGGTATGTTCGATGTGTTTGTTCATTTTTCGTTGGTCCATCAATCAAATCTGGACATTGATACAAACAAATACATTCAGCTGACAGAACACATAACTAGTACTGTTTATAAAGTTATATGTATTTTTCCAATGATCTGTCTAGAACTAAAAGTAAATAATAATAGAAATACTGTCGATTCTTGTAAGAAAGATACGAAGTTTGTATACTGTTACTTATAAAGGATTATTCACAAATTTCGAAATAATCAAGTGAAAAATGTTAGGAGTGAAGGCATGTGGAGCAGATGAACTGGCTACTTTAAATCCTTTCTTTGTTTTGATGTAAGGGGAACATCATATGCACTATTTACACAACAAAACATAAATACTCAAGAGGTTCTGATAAAAATGTAACAATAATGAGTAACTCGTTAGACTGATAAGATGTATATTGGGCCGTAATAAATGGGTTGGAAAAAATTCAGCAACTGGTTGTAATAAATCTCATGGTTAAAAGTAATATGTATTCATTATAGATTAATTACTAGTTAATCGATATATTATGATACATAATTGTTTGGTAGACGGATCAGTCGATTATCCGTTTTCCACCAAGTCTTATGAATAATATAATATAGTTGAGTCAATTGAAGCTAAACTACCATGGAAAACCTGGAAGCACTGAACGGCCGTTTTGTCCCATTGTTAGACTCCTGAGCAGTGCGCATCCACGATCCCGCCTCGCGAGATTTGAACCCAGGACCTAACAGTCTCGCACCAGAGTACTTAACCGATAGATCACTGAGCTAGCCGGCATCCAACGGTGTTAATGTCTAATTTCAATCAATCCACGAAATTGAGCAACCATTCACCGATGTCTTCAGTGGGTTGATATCTCCCAACAGACCTGGTTGAACTCCACTGGTTACTGCTTCTCGCTAGAACTCTAGGAAATACCTCATGAAGCCAGTCACTAGTGAGCATATGATTATTATCAGAAGGAGTTTTGTGGAGATTTTAGTAATTTTATATAGTTGAGATCATGAGTCAATTGAAGCTAGACCACCATGAATATACTTACAAAAATATAATTCAGAAATGAGTAGATTCTAAAATATTTTCGTAGACTACGTCGGAAGTGGAAGTTATCATCGATTTTATTTGCTGATAATTAGTATCTATCAAAAAAATTAGTATATTTTCAAATGCTGATTCCAACTTCGTTGTTCAACAGTAAAACTATTCTTACAAAACCTTAATGTCCTAGGTTCGACTGCCGTAATAGTGTTAAACATACACTCCTGAGAAGTCATGAAATAAGATTAAACAGCTATCCATTACTATCTGATCCTCAATATTTCACCACCTTATATTGTCAGTGAGTGATGGAAACTAAAACTGAAAATTGAGAAAAAACGACACAATTTTATTTACCTCGAAGATCTCCCACTGGAGATAATGATGAATTAAGAATTTGTGCAGCTTTGCGTCCGTATGTATCAACGAATGGACCAAAACGAGCAGAGCCAATAAATTTCAATGGAGTAGGTGAACTAATTTTAGCTGAATATAATAAGAGAAAATTATCAATGAAAGTTGTGATTCGAATAAGAAAAACGCGATAAGTAAATGAGAAAAAATGATCATTTTTTTTAAAATAAACTTGTTTACGTCCCAAAACACTGCAAATTCTCATAGTACAAATTTAAACTACACATATAAGTGAACAATATTACTTTCCAAGATGGTGGAAATTCGTTGCTCAGGTGCCCCCAAATGCCCTGGTACGGTCGAGAGTGGGAAGAGTCTGCTCTACCTCCCCAAATGCTCTCACATGACAACGCATATATATAGACTCTGTCAGGGAAGTCCTACTCACTGCCTTCTAGTGGCAGTACTGTTGTTTACGAAATTGAGAGGACGAAAAGTGAATGTCCGACGCTTTAATCGAGTTGGTGGACACGGAAAGTCCATCTAGGGGAGTTGGAAAACCCTGATTACAAACCAATGGTGCACATGGGCTCCAGTATCCTAAAGGAAAAAATGACATATGAACCAATCGTTGGTCACCGGCTACCATGGGACTGCATCTCCTCACGATGCTCCACTGCCTTGTGGATTAGACTTTCAGGTCAAAGGCTCCGGGTGTGGCCCCCTAAGAAAACCACCTGCTTCAGTCTGGGCACCTGGGCAGTATCACAGCCCTCATACAAACCAAATGAGATTTGTGTGGTGCACATTTATCTGGTGGTTCCTTGTACCAATATTTATGTAGTTAAATAAATAAATCAAAATCTAGCTCAGGTGGATGATTTTGGTTGAGTTTTGTTCTCTGAGCTGGATCGTTTGGAGAAAACCATTAGATCTTTATAAGAATTTAACTTAATATGGGTCAATCATAACAGTGAAACAGATTACGTTACTGACCGTAGTCAGTTAAAGGTACATATCGATATTAAGATAGGTGATAGCTGTAGCAGTAGTGATAATTAGTAGTAACTGCTTGAATAAATATTGCAAAATACAAAACAAGTGAAAACTCGGATTAAATTTTATTTGGTTATTTATTTTCTGAGGAAGTGGCTTACACCGAGTCACGAAACGTCAAAAATTTAATTTTTCTACACATTGGGATATTACAAATATACTTATTTATTTAATGGGTGAATAAGGTTGGTAAAACAGTAATCAGAATGGGGGTCTGTGGAGATTATAGTAATTTTAATGATTGAACTTATAGCTTTGTGGTCTAGAGGTTGAGCGTTCGCGAGTGGGACCGAAGGTTCTGGGTTCGAGTCACGCATGCGGGATCGTGAGTGCATATTGCTGGGGAATCCCAAATTAAAACGAAACGGCCATCCGGTGCTTCCAGGTTTTAAATGGTGATCTAGCTTTGATAGACTCGTGAATTCATCTAGTAAAAACTAGTAAAACATAATAAGAAATGTATGAATAATCCATTTATGTATGCAGATTGAAAAGGAAATAGGAAACAAAAGGAAGTAATTTATTTGCAAGAATTTATTTGAATCTTCCATTTTTGATGTTAAGGACTGTAATTGATCAGTTCCTTTTGCCATAAGTGAATCTAGCATAGACAGCCTAAATGTTGACATTGAATCACAGGCACTTTGAACAGAATTGGATTGTGGAGAGCATTGGAATTCAGGATGCGCGGATCGTCTTATTTGGGATTCGTCAGTTGAGTGTACTTGCTTCCCAGCGTTGATGTTCATATCGAGGCTCAAAACCAGTACCTTTTGGTTCAAACATCCAACTCGTTATTTACTTAAGTAATGAGTTCAGAGAGCGGTTCGCCAATTCGCTAATTTTTCAGACAGTACAGTCAATATACCACTACCTATAAGAGCGTTTGGACGAGCAAATACTTTTAACTTATCATAGTTAGGTGTTATGTAATCGTCTATTATTGCTATCACTGACACAGGGATTTCCCGGATTCACCTTCATCTTGAAATAATTCCAAAAAATGTATGCATTTAGCGTGAAACTTTAGTCAGCTCTAAGGAAATACTTCCACGGGTGACTTGGATATAGTTTTTGAATGAGAATCATTGTAATTGATACACATTATATTGGAGAACACTCCCATCGATTGTAACTAAGTAATTTAAATATTTCGTCCGGAAGTTCAATCTCCAGAAAGTTGGAATCAGAATGTCAAGTAAAACATTGGAATAAGTACATTTTGATCAGTGAAATTTTTCCATATATGATATGTATGTAGTGTCTTTTATACAAAGTCATTATTTTAGCAAACTGAATAAATAATTGTTTTAAGGAAAGATCATTATGAATGGAATTTGTTCAGTGTATATAACAATTTCCTATTATTGTTAGATGTCTAGATATAATCGTGAGGAAGAGTATGATTCATGCCTAATAATTGTTTTAATAATAATAAGCAAGAAGCAAAAATGGTCGTTAGAGGACTTCTTATCTTTATTATATTTGAACCTTTGACGATTACTAATAATTAGTAAAAATCACGGCGTTGTAAATGTTTCCTATGAAGGCACAATAGGCTACTCCACGATATTTTCAAGAAAAACTACATACTTAAAAAACTTCAGCAAGTTATCAGAATACAGATAAGCTATATTGACGGGAGAACCGAATAGCATAGAAAATACATTTTATGTCATTTGATAATTCTTACATTGTTATTCCAAAATGTAAATCCCTCTTTTGTTATTCCATATTAATTTGCACAACCTTACGTAGAACAGTGGGATTTCTGTAAAGCATCTGCCATTACTAAAGTTTTATAAAGGGTAACCTCTTGATTTCACTAACAATAAAAAATTAAAAAACCAGCCGATTAAGAAAGATTTCTTCAGAGATTTTGTACTATACCGCTCATTTGTTCGGATTTAACAACTACAGACAAGAGAAATCCAAACTTTTGATTGATTACGATTCTTTAAAGATTTTCTTTCATTGTATTATACAGAAATTAGAAAAACGGAGCTCTTAAATGTTAATCAGAATGTTTTAAAATCAAACACAATTGCATATGAAGTGCTCTTGAGTTTATTTATCTATCCACATTCATGATCGCACCGTGTAACTGTTCAAATAGCTCATACAAACGTGTAGGACATTGGAAAAAGTTTCCTACACAATCGACACTAATGTTCAAGGTGTGCTGTAGAACAACTTTGAAAAAACTCACCGATTTCGGAATCTTTTGAAATTTGTCTTGAATAGCATTATTAGAGTGAGTTTTAATTATCAAACTGTTTATTTTCCTTACTTAAAGATAGAAATGTCGCACTTGATGAAAAAGTGACTATGTGGACTCAGTAGCTAAGTAAATAATGTGTTAGGTGTCTGAGCCTACAGACACTGGTTTCGAGTCCCGATTTGAACATCAACACTGGGAGGCAAGTCCGTCCAGCTGGTGAATCCTAAATAGGACGAACCGCGCGTGACGGGTTCCATTACTAGGCACTATTCATTTATTAACTCGAATAGATAAAATAGTACTGAAAAATGGGGCCACATAAACATTAGTCGATAACATTGTTACTTGGTAATCCAAGTACATAACCTTAAGTTAGTAATTTATAGTTATCTATCTATTTTAATCTGGAAGTTCGGATAGTAAGTTTGAGACAATAACTGGTACAATATAACAGCTGCATTAAATTATTTGAAATATACTAAAACCTTTATGAAAAAAAGTGACCAGGTTCCTGTAGAACCACTAAATCCTATTCTAACGTATATTGTTACAAAGTAGTTGTTTACAGTGTCCTATTCACTTTATATGCTATTAGAAAAGTTGAAATTCCTAAAATAAAATGACAGAGACGTAAAAAAAACATCACCCTGACTTATTAAACCATACTCAAATTTATGTACTGAATTCGTAAAGACACTTTTAGTATTTGTAAACTTTTAAATTTATCGAGCTATTAGGATGCTCTAAAGTTTAGAAAACGACATGCAGATGATCTTATATAAATGAAATTCAAATCTTGAAACTGTCGAAACAAATCTCAGTGATCAATGGTGTTCGATCATATGTTCGTTTCAATCGATTATGATCATATCAGCGATGGATATTTTAAGGTTTGGGTTTTATGTTGAAATTAAGTACTAAGATTTCTACGTGAAACAATATAAAATTCAATCGGAAAAATTGATTTCAGAATAAAAATAATAATAGAAATTCACTTGATCTGGTATCCGTTTTTAAAAGTAACCTACGCTGAAGAGGTTTAAACGATATCGAGAGTAGAACACCCATCACACCAGTGACACTCAGTAAAATCAAGCAATAACAGTAAAATAGAAAACATGAAATGGTTTTGATAGAAATGGGTAGCAGGTCTGACAAAACTAGGCTCGATACCTTCTAGGGTTGTTTGGAGGCTTTAGTGTGAAAAGTTTTGGAGGCCAACATTCAGACAATTATGATCGAATACTAGGGAAATATTGTTTCTGAACATCCTTAAAATCAAAATTATAAGACACCACTTCTTAAATCACTAATACAATAAGATAACTGTCAAAAAAAAACAGCAAACAACTTTTCTACCTGTGTAGAAAACATTTACCTTCATTGAAACTATAACATATCTAATGATTAATGCAGCTTCCATCTCTTATAGAAATATATTTCCAGCAGATAAATATGAAGAAAAATACTGCTTGATATACAATACTTAAAACCATCGATCTGATATCTGATTATTACATTTCGATTAGAACAAAACAAAGCAGCACCAAAATAGTCATCGCATCAAATCTCAGTTAAATAATAACGAAAACTCACTATCATTCCCTGAGGACTCTAAATGTTGTTGATAGAATTGTATTTCTACTGAAGTGTTCTCCACATCTGACGTTTCGATGAAGAAAGTGACATCATCTCCAAGTTTATAAAGTGTACCACAACATTCTGGTTGTTCACCTCTATGAATACGGCAGCGATTGATTTCCAAAGTGGACATTGGAACTGGATAGGATCGACTAACAACACTAGAGTAGGATGTTCTACTTGAAAAAGGGTACTGTGGACATGAAAGTTTAGGAGTTGAAGAACCAATAAGACAGGTTAAAGTATCTTCCTTTTGTAAGCATTCAGGCTTATTCGGAGTTACACCTGTTGTGGGTGAAATGAAATACAAGGAGTTTAGAATAATGGGTATATGAAGATAAGATTGGGTTCACACCCTTTTTGAATTGATAAATTATGAAATACTTTTTTACTTGATATTAAACTAGAATAAGATTATATTTTACATAAGATCTAGGAGAAACTGACATCGTCTCACACATTTCTAAAAAAGATACATAAGCAGCTATAAAATAAAGCTTCTGTTTTAAATGTTATCCAACACTTAGAAATCCCTACACGCTGCAGAGATTGTGACGTTAATACAATGAGCCGATGAGATAACGATAAATCCAACTGTAAAACCAGTATCAAGGGTACGTCTATTTGAGTTTTTATAGGGAGTAGTGGAAACAAAATCACCATGAGATATTTCAAAATTAAGTTTAGAACGCTGATATGTTTAAGTGGGAGGGAAGGATTATAGGTAATGGGAAAATGGTTTTATCCTGTTTAATTTGATGAAACAGTAGATATAAAGCAATAATTAAGCGATTGAACAAAGTTCTTAGGCAATGAAATAGGAATTAGTATTGCGAGCTTCCTATTAAAAACAACATACAATGCAAGAAGCGATGGAAGAACACCTTGCCATTAGATTGAAAACGTAATGCGAGTTCTTCCTGGAAAGGTATTCATTTTTTAATCAATTTTATTTTGCATTCTTATCAAAAGATTTTTCCTAAACACTAATCTAAATCAATCCGGTTTTTAATACTTTTGTCACAAACGGCATTGTCATCTTTGGGACATTGTAAAGTATTCGCATATTTTTGACGTTTTCTACGTTTGTTAAACTTGTAGCTTAACTTTTATGATTTTCTAGAATTTTAATCAACTGTTTGAAACTTCGTTATATAAAGGGCAATTTCGTTAACCAGTATGAGCCACACTGATAACAAATCAAAATAAGGAAAGAGATGGGAGCTAGCGTCAGAGGAAAGTTAAAGGGTAGATACCATTAACCTTTTATTTCAGAATAAATTTAACCTCAAGAGATACGAACTTGAAAGGAGTTTTTTCTAGCCAGGGATAACGAATATGACAGTGGTTAGACGAGTGGAAAGCGAACTATATGTGAAATTACTGCAGTCAAGTTGGGGAAGTCACAATACTCATAAAACACATGGATACGAATTAGAACATCTCACAGTAATTATTTGAATAAAAAACTGAAAAAAGAAACAATTAACAATAGGATATACGGTTACGTTATCTAGTGACCACACAGATTCTAAAGCGATACGAACAATCGAACATATCTCATTTTCTTCACTCGGGTGATGATAAATGACCTCAGGAATCAAGATCGGGAATAATTAAAGTGGTATTCCCTTATTTATAGTCGATGCTTTAAGAGCAGAACATCTTCATCAAAAAAGGCTTGTGTCAGCTCCATCGACAAATGTTTTCAACGAAAATCAGAACACTAAAACTGCTCACGAAAGTTAACAAGACTTATGTTAGCCTACATAATTAAAACCTAACGGGATAATTTAAAAGCTTACGCGTTTCATTATCTTCATCATCGATAGGCATTGGTTGCAATACATATCTAGAGCATGCAACAAATAACTGAGTATGAGGAGTGAAAACGTTGTTTTTGAAGAATTTGCAAGAAGTGCTCGACATCCGAATATGAATCTCTGAGTTTGACGTCAACCAACCGCGCTGAACGAAATTTCCATTTTCTTTGAGGAATAACTGATAGTTTTGAAAAACTTACCGAAAACACCGAATTCCATATGAATCTCTGTATCTTTGTCTGTATTTAAATGATCTAAATCTGAGACTAGATGGAGATTGTTACCTGTCGGGTTAAATTCCCTAGGCTTTAATCGGGACTCCCATGCTAAAATCTTCAGGTTTTGTGAGACGGCATTTTCGTCAATTTTCTCAATTAATTCTGCCAAGAAGAAACGGTATTGGAACTCAGACAGTGATTGAAGTGAGAGACAACAGTGCCATGTTTCAGTACTAAAACAGACACGTTGTATATGATTTATATAAATACTTATTAGTTTTTTCAGACTGACGCTCGCAAAACAAAGCTTTTTCAGGATTCCATAGTCCGAGGATATCCAACGATCCCGTGACTCCAACCACCATCTTACGTTTATATTCAACTATAGAAGTTTCAACATAAATTCCAACATCTTCTAAGGATTTAAAGTTAATATCCACTGAAAAAGACACAGTAGGGTGACTTTTTACACAGGCCATCCCGACTAGCGCAAAATGTTTTAAATTTGACAGGAAAATATAACCTTTTAAAGGATGCCTAGAGGTTACTGATAAACAAGTGAAATCTCTACTCATTTGACAAAGAACCAAAGAATCATCTCAGTTCGTTATATAATTCAAATGGTTCAAATTGTATTAGACAGAATGGAAGAACCATTTGCTTAACGGGCTTCTATATCTATCACCAATGCCTCCAGGTTTGAGCATAAGTCTATTTAACGGTAAAAAGAAACCCGCTTGTAAACTATTGTGAAGTGCTATCCTGGCTATCTGAAAATACGTCAAGTTTCCTTCTGAAGGACTCTTGAAGAGTTTCTTGGACCACTTCAATCGGCAGCGATTTCCAGAATTTGACTACTCATCATGAGTAGATGTACCTACGGTTCATTCTACTTTGGTTTGTTTCTAATTTCTGACTGTTATCCTTAAAGTTTGTGTTTGGACTGAGCTGATCTAGATGCTCGTGGGGATGCCTAGGAGAGCTTATGATGCTATGTCACTATGTCAGCTCTGAGAAGCTCATTATCTAGTGGGTAAAGACTCGCTGATTTGTGGCGCTCTATATGAAGTGTGAATGTGAGTCCCCGAATATATTTAATGCCTCGCCCTTGGACACGTTCTAATGTGTTCCTATCCTTTCGGAGTGAGGGGGGAAACTTCATGTTTTCATACTCTAAGTGGGATGGAATAAAACCGCTGAACATTAAGTGGTACGTCCTTCAGTCACATTGGTCAACAGTCGTCCTCAACGTTCCTAGTGCAGGGTCCACTCGAAAAGCACTTTCGTCACGGTTATTGTGAGCGCCTAGATCATATGCTCTCAACACTCCTAGATCTTTTATGACTTGAGATACCTCTAAGGAAGAGTTACCTAGATTGTATTCGTAGTATACGACCAATCTATGATGGACCACTTTACAGTTTGAAGTGTTGAAAGCAAGTCTATTGTTATTCATTCAACTTTTAAGTTAGGTCAGATCATCCGGAAGTTTAAGCTCAAAATCTTGGTGACAAAATTTTCTCTAAAGTTCAACGTCGACAGCGAAAAGTAATAACTCAGATGATGCTTGCTGAGGAAGGTTATTTATGCTGTTGTGTCCGGACGCGACTACAATTCTATATTGGTGAGACCGACAGAAGCAACTCAGCCTGTTAATAATTCTCATATTTACTTCATATTTACTTATGTTATCCCATTATCCTATTAGTCTACTAATTAGCGCCCACATTTATTGTATTGTAGTGTTGATTATTATTCACAGCTTGTTAGCTCCATTGATAATAATAAATGGTAATCTGCACTTATGATAAGCTATGATGGTTTACTACCAAACCTTTGTGGCACTTAAATGATGAGGGTGAAATAGATTTGTTAAAACATTAACCACCAAACAAATGTGGTGCATAATCAACGTAAATGCACACTAGCTGGCATTCTGAGCAAGGACTGCATGGTTATACGCATCTATTTCTTCATCTTGT
The DNA here is from genome assembly GCA_944470415.2 of Schistosoma rodhaini. Classification (NCBI taxonomy): domain Eukaryota; kingdom Metazoa; phylum Platyhelminthes; class Trematoda; order Strigeidida; family Schistosomatidae; genus Schistosoma; species Schistosoma rodhaini. The sequence continues at coordinate 83,160,198 of OX104044.1, forward strand.
TTGTTCACCTATTGAGCCGTTAAATGAAAGTAAGAAGAAGGAAATTTCTTTGTCAATGAAAGTGTCTACTTAAGCAGTAATCTTTTATAATTGTGGATTATTTGGACCAAACTCAGCCGAACACGCAATAGCCTGAAGACTTAAGTAACGTCCCTTATTTTGTTATTTGTGTGTAATTAACTTATTAACTGTTAATTGTTACATAAATTATAGACATAATATTTTTGTTGCTAATTTTTGGTTATCATACATTTTGGTCCCCCACACTAGTATGTAGCTGTAAATAATTCCCCAAAATCAATAGCTCATTAAGTGTTCGACATTGGATGTTAACCACGTTGTTTAAGTGGATTTGTTTAGCTGAAGGCTTTCGGTCATGCATCCGTACCAGATCACGTTGCAACACGGCGTGGGACACAGCTCCTACGTTACAATAGCCAATTAAGAACGGAGTCTCTCGATATCAGTCTTCAGACTTCAGTAATAAGGATAGGAGGTCTAGTGACCTATTTTAATCCTTGCAGTTTGTTACACTGTGGAGGTCCAATCTCGTCTTGAATATATCAACAGAAGGTGCTGATATTACGTGTTCTGGTAGAGAATTCTAGTAATTCACTACTCGGTGCGAGAAACGAAACTCCAGACGTAGACGATTTGATCTCGGTTTTTGGACTTTCTTTGCATTTCCTCTCAAATGCTCAGCCCTAAACGGGATGAAAAGATAGGACATGTTAGTACCAAGGTTATCGTTCAGGATACGATATGCCAATATTAGATCACCCCGTATTCGCCGGTAAGATAACGGAAATAAGTTGAGGTGTCTCAGTCTGTCTTCATAAGATAGACTAGATAAGCCTTTTACCATTTTTGTCCCGCGGCGTTGAACTCGTTCCAACATATCCGCCTCATATTTGAAACAAGAACTCGCTGTTTGAATCCCATATTCCAAATGTGGCCGTACGAAAGTTGGGTATAATAATCTAAACATTTCCCCATCCAGATACCGGAAAGATCTACGAATAGACCATAATGCCCTATAGCCTTTTGCAGCAGCAGCCTTACAGTGACTGGTTGTTTTGATATCATTACTTAGTATGACTCTTAAATCTTTATAGTTTCTTACTTTGGGCAACACTAGTCCACATATTGTATAGTGATACGAATCGTCATAGTTATTTAATTGCATCACAACACTTTTATTAGGGTTTACTTCTAGTGACCACCCATTCATCCATGCAACTAGTGAGTTAAGATCTTGGTGTATTGATATATTGGTAACGAATCAAAAATATCTTTCCTGTCTCTCCTCGTCTGACTTCTGGTTTCTATTTGACTGGGAACGAACAATTATAGAAGATACTACTGGTTGCTAGTTGCAAAACTAGAATATCCCTTGTATCATCATTGGTGAGCCTAACGTGATCTGCTACAGCAAGCCAATATACTGTGAGTCTGTTCCATTTGGGAATATTATTATTCATTGTTATTCTTTATTTGAATTTTATATATTGTGATATACTGTTTTTTCGCGAACTTTTTTTCCCGGATATATTTTAATTAGACATTTTTCGTTATCTATATTACTATGACGGAACACTCACCCAAGGTTTTTAGGTTAAAGTCTATTCCCCCTATTTCGATTCAGTTAACCCCATTTTGGCTCGACAATATCGAGTCCTAGTTCTGCTATGCAGAAGCCGATTTTTGCATGCAAGGGATCACGGATTCGCGCACACGTTTCCTCGCGGTTCAAATGGTTCAAATGGTTGAGGACGGAATAGAAGAAGCTTTCGCTTAACGGGCTTCTGTGTCTGGTAGCAGTGGATCACCAATACCTCCAGGTAAGAACCTAGGTATATGAACGATAATAGAGGAAAAAAAGTTTGGTAAATCATAATAATATGTTATCCTTAGTCCTTAAGAATAAGTCAAGTTTTCTCTTAAAGGACTCCTGGGAGGTCGCTTGGACTAGCTCAGTCGGCAGCGAATTCCAGCACTTGACAACTCTAACGGAGTAGAAGTTGTGTCTGCAGTCTGTTCTGCTATGTAGGGTCACCAATTTCTGGGTGTTACCTCTGAGGTTAGTGTTATGACTAAGCTTAAGAAGTTGCTTAAGGGGATGACCAGAAGTATTAAGGATACTATAAGTCATAAGAAGATCACCTCTAAGACGCCTACACTCTAACGGGTAAAGGTTAAGTGATTTGAGGCGCTCTTCATAAGGTTTGAATTTGAGACCCCGAACTGATTTCGTGGCTCGACGTTGTATACGTTCCAGAGTGACCTTATCCTTTTGGAGGGGGGGGAGGAAATACTATGTTTCCGTACTCTAAATGGGGACGAATAAAACTGTTGAAGATTATATGGAAGGTTCTACCGTCAAACTGGCCGAAAATGCGCTTCAATGTTACCAGTGCAAGGTTAGCTTGAGAGGCGTTTTTGTCACAGTTCACATACGATTTCAGGTCGTAGGGTACCAACACTCCTAAATCTTTTTCAACTTGGGAAACTTCTAGAGGTGAGTTACCTAAGTTGTAACTATAGTCTGCAACTGTGACAATGACGTTCGATTAATATGAGTAATCTAGCGTCCTTATTGGTCCTTATCCGCCTAACCCGTCCACTTGAGTCCAAAACACCAATAGCGGCTGCTGTAATGCGAATCGTTTATTTCAAACATACTTTATCTATATTCCAGACAGGTAGACCACACCATACCATAAAATAGAAAATAATATTTGTACAAAACCAGGTTAAATGAGGCTGTAAGCGTGGGAGACAATAATCAATAAAACTGAGAATAACATAGGGACAGTAAATCACATAGTAATAATCAATAGGTCAAAATAAAGCTTAGATAATCTAGTTACCGAATAGTCATACAATAAGAATGTTAGTCCAATAGTAGGTCCTGCAAGTTACCCGTACTTATGTCTTCGTTACTATATAACACTACTCATACATCCCAGCCATCGGTAAACCTTGTTTGAATGCTTGAAACCACAGGTCAGTTTATAGTGCAGTTTCTTCTGATTTTCAGTTAACTCATATATTTATCAAGCAACCATATGTACGAAAGTGCAGCTCAAGTAAATGATTTTGGTTTATGCTTCAGAACTTTGATAGTGTCTTCTTAGTTCCCCCGAGACCTCGAATTATTAGAACATCACGTAAAAATATGTATGGATCCGGTTGAAAAATATTCAATGTTGTCACATCAGCTACGTTTATCGTAAGTTGGAACAATGATCCTGTTAACCCTCATGTTGTTAGTGAAATCGGTATATCATTACGTAAATTTTATTAAAAAATTAGATTGTGTTGTGGATTTCGCTGTGAATATTCTTTATTCATGGTGTCAGACTGTATTATACCTGACACGTGCACTACATGCTGGAGTGATATCCAATATGTAGAGGTCTATTAATAATCGTACTTTTTTTGAAGTAGACCATCGATGAATATGTTAGTAAATCGCAGTTTTATAAATTGTTACTTGCTTAAGAACACTTAGTTTATTTATTAACATACATATGTACATATGTATATGCACTTAATATAGTCTGAAAATCACTTCAACTATTAATAAATTAGTTGTTTTATCCTTTAATTTTATAATAATACCAGGAACTAGCTCTTGATTGTCAAAGTGATGTTGTAAATGGGTATCTGGTGTAAATGCCCATTTGATATTCCTTTATTAATGGAAGTGTTATTGAATAAATTGGTCGTTCTGATTCTATTTTGACTTTCCAAATAAACTATCGTAATAAATCCGTGAAGTATGAGCTTCTTGGCATCTAGTTCATATATAATAAACGGCACTTAAAAGGAGCAATGAGTATATTTGCTTTTCTTTTCCAAAACATTCAATTTAGCTGATTTTCTCTGTGTTGTATTTGAAAATCTTGCATTTTCCTTTGTGTATGTTAAGGTCTATTGGTGCAGAGGCTGCTGTTACATTTGCTGTTTTCGTCTGAATTTGTTCGTGTGTATGAGATTGGAGGGCTAGGTCATCTGCGAATTCCAAATCATCTAATTGATTCTGAGAAGTCCATTGTATTCCTTGATTCCCCTCAGTCGTCGAAGTTTTCATAATCCAGTCAATATCAAGAAGAAAGAGGAAAGGGGAGAGTAGACAGTCTTGTCTGACTCCGGTCTTTAGTGGAAATGCATCTGTCAACTGTCAACCATGCACGACTTTGCACTTTACTCCATCGTATGAGTTCCAGATAATGTTGACAATCTTCTGGGGAACTCCATAGTGTTGAAGAAGTTTCCATAATGTTCTCATGTTCACACTGTCAAATGTCTTCTCATAGTCAATGAAGTTGATGTATAGTGACGAATTCCATTCAACTGATTGTTCAACGATGACCTGTAGTGTAACAATTTGGTCTATGAACGACCTATCCTTACAGAATCCAGCCTGTTTATCTCGAAGTTGGGCGTCTACTACGTCTTTCACCCGGTGCAACAATAACTCAGTTGAAAAATTTTCTGTTACTGACAACAGTGTGACGCCTCCATAATTCTCACACTTGTTCAGATCTCCTTTTCAGTCTGTTGGCACTTGTTCCTCCTCTCAAATCTTCTTGAATAGAAGGTGAAGCATGTCTGCAGTTACTACAATGTCTGACTTCAGTGTTTCAGCTGACATATTGTCAGGTCCGGCTGCTTCCCCACTCTTGATTTGTGTGATTGTCATTTTGATTTCGTCGCTCGTTGGTGCAGTGACATATATAGGAGGGTCTGTGGATGCTGCTTCGATGTTCAGTGGGTTCAATGGAGCTGGTCTATCCAAGAGTTTCTCGAAGTATTTTACCCATAGTTTCCTCAGTTCTTGAATCTCCAAGATTGTCTTTCCTTCTTCGTACTTGACGGGTTCCCATCCTATAAGTGGATTTCGTGCTTCTCTGGACAGCATTAGAGCAGCTCCCTGAGTATGCGTAGCATCTTCCTCTCCGTTAATGTAGTACAGCAGCATCTCTCCCTTATCTAGTATTTGCTGTCCAGCTTGTACTCAATGGTTTTCGCTGATTTCAGGTACTGACAATTTGTATATCCTCATTTCCATTGCTATTTGACTGGTCTTCCCTGTGTCCCACATTGTCCGGACGTTCCATGTACCTATAAAGTGTTGCTCTGGTTGTTAGAAGGTGCATCGGCCTCATAACTTCCGAAAAATTTCGGCTTTCATCATTAGGCGTCATAATTCTTCCTTCAACTCCCAAGGCAGAGTTTAAATGATTTGAATAATCTTTTCTGGTCAGCGTTTTTTTAGCGAGTTGGTTTTCTACGGGATGTGGTCGCTAACCCCATTCCCGATCCTCCTCCTTTGTGTGGGCTTGGGACCGGCAGTAACTCTAGAAGAGCTACAGGTGGAGTTATTTAGCACTTATAGAAGGTTCGAGTTGGTGGAGGTGGAAAGGATTGGTCGGCATGGCATATCTTTGCCCTTCAGAAGTGTTCATTCTGTGTGAGGCATTTCTATTCACATTGAACATATTGTTCTGTCCCCAGCTAAAATGTGTTCTTCAGAAGTACTTAACATTTTATTGTTAATTGTCACGATAGGACGATTCAGCATAAATGATGATGCAACCTCATTGTAAGACCTTATAGATGAGGTAGTCACATCATAACAAATCTGCAATCTCGGGATTAGGTCTACCAATAAAGTACCAAAGTTGAATCTAATAATACGGAAATAGACCATGATACTACAGAACTTCTGCAAGTGATCGATGGAATCTCTGACTTGTTCTAAGTTTGTCTGGTGCATAGGTCTCAAATATCTTTCCCATGTCACTGTTATCCACAACTGGACACTCAGTATTAGTTTGACACCTAATTATCAATCGACGAGACCACACTTAGAGATTGACTGGAGAAATTTTCAAGCGCTTAAAAACAAGGATAAATCAGAAACGATGGAATTCTTGAAAGAACCAAAGCCATTTATTGGCGTTTTCCTTAAGGTTTTCTTTATATTTTAAATCCAGCACCACATTACGGTTCAATGGGCCACTGAAATTTCACAAGCCTGATATTTCCTTAAGACCAATAGTGGACTTCACAAATACCCTCACATATGCTTTTCTTAAATATCTAAGTAGCATACTTAAGTCACTTCAATGCAACCCAGTCAATGTCTTTAATGACTCATACAAATTCAAATCAAGGATTTTAGATTTACCTATCAACAAGAACTAAACAATTGTAAGCTATGATGTTGTTTCTTTACACGCTGGCATTTCAACTGATAGTGTCTAGATGTTCATAGTAGTTTACTGAAGAATGATATCACTCTCACTGGCAGGTGTCTATTTAATACTAGTTAAATCATGGAATACTCGAAATTATGCTTGAACCCAACACACTTTACCTAAAAGTAGGCCTTATATAAATAATTGAATAGAGTAGCTATGGGATCTCCATTATCTTCGGTTATTGAGAATTCATTCATGTTCCACATTGAGTCGCTTATTCTTGCCAGCACCATCAGAACAAGCATGTGGCTCAGGTATTTAGATGATACGTTTGTCATCATTAAACTACTCTTCTTGAAGTTTCTCCGAATGCAAACACGCTCTCAGAGCACATCAAATTCACTTTCTATAAGAAAGATGAACATGGTGAACTATCTTTCTTAAACTGCTTAGTTAAAAGGAATTCCGATGATAGTCTCAATCTAGCCATATACCGAAAACTGGAACATTGAAATCGTTAAATTAATTTTCCATTTGTACATGCATTCAGTGCAGAAATTTCCTTAAAACTGAATCTCTTCAGGAGAGCAGCCAGGATTATTACTTCAGTGGAATACAGACTGGAAGAGAAAGCGAATATAATAAATATCTTACACTTTAATAGATTTTTTGAAAATATTATTAAAAACATATTAAAACAAAATTTTCCGCCTGTAAGTAACAATCCGAGTGACAGATCTCGGATTGGTAATGTGGTCTTACCTTACTGCCAAGTTACGGCGGAAGAGTTAAAGCAAACATTGAAAACGTGCAACAATAAAAATTTCTATAAAACAACTAACACTTTAAGAAACGCTTTAGTTAGTACGAAAGATACGATTCCATTCAATTCCTCAAAAAAAATCATGTCTACAGATCCGGTTGCGTAGATCGTGATGCGTTCTATATTGGGGAACGTCTTCGTGAGGTATGGAATCATGCCAAGGAACAGTTAAGTTACTCAAAAAGACCTCCTAATAATCTTGTAGGATTTGGAGATTTACAGATTAAATCAGTAATAGCATCAAATTGACATTAAAACTATCCTAACAATTCAGAAGGGATTTTCAACTACAGAGGAGAGTAACCGGAGTGTTCCACGATATGCTAAATCTCTCTGCCCTCAATAGGAAAGAAGGCTTCAGTATTCATCCAACTTGAGGTATTTATCCAAACGACCACATCTGATCTTATTTACATTCCACGAGACCTACACGCACACACCTAATTTCAACCGCACTACTTGACTATACGAATGTACACATTTTTCGCATCCACAGTCTAACACACAAATTAATTCAGTGACGGGCTGTTCAAACTCACCTTGACAAAGAATAACTTGCCATTGACATATTCACACCTAATATGATTTTGATTGTACCAAAAATACTGTTTATTGTTTACCTTGTACTATTTAAACTTATGTTAATTTAATTTGGGTGTTTATTCATTCCGAAGAGGTGGCTTACATTAGGTTAGGAAACGTCAGAAACACTATTTTTCTACACATTGTGACATAACGAAAGTTTATTTTTTATAGGACCCTATGTTCTCCTAAACCTTTGAAAACATCACGCATATACAAGGCCGAACAATGCTGTTATCTGAAATACCTTAAAAATTGAAAAATTCCAACCTCAAAGACACCAAAGGTTAGACATCAAGGAGTTAGAAGATGTATTTGGAAGATCGGCGATAGGTCCAGAAATGTTTAATCCAAGCAGGCCAGTTGTTTAGAAGGATACGTAGCTCGAGGTGCTTAATCTCGATCTAGTGCATGGTGGGGCCCTTCATTTAGGGTGAAACCATTCAGGTCAGTGTCGAAAACTCAAAGAACTACTTATTTCGAAGATTCGTATAACCTTACTGACTTAGTTATAGTCAGTCTTGACCGAAGTCCAAAATAAATATACACGATCTATAAGTGCAACACAGAGAGTTCAATTATTATTATATTTTCAACTCCATAAGTATAATCAAATCCAAAAGATATTTAACACCAGAAGTACTTGAGGATACAACGGATATTCTAGTTTTGCAACTAGCAACCAGTAGTATCTTCTATAATCGTTCGTTCCCAGTCAAATAGAAACCAGAAGTCAGACGAGGAGAGACAGGAAAGATACATTTGATGCGTTACCAATATATCGAGATACTTCGTTCGTAACTGGCTATTGTAACGTAAGAGCTGTGTCCCACGCGGAGTTGAAACGTGATCTGGTACGGATGCATGACCGAAAGCCTTCAGCTAAACAAGTCCACTTAAACAACGTGTTCAGCATCCAATGTCGAAAACTTAATGAGCTATTGATTTTGGGGAATTATTTACAGTTAGAGATCACTCCCCCCTAGTGAGGTAGTGATGCCCCTAAGACGTGACCAGCCAGAAGTTTAAACCCAACGAGTTTGTCGTTGGTGAGCACTCTTCTGATAGCTTGCTTCGTTTAGCAGCATCTGGTCGTCTTTCCTTAAACTATGGGACCAAAATGTACAACATAGCAATTAAGAAATATAGTACAATGAAAATTTCGGTTCCTTGCGAAACTTCGTCGTTCTTTTCAAGCCGTCCTGAAAAAGAGGAAAAATAAAACGTGTGAGTGCATGTCGAAAATGGGGCATGCAATGGCCCATCGAGTGAATCTGTCTACTGCCGTGAGGATGTGGGTGAAAGAGTTTGACTGTGGCAGGGGCCCAACTAAATCCAAATGGATGTGCTGAAAACGTCTATCAGGTATAGGAAATTTTCCGATTGGACTGATAGTATGCTTTTGAATCTTGCTACACTGACATTGTATACAATTTCGTGTCCAGCGTTTAATATCTGAGTTGATTTTTGGCCAAACAAAGCGTTCAGTGATGAGTTTAGTGGTATCCCTAATGCCTGGTTGTGACAGGCCGTGGAGGTGTTGGAATATCTTTTGGCGACATGCAAGTGGAACAAACGGACGATTGTTACCTGATGATGTGTCACAGATGATGGATGCGTCGGAGAATGGGATGGGTACAGGTTGGAGATTCAGGCGAGACTTTTCTTTGCAGGTTTTTAGCTCTGCATCGTCTGCTTGAAGTTTTGCGATTATTTCTAGGTTGACGTCATGGTTGAATGCAACTACATTGATGTCTTTTCTCGACAACGCATCTGCTACAATGTTGGAGTGACATTTGATAAACTGAATGTCTGTGGTGAATTGTGAGATGTAATCAAGCTGTCTCGCTTCGCGTGGTGAATGTCTGTCATACGACATACTAAAGGAGTGGCACAGGGGTTTGTGATCCGTCATGATGGTAAAATCCCGGCCCTGTAGCAAAAAGTTGAAGTGTTTAACGGTTAAATACATGGCTAAGAGTTCACGACCGAATGTGCTATAACGCTCTTGTACAGGTGATAACCTTTTAGAGAAGAAAGCAATGGGTGTAATCGTATTGTTTACTCGTTGTTGTAATACTGCCCCTACGGCTTTTTGTGTTGCGTCCGTACAGAGGATCAGATGAGTTTTGGGGTCAGTATTTAGATGCTGTAGCATGGTGGCGTCAGCAATCAAAGATTTGGCTTTTTCAAATGCCGTTTAGGCATCGGAAGGTAACTTGAATAGTTGGTTCTTTTCCTTTTTGCTACCTGATTTATCGTTTTTTAGTAAGTCAGTTAACGGTTGTAGAACGTCGGCACAGTTAGGTAAAAATCGACGGTAAAAATTGAATGCACCCAGGAAGCGACGTAATGACTTAACCGAAGTGGGTTCAGGATAGTTGGTGACGGCTTCAACTCTCTTTGGCAGAGGTTTAATACCTTGTGCATCAATATAGTGTCCTAAGAATTCTAAGGCAGACGTACCGAATATGCATTTAGTAGGGCTGATAACTACGCCATATTTCTTGAATCGTTCAAAGAGAATCTGCAGATGATGGACATGCTCTTTAAGTGAGGAGCTGGCAATTAGGACGTCATCGATGTAAACAAATACAAAATCTAAACCTCGCGTGACTTCGTCCATAAATCGTCGGAATGTTTGCGCGGCATTCTTAAGCCCAAATGGCATCCTCAAGAATTCAAACAACCCAAAAGGTGTGATTACAGCTGTTTTTTCAATATCCTCAGGTGCCACTGAGATCTGATGATAAGCTCTAACTAAGTCTAGTTTTGAAAAGATCAGTTTACCGTGCAGGTTTAGTGAAAAATCATGTAGATGAGGAATAGGGTATCTGTCTGGAACTGTCTGATTATTCAGACGCCTATAATCTCCACAAGGGCGCCAATCTTGATCTTTTTTGGGAACCATGTGCAGTGGCGAGGCCCAAGGGCTATTAGACTGTTGAATTATCCCTAGTTGCATCATATGTTCAAATTCTCTTTTAGCGGACTGCAACTTATTGGGTGGTAGTCTCCTCGCCTTGGCGCAGATAGGTGGACCAGTTGTAGTGATAGTATGTTGAACATGGTGTGTGGAGTTTTCAATTTGATAATCGGCTTTCGTTATACATTCATACTTCGATAGAAGATCGGCAAAAGTTTGACTATCAGGTCTAAGCAATCGGACACCATAAGTTTCATAATTGCAGGTGATTGTTCCGTTGACCTGTAGACTTGTATTCACGTCGATAAGTTTCTTTTTTTTTAATGTCGACAATAAGATTGTAGTTACTAAGAAAATCGGCTCCAAGGATGGGTTGTTTAACTTCAGCGACGATGAAAACGTCTACGGAGACCGATGTCTAAGATGAGTGATTGCTCGCCGTACGTTTTAATAATAGAATTGTTTGCTGCCACTAATAATAATTTAGCGTGTTGGGAGTGCCGTCGTCGGGATAGATGAAGTGGGTGTATGCTTATTTCGGCTCCAGTATCGATTAGAAAATCCGAGCCCGAAATACGATCCCTGACATGAAATAGACGGCTTGAGTTGTGGCCAGAGTCAGGCGCCGCCATTACTGCCTGGCCGGACCGTTTCCCTGGTTATCAGTGCTGGGTGAGGGGAATGCACACGGGCGTGTACAACGCCGTGCTTTTGTGCCGAATTTAGTATGATACCAACAAATTTCGGATGTTCGTTTAGGTGAACGAGATCGTGGTCTAGAACGTGATCTCCGTCTAAAAAAGGGTCTTATTTGTCTGGCCCGAACCGTTGCTACAGTAGTTTGAAGGGACTCAAGTTGATTCGTCAATTGAGATAATTGTCTTTGAATAGAGTTTAAGTAACTGACATCAGCTGCTCCATACGGCTGCATCGTATTTATATAGTTTGGACTAAAAATACTATCAGTAAAGTTAGGTGATGAACTACGAGTGGTTATTGGAACAGGATACAAATCACTAAGCTTAGGTGGAGAGTACATTGGGTTGAAGATGAGCAAAAGTGTCGTACAATGAGCGAATAAACAATATAACAATGGTATAAATGCGAGATAATAAAATACTGGGCTCACCAAATAATTGTGGGGACCAAAATGTATGATAACCAAAAATTAGCAACAAAAATATTATGTCTATAATTTATGTAACAATTAACAGTTAATAAGTTAATTACACACAAATAACAAAATAAGGGACGTTACTTAAGTCTTCAGGCTATTGCGTGTTCGGCTGAGTTTGGTCCAAATAATCCACAATTATAAAAGATTAGTAATCCCAATATGGACGATATAGATCCAGTAGGTTTACCAAGCGTAGGATTCAATAAGTATGTCACAATTGTCTATAAACGTAGATGGTATGCAATTAATATTTCATTTAACATATTAGCAGACACGGCAGAACGATGCAGATGTGAATTAGAGTGTATTTATTGAGGAGCAGTAACAGTGTCACGATATGTTGTACTCAAAACGGAAGGAAGTCGAGTTACAAGTATTCAAAGTAATACACTTAAACAACAAGTACAATTGTATAATGCTAAAGGTACAGAATATGAAAATACATGCGTAAACTATGAAAAATTATTTACAAATTAGGTTTTATGGTCCTATCTCCACACTAGACGTAACTTCAAAGGCCTCTTAAAAGAACTTAAAAAGATAGCATCCAGTACTTGCTGACGAGAGTTTTTGAACTTCTTCGTACAGATAGGATTCTTCGTGATGTTTTTTTACAATCTGTTACCAATGAATCCAGAAGATTATCTAACGAAAACCGCCTATTTAATTTTAAGGAACAAGCAATGTACTTTACACTTTTTACCAACATGTATGGTGAGTTTAGCTTACATTTATCAGCTTGAATAACATTGTGAAACTGAAAAGGTCATTTATTTTATTTAGATAAAAAAAAGTCTTAAATTTGTTTTATTATTTTGGACATTGGACGTTTATTCGCTGTCGCAATTTTTGGCTCCCGCGTCACTTCTGTCTTACGGATGCTTTATCTTATCCTTTTAAATATACTCCTGTTTGTTGGCTGTTATATCGCTGGATGCATACCTATATCTTTCAGAATACCTGTAGTAAGTTTTCGTGCTTACTGTTTCGCAATTTCACTTGTTTGTAAGAAGCACTTAGGTGGATCTAGTTTATGGACAATCTTTGAGAAACCCTTAAATGACACTTTAAGTCTTTACACACTCACTGGGGTTAGAAGAAAGCTATTAATTAGTATAAAGAATTAGGAACAGGATCTTAAGCCAAACGTGGCTGGGAGTCCGTGTTATGGTTTTCACGTTCTTACATCAGGCATGATGCCAAAATACTTTTTAGCCATACGGGTTAATGAATTTCGCTCCGCAGCTCGGGATGTGCTGCTTTAATTTTGGTCATTTTCCTGTAGACTATGGTGCCTTCATATGATGTTTTGTAGGGTAGAATTATAGTTCTTTGGTTTACCAATGAAGTGAGAATTGTTTTAAACCTTCTTTAAACACAACGAAAAAAAACTTACTGGCCGACATTGCCATAACGTTTTCGATATTTAAAAGATAGAATTGGTTAGGGAAACCCTAAAAAATATATTTAATCACTATAAATACTGTGGTTCTATCTACCACCTAAATAGTCTGGACCAAGTATGATTAAATTCTGTAGGTAGTCCATTTCAATAATGAGTTGCTTTAGTTGACTAGATAGTATCAACTTATGCATAAAATATAGCTGTATATAACGACATAGTCGAAAATCTGAATTAAAATCATGTGGTTAATATATACGTTTGTTTAGTTTATACATGTGAACTTTTAATATTTCTCTTGATTGGCATTTGGCTTTCGCTAACGATTTTAATATATTACATTTAATCACGCATGTAGAGTGGGTTTCGTTCACTTCCTGTGCCGGATGCACTATGATTTTAGAACTTCTGAACCTATATCTGACCTTGATAAGTTTTTCCCGACCGTTGCTGCTACCTTGACGTGGTGGTCGGGCTTGCCTATCGTGTTGATCCAATCGAGCTATGCTGGCTGGAACAATCGTTCCTCAAGGTCCTACCATGCCAGACAGGTCGATTGAAGAGCGGTGAGACTAAAAGCAGCAATCCCAAGGTCCGAAGGCGAAGTCGTACTGCTGACTGTACAGAGGTGTGAAAGCAGTAAGGTGTTTCCTTCAGACAACCAGCATGACAGCGATGCTGCCTTCCCACAAGGAGGGGTGGGGTTAGAAAAGGTCGACCCTAAAAATGCACACCTCGCCTTATCCCACGGATTTCCGTCTCCGGCGGTAAGGACTTTTGAAGAACGGAGCTAACACGTCAAAAATCCCCCACAAAAAGGCCGTGCGTGACCGGCCTCAAGCAGATGTCCCTTGGGCACTGCGGTCACGCACCCAGGTCGTTAAGACCAACACTAATCCAACTTCTTTTTCAGGTCCCTCAAGAAATACCCTTCCACGGTGTGGGCAGCCGGGAAGTGATACTAGCCCTCATACCCTTAGCTGCACACAAGACCAAGTTGGTCGCTTTCAAATCCTTCCTACACCTCCTAATAACTCTGTTATCTCCACGACTAACCCTTCCCACGTCCTTTTATCACCTCGCACCGCTAGGGCAAACGATTCGAGTACACAGAACGTTATTTCTGGTCTCCTGAAACCACGCTCTAAACTACATATAGGAACTTTTAATGTCCGAACATTGTGCCAAATAGGACAACAGGCTTCCTTAGCTAGGACTCTAGAATCTTACACCATCGATGTGTGCTGCGTCTCCGAAACGCGCATACAAGATCCGAGTAGTGTCATTCATTTGACCTCACCTAATCAAAATAAAGTTTCATCTCGATACACGCTTCGTGTATCTGGAAGCCCTGACGCTGCTTCCCGTGGCCTCGCTGGAGTAGGTATAGCATTAAGTCCTAGGGCAGAACTAGCTCTTTTAGACTGGATCCCAGTAGACAGTCGTCTATGCGCTGTCCGACTAAACGGATCAGTAAGGACCCGGAAAGATAGGGAAACTCGTCGTTGCCTCTTCGTCGTCTCTGCCTACTCTCCCACTGACTGCAGCTCAGACGATATAAAAGATGAGTTCTACAGGAAACTTTCTGACCTTCTCCGAGAAGCTAGGCGTTCTGATGTTGTAATAGTAGCAGGTGACTTTAATGCTCAAGTAGGTAAACTAAGTGAAAGGGAAAGACACCTGGGTGGATCTTATGGTGTCATGGCGAAAAGAACAGATAATGGCGACCGTCTGTTGCAGCTGTGCTCAGATAACCGCCTATTTCTTGCAAATACTAACTTTAAGCATAAGGAAAAACATCTTTTGACATGGCGACCCCCGAATTCGTCCCAACGTTGGACCCAATTAGATCACATCGCTATCAGCCACCGATGGAGGGGCTCGATTGAAGACTGTCGCTCATTATGGGGCACATGTCTAGATTCAGATCATGCTCTAGTGCGAGCACGTATCTGTCTGCGTCTAACTGGTCGTAGGAAAGACACTGTAGGGAAGCCTCTAAGGGTTCTACTTAATGATAGGCAAGCTAAGAATATATATCAGGAACAACTAGAAAAACAGTTAGGCAGCCATGTAAGTTGTGTCCACCCCGAGGCAGCGTGGAATGACATCCGAAAAGCTGTGGAAACAGCAGTGATGTCCGCTAGTAAGGTAAACCATAACGTTAGGGAGAAACAATGGATCTCGGCAGCATCTTCCGCACTGATAGATGCTCGTAAACTCATCCCACCTGGCTCTGAGCATAACGAAGAGCGGAGTCAACTTAAGCGCAGGCTTATAAGAAGCCTACGTAATGATCGTGAACAGTGGTGGGTAGGGAAAGCAAGAGAGATGGAAAAGGCAGCGGCAATAGGTAACAGTAGGCAGCTATTCAGACTCGTTAAAGAAACCGGCATTAGGAACCCGAATATCAGTGAAACCATCTCAGATAGAGATGGGCATATTATTCATTCTCAATCCAGGAGATTGGATCGATGGGCAGAACACTTTAGGGATCAGTTCAACTGGCCTTCAGCCACGCTTCAATTACCCACGATCCCCAGTCGTCCTGAATGGCAAATTGACGTAAGTCCTCCAACCCTCTGTGAGGTTGAAAAAGCTATAGGAAATCTGAAGCGAGGGAGAGCAGCAGGCCCTGACAGGTTGACCCCTGAGATTTTTAAGGATGGTGGTCCAGTACTAGCAGTGAGATTGACTGAGGTCTTAGGTAGAATCTGGGAACTGGACGTAATTCCATCTGACTGGTCCCAATCACTGATTGTGCCAGTCTATAAGAAAGGACAAAAGTCCTCCTGTGACAATCACAGAGGGATCAGTTTGACTAATATAGTGTCTAAAATATTAGCTTCAATAATACTAGGTCGCCTAACCAAAGCTCGTGAAGAGCAGACTAGAGAAAACCAGGCTGGTTTTCGACCTGGACGTGGTTGCATAGACCAGATATTCACCCTACGTCAGGTTCTAGAACATAGACACAAATTCAGACGTCCCACAATAGTAGTATTTCTTGACCTTAAGGCGGCATTTGACTCCGTTGATCGTGAGGTTCTATGGCAGTGTTTGTCACTGAAAGGAGTACCAAAGAAGTACATTAACCTCATAAAGGCTCTCTACTCGAACACAACTGGTCGAGTTAGAGCCTATGGCGAACTGTCATCAGAACTGATTACCACAAGTGGAGTTCGTCAGGGCTGTCCACTCTCCCCATTCTTGTTTAACTTTGTCATTGACATACTTTTAGAGACAGCACTTTCATCAGCTAAGCCTCCAGGAGTTGAACTCTTACCGGGAGGCTCACTTGTTGACTTAGAATACGCCGACGACATAGTTTTACTCGGTGAAGACGCTGACAAAATGCAGAGTCTTCTGACCACCATAAGCAACAATGCAGGCATGTTTGGGATGCGATTCTCTCCCTCGAAGTGCAAAATGTTACTTCAGGATTGGGTTGCAGCGACACCTGAACTAATGATAGGGAGTGAAGTAGTTGAGCGTGTAGACCACTTCACTTATCTTGGGAGTCTCATCAGCCCTTGTGGTCTGGTGTTTGACGAAATCTCAGCACGGATACAGAAGGCTCGTCTAGCTTTCGCCAACTTGCGCCATCTATGGCGTAGGCGAGATATCCGTCTAGCAACCAAAGGACGGGTTTACTGTGCAGCAGTTCGTTCCGTCCTACTTTATGGAAGTGAAACATGGCCGGTAAGAGTAGAGGATATTCGTAGGCTACTAGTGTTCGATCATAGGTGTCTTCGAAGCATTGCTCGTATATCCTGGGACCACCGGGTAAGTAATGCAGTTGTTAGGAAACGAGTACTAGGTAGGGATGGCAAATCGATTGATGAAGTAGTGAAACTTCATCAGTTGAGATGGCTGGGACATGTGTTACGTATGCCCGACCACCGACTGCCCCGACGTGCAATGTTTCATGGTGTAGGAGTAGGTTGGAAGAAAGCTAGGGGTGGCCAGACCAAAACGTGGCACAAATCAATGAAGTCACTGACAAGTGGACTGGGCCATGTTGGTAAGTGTAGACTACCTGGTTGGGATTCGCGAAATGATAGCGATCGATGGTTAGAGACCTTGAATGACATGGCTCAAAATCGTTTGCAATGGCGAAGATGCATCCACTCTTTGTGTTCTACCAAATTCTAATCTTCTGAATTTCTCATGTCTTTATGTTTTTCTCCTTCCAAATATATTTCACTGTACTATACTCCTTCAATAACATCTTCAAACTCTAATCTTTCCGATTACTGCTTATACTCTTACTAATTCTTCCACTATGGGATTTGAATCGACAACTGCATCTGTGTGCTAATGTGGTATGGCAACTCGAACTGATGTACGTACGTACGAAGTTCTACGTTGTGACTGACTGACTGACTGACTTGATAAGTTTTTGATTCATGTAAAAGAACAGTATCCCTTTTAATTTTTGAGCTTTGTATAATATATTTTTATTGTATGCTAACTGTCTTCTGATTAGCCAATATTTCTCAAGGTCATTCAATATTCGTTCAAAGGTCGTCCATGTTCTTTAGTCTCGCCGTACGGCCGAGAGTGGGGAGAGTCTACTCTCCCTCTCGAAATACTCTCACATGGCCAGCGAATATATAGCTTCTGTCAGGGAAGTCCTACTCACTACCTTCTCGTGGCGGGGGTGTTGTTTACGAAAGTGAGAAGACGAAAAGCGAATGTCCGGCGCTTTAACCGGATTGGTGGACACGGAGGGTCCACCTAGGGGAGTTGGAAAACCCTGATTCCAAACCAATGGTGCACATGGGCTCCAGTATCCTAATGGAACGAATGGCGGAAGAACCTGTCATTGGTCAACGGCTACCATGGGACTGCATCTCCTCACGATGCTCCACTGCCTTGTGGATCAGACCTTTTGGTCAAAGGCTCGGGGTGTGGCCCCCTAAGAAAACCACCTGCTTCGGTTTGGGCACCCGGGCAGTATCACAGCCCACACACAAATAAATGAAATGATGAATTCTTTTGACGATACTATTCCTGCTCATACTAGAAGCAAGACAATTTACATTATTATTATTACATTTATCATTATTATTATTATTTACCATATCGCTAACTCATTCCCTTTTATCCCCAATCTGTGTAACCTTACTTTTCAACTTATGCAGTAGCTCACCCATGGTGGAAAATCTGTCCTATCTAAACGATCTCCAGTCACTGTCTGGTTGAAAGTGAATGCTTCCACCGATTATGAATACTAAAGCAGTCTTTCTGAAACCACGTACGCCGTTCAAGCTGGCTTCCTTCAACGTTCGCACACTAATGCAGATCAGACAACAGGTAGGGCTGGCTATGTCTTTGGAAGGTTTTAATGTTGATGTTTGTTGTCTATCCGAGACCCGTGTTCAAGACTCTAGTGAAGTACTACAAATCCGCTCTCCATCTGTCGCCTTGAAAAGCTTGTTCCACGTGCGCTTATCCGGGGACCCTGTGGCATCTTCGTCTGGTCTTGCTGGCGTTGGTGTCGCACTAAGCGCTAGGGCTGAGGTAGCACTAATCGATTAGATCCTCATTAACAGTCGGTTATGTGCTGTTAGATTAGAAATTTCCATCAAAGTGAGAAGAAATCGGCGTGAGAAACGGTGTCTTTCCGTCATCTCCGCCTATGCCCCGACAGATTGCAGCCCGGATGCAATCAAGGATGAGTTTTACCATCAGTTAACAGTTCTTCTCCAGAAAGCGCGTTCGACAGATATTGTAGTACTAGCTGGAGACTTGAATGTTCAGGTCGGGCGTCTAGGCACAGAAGAGAGTCGTTTAGGTGGCCGATGGGGACTTGTTGGTCGCAGGACAGATAACGGGGACCGTTTGCTGCAACTGTGCACAGACCACAACCTGTTTCTGGCTAGCACTAACTTCCGACACAGTGATCACCGGTGTGCCACCTGGCGTCCTCCCTCTGTATCCCAGGCCTGGACTCAGATTGATCACATCGCGATCATCTACCGCTTGCGTGGTTGTGTACAAGACTGCCGCTCCTTTTGGAGTACCTATCTGGAGTCTGATCATGCCCTGGTCTGCAACAATCTCACCTTACTTTTCAGTGGCCGAAGGATTGACCACCACCAACGGATTGATGTTAGTAAACTGGCTGCAACTTCTGTTGCAAGTAAGTATCGAGCGGAGCTAGCCTCTAGGCTAGCTACCACCCCACCGAAAAGTATAGATGAGCATTGGTTGCTTCTTCACGACGCCATGAAAATGGCGAGTAAAGCCGCTTGCGGCTTCGCGAAACGTCACGCTTACAAGCACTGGGTTTCTTCTGGCTCCTTACAACTGATGGAAGCCCGTCGGTCTACTCCGGGTGACCGTGAGTATGACCACAAACGAAGGCTGTTACGTAATGAAATCGGGCAAAGCTTGCGTAAGGACCGGGAAGCCTGGTGGTCGGAGCGTGCTAATGAGATGGAAGCAGCAGCTGCATCTGGTAACTGCTGGAAGCTCTTCCAACTCATCCGAGCCACTGGCAGCAAGAAGTCTGGTGTGAGTGAAACAATCTACGAGGATGACGGGATGCCAATCACTAACATCTGTCGACGTCTTGGACGATGGGCGGAATTTTTCGAAGGGCAGTTCAACTGGCCTGCTGCTCCGGCAACATCAACCAGTTTGTCCTGCCCCCCATGGCAAGTGACGACTGATCCACCAAACGAGGCGGAAGTTCGCAAGGAACTCCAACTCTTGAAGCTCTACAAATCACCTGGCCCAGATGACTTACCTCCGGCTCTTTTTAAAGATGGTAGTGACCTTCTGACTAAGGAATTGACTGTGTTGTTTGTAAAGGTTTGGGAGCAAGGAAGTGTTCCAACATCATGGAATGAGTCAATAGTCGTCCCTATCTGTAAAAAAGGTTCATGTTGTTCCTGCAATAACTATCGGGGTATAAGTCTACCTTCGATTGCGTCCAAACTATTGGCTTCTATCATTCTTCGTAGATTGTTTAAAACCCGAGAACGATTGACTCGCGAGGAGCAGGCTGGTTTTCGTTCTGGTCGAGGATGCATTGATCACATCTTCACCCTTCGCCAAATGTTAGAACACCGTCATACTTATCGCAGGCCAACAATCGTAGTGTTTCTTGATATCAGGGCGGCCTTCGATTCGTTGGACAGGACTGTTCTCTGGGATTGTCTATTGAAGAAGGGTGTGCCTGAGAGGTCCATTAACATCTCAAAGGCCCTGTACACGAACACCTCAGGCAGAGTGAGGGCATACAACCACCTTTCTCCCTTGTTCCATTCGAGCAGTGGGGTTAAGCAGGGTTGCCCGATCTCACCATTCCTCTTAAACTTTGCTATCGACGACATCCTGGAAACAGCTCTGATGGATGTAAGCAATGGCGATGTGGATATGTTGCCTGGAGAACGACTTCTCGACCTTGAGTATGCGGATGATATTGTCTTACTGTGCGATAATGCCCAAGGCATGCAATCCGCACTTAATCAGTTGGCAATCAGTGTCCGCAGGTACGGCATGTGCTTTGCACCCTCCAAGTGCAAAGTACTCCTATAAGACTGGCAGAATTCTAATCCTGTACTCACCCTGGATGGTGAGGAGATCGAAGTAGTTGAGAAGTTCGTGTATCTAGGTAGCTATATAAGTGCTGGTGGTGGCGTGAGTGATGAGATTGATGCACGTATAATGAAAGCCAGAGCGGCTTATGCCAATCTGGGCCATCTTTGGCGCCTTCGTGATGTTAGTCTGGCTGTAAAAGGTCGGATCTACAACGCGTCGGTGAGAGCAGTTTTGCTCTATGCTTGTGAAACCTGGCCTCTCCGAGTTGAGGATGTTAGACGACTCTCTGTGTTCGATCATCGTTGTCTCCGAAGGATTGCTGACATCCAGTGGCAACACCATGTTAGTAATGCAGAGGTTCAGCATCGTGTGTTCGGGCACAGAGACGATAATTCAATTGGTGTCACCATCTTGAAACACCGACTTCGGTGGCTTGGATATGTTTTACGAATGTCGTCCCAGAGACTTCCACGTCGTGCATTATTTGCCGACACTGGGACTGGTTGGTAAAAGCGGAGAGGAGGTCAGTGTATGACATGGTGTCGTGGCATGAAAGAAAGCTGCAAAGGGCTAGCTTCTGTTGGACCTTCACGACTCCCTGGCTGGGGTCCGAGAGATGGTGCAACACAGTGGCTAGAGACGTTATCAGATATGGCTCAGAATAGAAGCCAGTGGCGATCCTGCTGCAACCTCTTTTTACTTTCTACACAAAGAATGGTTCTAACTTTCCTAACTGAAAGAGTCTTCTGGTTGTACATTTCAGTCCGCCTTATCTTTTCATCCATTCTCTTCCTACTTTCATTATTTTGTGTGGCGCATATGTACCTGGTGCCCTTTTGTACCAATATATATGTGTTTAAATAAATAAATAAATAAATAAATAATAAAACTTCTCACTGCCTGCAAGGTCACCAGGATTCTATCTAGGTAGTGTTGATATGCTAACAGACACTAGCAAAAACTTGAATATCCTTTGTCTCATTTTCCTACGTTTTTTATATCCAGTACAAAGACTGACAAACGATGTTTTTTACTAGTCGTTCTCACGCAACATACACAAAATATATTTCGATTACCAAATCTTATATTTTTGGATAACAATACTTATTATTTATTTTTGATATTGAGTTCAAAATGTGTATCTTTGGAATTCAGAACTAATTACACTGTCTCCTGCCCCCAAATGCCCTGGTACGGCCGAGAGTAAGGAGAGTCACCTCTCCCTTTCGAAATACTCTCATATAGCCAGCGAATATATAGCCTCTGCCAGGGAAGTCCTACTCACTGCCTTCTCGTGGCGGGGGTGTTGTTTACGAAAGTAAGAGGACGAAAAGCGAATGTCCGGCGCTTTAACCGGATTGGTGGACACGGAGGGTCCACCTAGGGGAGTTGGAAAACCCTGATTCCAAACCAATGGTGCACATGGGCTTCAGTATCCTGAAGGAACAAATGGCGTACGAATCAATCGTTGGTCACCGACTACCATGTGACTGCATCTCCTCACGATGCTCCACTGCCTTGTGGATCAGACCTTTTGGTCAAAGGCTCGGGGTGTGGCCCCCTAAAAAACCACCTGCTTCAGTCTGGGCACCTGGGCAGTATCACAGCCCTCACACAAATCGAATGAGATTTGTGAGGCGCACATTTATCTGGTGCTTCATTGTACCAATATTTATGTGTTTAAATAAATAAAAAAATAAAACACTGTCTCCTATGACTTTGGAAATCTCATGAAATTCACATCTAAGAGATCAATTTTTTATTAGGACGGGACAAAACCCTTCGAATAAAAGCGTCGTACATGACATTTTGTGACTACTTTTATATGAGTGAGAGGTCGATTGTAACGTGATTTTTATTGTTTGTTAGTTAATGTTGTTTTTACATCATTAGCATACGTACAGATATGTAGATAAAGTTATCATCCATTTACATTTTTATTTATTTATTTATTTAAACACATAAATATTGGTACAAGGAAGCACCAGATAAATATGCGCCTCACAAATCTCATTCGATTTGTGTGAGGGCTGTGATACTGCTCAGGTGCCCAGACTGAAGCAGGTGGTTTTCTTAGGGGGCCACACCCGGAGCCTTTGACCTGAATTTCTAATCCACAAGGCAGTGGAGCATCGTGAGGAGATGCACTCCCATGGTAGCCGGTGATCAACGGTTGATTCGTACGCTATTCGTTCCTTCAGGATACTGGAGCCCATGTGCACCATTGGTTTGGAATCAGGGTTTTCCAACTCCCCTAGCTGGATCTTCCACATCCACCAACCCGGTTAAAGCGCCGGACATTTGCTTTTCGCCCTCTCACTTTTGTGAACAACACTCCCGCCACGAGAAGGCAGTGAGTAGGACTTCCGTGGAAGAGGCTATATATTCGCTGGCCATGTGAGAGCATTTCGAGAGGGAGAGTAGACTCTCCCCACTCTTAGCCGTACCAGGGCATTTGGGGGTTATCCATTTACATTACTTCTGTACACTATTAATCCATGCGCTTCTGAGTCTTGTAAAATTAATTCACACTTCCGTGATATAGAGCTATGTCATTTAGTTGTACAACCCAATTAAGGATGGCTATTACACCCTTCTGGAAAAGAAAAAAGCTTTTGCTGAGTGCGCGACTAAAGTACTAGATAAAGTAAAGTAAACAAACATATCAGTACTTTACCTTGTTATATTTTGTGTTAGGACTTCGATTTATGTGGCGCAGACAGATACTTTAACAATCTAGACTTTCCTATCACATTTGAAAACTTTGTAACCACTCAAAAGCGTTGAAAGCTATGGTGAATACACCAGTATGGGATGTGGTACTGCCAGTCAATCAGTATGTTACAACGTAGGATCAGACACATATATGCATCCGTACAAGTTTCCACACTTCATTAGCACAACAAGGTGAACACCAGATTCATTGAAGTAGTTACTTCAATGATAGTCATGTATAAAAGAAAGATTGTGTATAAGGAAATAATACAGGAAGAAAGAATTAGTTCATAGAAAGAAAAGTATAAAGTAATTTTAATCTCACAGTTTAAGGGATGACAGTGTGTGTATATAAACCTAGGCTACTGTGATCGATTCTAAGCCATGTCACCTAGAGTCTCCAACCATTGGTTTCGATAACCACGCGGACCCCAACCAAGTAGTCTGCATCTGCCAACATGACTTGGACCGGAAGTTAGTGACTTCATGGAATGATGCCAGGTTTTGGTTTAGCCGCCCCTAACTCTATTCCAACCACCACCAATACTAGTCAGCATAGCACGTCGTGGTAAACGGTGTTCGGGCTTACGTAACACACGTGGCCCTACCATCTCAGTCGATGAAGATTCATCACCTCATCAACTGATTTACCATCATTCCCTAGTACCCTGCGTCTAACCTCACTATTACTTACCCGGTGATCCCAGCAGATGCGAGCAATATTTCTAAGACATCTGTGATCAAATACTGGTAACTTGCTAGTATCTTCTACTCTTAATGGTCACGTTTCGCAGCCTTAAATTAGAACAGAACGAACTGCTGCTCAGTATACTTGTCCTTTAATTGGTACTGCCGCAAACATGCATCACATGTTTGTATAGAATACACACTTCCAGGGCATATACACTACAGTACATATATAGGGATTAATGCGCGCCTTCATAGGTATACATTACATGTATATATATAATGCATAGACCGAGGTCTGCACACTTAATATACACATAAGTTTAGACGCGATTCACTCCAGGTCGTAGCCCACATGTTTCAACAACACTGAAGAAATAACAAGTAACCAAGTCATTTGGGTTGTAAGTAATCATTTGATGATATGTTCTCATAATGTTTATATCACAAAAAAGTTTCTAGAGTAAATCCGGTCAAGCGTCTAAAGGAAATTTTTCTGTAGTGCTACCTTTTGCTTATCCATACAAAGGAACGTCCTTTCTGTTAATCAGAACGTAAGACAGTGAATGATTATCTCTGTCTCTACTTGACCGCCTGTGTTAGCTCATTAATAGAATTCACCAATTCCGGGCACCGCAGACATGTGCGGGTCGGTCTTTGCTCTGACACGATGTAAATATTTCGACTTTACCAACATGTTGTACACCGAAGTAGTAGCGCTCTTCTAGTTAAAGTTAAGAATTCTTTCCATATTTAGATGCTTACGGAATTCTACTGATGGAGTATCTATAAGGAATTCGGGAGTTCAAAAAACCGTACATATTACTATTGCTGATTAGGAGTGATAAAATAGGTTGTTTTGTGCCATCCCGTTACCAAAAATGTTTTTCTGAAGGGCTTTGTAGGTTTCAGTGAACTTTCTAACCACAACCCTCGTTTAACAAATGATGGGAAAACATGGTCCTGTCTAGCGAATTAAAGTTTGTAGTGATTTCGGGTTTTTTGACACATAATATTTGATAGCAAGTGAACATATGGATGTACTATATGAACAGAGACCAGCCTACCTCGCCGTCCTGGAATTTTTCATAATCTGCGTAATATGTTATTATCTGATAATATTCAAAGTGTAGTTAGTGGAGGACCTACAACGTTATGGTTACTTTATATATTTTAAGGATGGTTTTCGCAACCACATCCTAAAGTGGGCTTAAATTCTCCGTCCTGTGACTAGAATTTTGTATATACAACCTTGAATTAATCCACAGGTGTTATTTATTTCCGGTAATTACTGTATTATTACGGTAAAAGTTTTTCCCTTCATATTCCATTATAGTTCATTGTGTGCATATTTTATGATCTTCTGCAATGTATTTTCTGAGTTTTGTATTATTTATTACATCTCAAAAGAGTCAGTTACTGTTTATTAACTTGAAGGTATGTACTTCTAACTTAATTATAGTCCAAAATTCGTATACTAACTGTTTTTGGTGCTGGTCTACTTTTGGGCGCTGCATTAGTCGTGGTCATTCCTGAAGGCATAGCAGTCATTTGTAGTTCGCATAAACATCAACATTCTAACCTTATTTCGAATAAAGATAACCACTTAAATCTGCCGAATTCACGTGTAAGTCCTGAGAAAATCTTTTTATAATCACAAAGAAGTTTTGTATGTAAAACAATTTCTTGCTCGAATGCTTAATCTGTTTTACATGATAAACTCAATATCAAAATGCCGATTCACTTCCTAAAGGATGACTAAAGGTTCAATCTTGTGTTAAATCTTGAAATTAGCTGACTAAGCTTTAACGCTATGATGTAATGGATAAGAATCAAATGTTAGACTGCTAGACTACATGTTAGCGGGACATAGATTGGATTAAAGCATGTTTCATGCATGATGGTGTTGCTGCGCGCTGATTGGCTAATTCTGAACCAATCAGCCCTGGCAAATTATTGGAGAAAAATCTAGAAGCTTCTTATGTATATACTATAAATATATGAACGTTATTTAAACTAGTGATTGCTGTTCACATACCATTGTTATTTTGAATACAAATTCATTCCTGTTGAACGTGTTCTGATTTTTGGGGTCTTGTTGAGTGTCATCGTATAAGAATACTAAGCAATAGGAGTAGCCGGGTCGTTTATATAACAAAAATACGATTATAACACTACATATTAAAGACTTGATTTATGCCTTGATTGTGAAAAATGGTACCCTACATCTTTAAGTGTAACTGTATACCAAAATAAGTCGGACTGACATTAACAGCTTAAGTTTTACAGTTTGGAGCTACCATAAATTAAACTAAAAGGGTTGATCTATTGACAATATAATCAATCTGAAACCAATTTTCACGTATTCTATCGAACTATAATGGCGATAAACAATTTATATATATTCGCTCATGCACTCACTTCATATACCATATTGGATTTTAAAGGCTATTCAAAATTTAAAAAAAAAAACAACTTATTCCTGTGAAGTTATAATTCAAATTAAATAATTGAGTTATACAACTAATTTAATAGAAATCAAATAAATTTATATAATTTGTGCAAGGAAAAATTGTAATAGATCAAGAATATTGATTTAATTTGTGAAAGGCACAAATCAATCGAGAAGACTTACAATTCAAATGGTGTTCGAAAATAGAGTTCGATCATATTCTTAGATCTCTTAAGAAGTTTGAACTTCCAAAATAACGATTTTCCAAACCATGAAAATGTAAAAAAAAAAAAGCCTTTTGATAAACTTTGAACCACCGAAAACTATTAGTTGTGAATAGTAAGAAGCGTCAGTCAGTTCTTGTTATGTGTTGGTTAATTCAATGTTTGGTAAATTGTGATCTGCACTTAGGATAATTATTTTTAAATAAATTCAACCGAATCAGTGTCTGTTATCTTAAAAAAGCTTACTACTCTGGAATTATCTAGCTTTATCTTTACGTGCGGAATATTCTTTTGTGTATAGTTCCTATTAGTTTCTACAGTAATAAATCTACACGAATAGTTACATACGCCTGTTACCTTTCATGAAGGAGCTTAGGCTGCTCACCAGCATTCCCTATCGAAATTTGTCCTGTGGAGTCCTTTCCAGTTGTTTCCAATTGCTATTAATCCTTTTAATGTCTGCCTCCATATGCCCACTCAATATGTTCTTTGGTCTTTCTCATTTCATTTTCCATTAAGAATTCCAAGTTAGGGATTATCTCGTGACGCATTTTGATAGTTTTCACAATGTATGTCCTATCTACTACCATTGTCTTTTCATAATTTTCCCCATTTGGAAGCTGGTTTTGTTTTCCTACAGTAGGCTGTTGCTGAAGGTATCCAATCAATGGACGGACATTCGGTATCTTACGTAGACAATTGTTTATTAATACTTGTACTTCTTTGATGATGGTTGTAATAGTTGTTCAAGTTTTTTAATTAATAATTACACATTTTTATGCTTACTTTTGATATATTATACTATGAAATTGTACAATGTTTTGGATTTCACCTGGGTTCGAATCTCGCGAGGCGGGATCGTGGATGCGCACTGCTTAGGAGTCCCATAATAAAACGAAACGGCCGTCCAGTGCTCCCAGGTTTAGCCCCCAAATGCTCTGGTACGTCCGAGAGTGGGGAGAGCCCGCTGTACCTCCCCAAATGCTCTCACATGACCTCGCGTATATAGCCTCTGACAAGGAAGTCCTACTCACTGCGTTCTCATGGCGGGGGTGTTGTTTACGAAATTGAGAGGACGAAAAGCGAATGTCCGGCGCTTTAACCGGGTTGGCGGACACGGAAAGCCCACCTAGGAAAGTTGAAAAACCCTGATGCCAAACCAATGGTGCACATGGGCTCCATGATCCTAAGGGAACAAATGGCGTATGAATCAATCGTTGGTCACAGGCTACCATGGGACTGTATCTCCTTACGATGCTTCACTGCCTTGTGGGTCAGAATTTTAGGTCAAAGGCTCGGGGTGTGGCTTCCTAAGAAAACCACCTGCTTCAGTTTGGGCACTTGGGCAGTATCACAGTCCTCACACAAATCGAATGAGATTTGTGCGGCGCATATATATCTGGTGCTTCCTTGTACCAATATTTATGTGTTTAAATAAATATATAAATTTCACCCTTATTAAAAGATACTTTTAGAGCATTATTTTGCGTTCATCTCTCTCTCTTTCTGTTTTTATTGGTCTTCATTTTGTAGAGATTGAATATGGTAGATACAATCGAATTGACAAATGATAAAAATCTTCCATCATCAATAAATAAAGATAATGATCCAATGAAACAACCAAATAACATTGAACATGAAAAAATTCATGCTTCAAATGAAGATCATCATGATCGCGATCATTCTCATAATGATCATGATAATAGTAGTAGTATTTATATACATCAAAAAGTTGGTATTTCATTATTATTAGGTTATTTATTTATGTTATTAGTTGATCAAATGAGTTATACTATATTAGAATTAACATGTTGTCAAACAATGTTATTTGGATTGAAGAAATTATGTTATCATTCTATATTGTATATACCATTAATGAATAAATTGAATCATGATACTGGTACAATTGTTAATAATACAACGAATACAACTTCTTCTTCTAATAACATGAATTGTACTAATAATCCTAATAATCTAGTCAATGAAACATCCAACAGTAATAATTGTTCATCTATTGGTTCAATTCAATCAACTAATCATAAAGGATTAATTGTTACATGTGGTTTAGTGATACATTCATTAGCAGATGGATTAGCAATTGGTTCAGCATTTGCATTAAATCAATTACAATTAGAATTAATATTATTTTTAGCTATTATTTTACATAAAGTAAGATTTTATTTGTTCAAGTATTGAATTATTTATTTTTCTTCATTTAGTATAGTTTGTTTGAATCTTCCAAATGATGTTTAGGACCGTAACTGATCTTATTGACATACTGACGAGTCCAAAATAGGACGAAATGCGCGTCCTGGATTCCACTGCTAGCCACTATCCATCTTTACTTACAATGCTTGTGAAATAAGGCTATATCAAGGCAATACACACAGTATGCACATATCCCAATAAGAGACTGACCAGTTGCAGTCCTAAATATCAATGGGAAGATTCAAACAAACAATACTAAGTGAATTTAAACTTCACCCCATCGCACAAGCAAGTGGCTATCAGGACTCAGTGACCGAGTGGATAACGCGATGGTGTTTGAAGCGAAAGGTACTGGGATCGAGTCCCAGAGTGAACATCAACTCTGAGATTCAGGTACATCCAGCTGACGAGTCCCAAATAGGATGAAACGTGCGTCCTGGATTCCACTGCTAGCCACTATCCATCTCTCCTTACAATTTATGAATGATTGTTTTTTTTAATAGGAAATAAACCAGGCTAAAATATGTATTACTGGTTAGTTAGTGAATTCAGTTGTAGGGTATAATATTATGAATTGTAAAGGAGAATATGACTTACTTATTTATGCCTGTTACCTCTCGTGGAGGAGTATAAGCAGCTCATCAGTACTCTCCATCCAACTATTTCGTTTCTAGTTAACATTCATCCTTTTCTTATTTGCTTCCAATTCCCAACGTATTGTGTTCTTCGGCCATACTCTTTTCCGTTTCTCCTCAAGATTCCAAGTTAGCGCTTGCCTCATGATGACGTTTGGCAATTTCCGCAATATCTTATCCACATGGAACGTCTTTTCCTAATTTACTCTACCGCTGTAATTTTATTTATTTATTTATTTAAACACATAAATATTGTTACAAGAAAGCACCAGATACATATGCGCCACACAAATCTCATTTGATTTGTGTCAGGGCTGGGATACTGCTCAGGTGCCTAAACTGAAGAAGCTGGTTTCCTTGGTGGACCACACCCGGAGCCTTTGACCTAAAAGGTCTGATCCATAAGACAGTAAATCATTGTGAGAAGATGCAGTCATATGGTAGTCGGTGACCAACGATTCATTTATACGCCATTTGTTCCTTCAGGATACTGGAGCCCATGTGCACCATTGGTTTGGAATTAGGGTTTTCCAACTCCCCTAGTGGACTTTCAGTGTTCCCCAACCCAGTTAAAGCGCCGGACATTCGATTTTCGTCCTCCCAATTTCGTGAACTACAGTAATACCGAGAGAAGGCAGTGAGTAGGACTTCCCTGGCAGAAGTTATATATTCGTGTCCATGTGAGAGCATTTGGAGAGGGAGAGCGGACTCTCCCCACTCTCGGCCGTACCAGGGCATTTGTTGGCATAGTAAACATTTATGCTGTTGATTTGTAAATCAGAATAAACAAATTGTATTTAAAATGGAAACCAATTTTAAATAAATATGGAATCATTTAAAATCTTATCAATCTAAATATTGTTCGTCTGTTTTCTTTTTCTTTAGATACCAGCAGCTTTTGGTTTGTCATGCTTCCTATTACATGAAGGATTAACTCGTGATCGAATTCGTTTACATATGATTGCTTTCTCACTTTCTTCTCCATTCGCTTCATTTTTCACATATTTCTATCTGTCATTATCTTCAACATCAACTGATACTGTAAGTTTAATGATTTTGATAAATTATATTCTATCAGTAGGGCTTTTTTGTGGAGATTTTTAGTAATTTTATGGTTGAGATCAGTAGTCAATTAAAGCTAGACCACCATGGAAAACCTGGAAGCACTGGACAGCCGTTTCGTCCTGTTGTGGGACTTCTCAGCAGTGCGCATCCACGATCCCGCCTCGCGAGATTCGAACCCGAAACTTTTCAGTCTCGCGCGCGAGCGCTTAACCTCTAGTCTATCAATTGCTGCCTCCCACATTTACAGACACATTTGGCTAAATGTTGTATATAAACTCAGTATGCTTGAAATATAATGATTCATACGACAGGCTATTCTGGAGTTGACTGGCTGTGCTAGGCAGAAGCAGGACCGATAAGCACTTTAGAGCGCTCGTACGGTTTTTGTGTCACTGTTCCAATCGATAATTCTCTACTCTCTGATTGGCGTCTTATCACATCATACATTAACAGGGCATCTACTCGGTCACAAGTTATAACAGCAATCGACTGAGATGGTTGAGCCATGTGTTACGTATGCCTGAACACCGATTACCACGACGCGCTATGATGACTAGTATTGGGGACGGTTGGAGGAGAGTTAGGGGCGGCCAAACCAAAACATGGCAGTGTTTGAAGTCACTAACTTCTAGCCTGAGCCATGTTGGCAGATGCAGACTACCTGGTTGGGGTCCGCGTGACTATCGTAACCAATGGTTGGAGACTGTGGGTGGCATGGCTCAGAATCGGTCACAATGGCGTAGGTGTATACACTCTTTATCTTCCCTTAAACCTTGAGACTAAAATTGCTTCATATCTCTCTTCCTTCCTATACTATATCCTTATATACAACTTATAATTTATATACTACTACCACCACTACATTAATTACTTCTATGAATCCGGTGTTCCTCTTGTTGTGCTAACGAGGTATGGTAACTTGGACCGATGCATATATGTGCCTGGTCCTACGTTGTAGCTGACTGACTGACTGACTATAACAGCAATGATGTCAATGTCTATCTTCAACCAATCCACGAAATTGAGCAACCGTTCGCCATTTGTCTTCAGTGAGTTGATATCAAATAGTGGTTAGAGGTGGTCAACAGGAAACCCTGGATCCGGATTTCGTGCTACTTGGCACTTATCAGCAAGGTGTACCTGTAATCTTGAAGGAACTGGTGCTCCCTGATGGATTCGATCCCGTGTCACTCAGGTTCACAGTCAGAGACGTTACCACTGAGCTATTCGGGCCGCGACCGACCTCCTGTAGGACAGATGTAATCACAATAAATTGATCACTGGGTGGTGATCAATGTCATGCGTGTGAAGTCCTTCTTAGTGATGATCGAATGATATCGATCAAGTTGCAGTGGGCCACTAGTCTATGTGGCTCGTTACTGCATGCACTATGTTGAGATAAGATGGTGATTAGAGGTGGTGGACACGTATGACATTGATCACCACTCAGTGATCAATCAATTGTGAGTTGATATCTCAACAACAGACGTGGTTGAACTCGACTGGTCACTGCTTCTCACTTGAACTCCTTGAAATATCCCTTGAAATCAGTCACTAGTAAGCATATGATTAGTATCAGAAGGGGTGTTTTTTAACAAATTATTTTATATATTTTTAGTTTCTATGGTATTTCATACGTTTCATAATTATTTTCTACAATGTAATTACAATTAAATCTTTAATATTCATCATGCAATCATTAAATGATCATACTCAATTTGCATGTTTTTCTTTTATTAATTTTTCAATTCAATCTCCTGTTGGCCAAATAAACAATCATTCACACTTAAATCTTATATGAATGAGATGAATTACACTATATTATATTAGTACTGGCATAACCATAACATTGTTTGTATGTATATAGGTATAGGTATATAATAAATTAATACGAATCACATAGGGTTAGTTGTATTACATAATGATATTGTAATATAAGAAATGATTATGATAATAATGTCAAATAATGAATTCATTAATGAGATAAAAGAGATTATATAACTTTAATAAGTAAAATAATTATCCGTTGAAAGTGGAAAAAACAAGTGAAAATCTTCAATACGAACATCAAAACAGTCAGTTCTATTGTACGGATCTGAAACATGGAGAACTACTACATCTATCGTCAAGAAGGTACAAAGAGTTATAAACAGTTGTTTACGCAAAATATTCAACATTCACTGGCCAGATACTATCAGTAACAGCATTTTATGAGAGAGGAAAAACCAGCTTTCAGCTAAAGAGGAAATTACGAAAAGATATTGGAAGTGGATAGGATATGTATTGAGGAAATCGCCAAATGGCATAACGCGGCAAAGCTTAACTTGAAATCCGGAAGGGAAGCTGAAAAGAGGAATGCCAAACAACACATTACGCCGAGAACTGGAAGCAGATAAGAAAAGGATGAATGTTAACTGGAAGGAACTGGAAAGGATTGCTCAGGAGAGGGTTGGATGGAGAATGCTGATAGGCGGCTTATGCTCCTCCACGAGGAGTAACAGGCGTAAGTAAGTAAGAAAATTGAAAACATGTTGTTGTCAAGTAGTTGCCAGATTCTAGAAATATTTAATAAGAGAGTTCAGGAAATCTTTTAATAAAAGATCAGTTTTGTAACGATAATAAGTAGAAATCAAAGTTACATAAAAAAATTGGTGCGAAAAGAAAGAAAAAAAGTTTTTATCGAATATTTTGAAGGAATAGTATTCTAGTGAACAAGAATATGAGTGAGGAAAAACGGATGTATTTGGGCAGGAAATTAAAGAATATCTCACTGCTATCCCATGGCGGGAGTGTTGTTTACGAAATTGAGAGGACGACGTGCGAGTGTCCGGCTCTTTAACCGGGTCGGTGGACACGGCGAGTTCACCTAGGGGAGTTGGAAAACCCTAATTCCAAACCAATGGTGCACATGGGCTCCAGTATCCTGAAGGAACAAATGGCGTATAAATGAATCGTTGGTCACCGACTACCATATGACTGCATCTTCTCACAATGATTTACTGTCTTATGGATCAGACCTTTTAGGTCAAAGGCTCCGGGTGTGGTCCACCAAGGAAACCAGCTTCTTCAGTTTAGGCACCTGAGCAGTATCCCAGCCCTGACACAAATCAAATGAGATTTGTGTGGCGCATATGTATCTGGTGCTTTCTTGTAACAATATTTATGTGTTTAAATAAATAAATAAAACAGTGAAATATGAGAATCATATAGTTAATAGTTAATATGCAAACTATCAATCAATTGTCTCAATCTTGATTGTTCCTTCTGTAAATATCAATCCATCATCTCTGATTAGAATTGTTCATGCATTTTCATTCCATTCGCTTTTGATACGTGTTCTTTCTTCATTGATCTTCTATTGTAATACATTCAATGCCCGACTATCGTAATATACTACTTATGTGAATATAATTAACCCAATATTACAATATAAATCAAATTTGATTTATATAATCTACTCTTATATCAATAATTCGTATATATATATTTACATTTTAAAATATACTTCCTCTTCTTCTTCTTTCTTTTCTTAAAGGATATTAGTGAAGCTTCAACAAGAACAGGTTTAGCTCTTTTATTATCAGGTGGTACATTTCTCTATGTTGCGGCTACACATATTCTACCAGAATTAATTAATTCATCCAATACTGATAGTGGTAGTAATATTACTATGGATTTAAATACTGTAAATGATACTACAAATCCTAATTTATATTTATTCACTGATTCATTAAATAATAAATCAGGACATCATCATCATGTATCATCATCATCATCATCAGCTGCAGTAGCATCACCATTATCCAATTATGCATTATATACTGTAGATAATAGTCATGAATCCATTATCATGTATAATTATCCTAAATCAAATCTATACTTAAATTCAATGTCACATATTCATCGTTTAAGTATCATTGAAGTTTTTGTTTTAATTAGTGGTACAATAATACCAATTCTATTTTCAACAAATCATTCTCATTAAGTAATGGCAACTGGAACTGATGTACGTACATACATACGAAGTTCTACGTTGTGACTGACTAACTGACTGATATAAAATAACAATCTTTCTGTTTATCTATCACAATGAGGTGATTTTTGCAGGGATATTTTTAATTTTTCTATTGTTTTGTTTTTCTTGTATATCACATCATTTATGTAAGTTTTGCTTCTTTTTTTCCCTTCACCACTTTAATACTGTGATATAAATTATGTATGTACATACCCTCAATACTATGGGATTTGAATCGACAGCTGTATCTCTATGCTAATGTGGTATGGCAACTCGAACGTATGAAGTTCTACGTTGTGACTGACTGATTGACTGACACTAAATACATACTACTCTTATTGTTGTCTTCTAAATAATTCAATTCTATTGTAAAGAATATTAGCATAAACAATTAATGTATATTTATAACTGTTTATGTGTAGATAGATTACAATGAACTCTTCTAGTTGTCTATGGAATTATTGTATCTTATTTCTGAAACCTCATTAAGATTTGGAATAGTTCATCAAATAGTAATAATAGTAATGGATCACGAGTATCTTGTTGTTGTTTGTTTTTTACTTGGGAAAAGTGCATTTTTTCAAAAAATTTAGTTGGTTTTCATAAAATAGGTTAAATAAATATGGTCAGGAAACTGTCGCAAATAGACTCAGTTTATAAAGAGTGTATACACCAATGGCGTAGGTGCATATACTCTTTATCTTCCCACATATATCAGTTGAGTGGAACTCATCACTATACGTCAACTTCATTGACTATGAGAAGGCGTTTGACAGCTTGGATAGGAGAACATTATGGAAACTTCTTCGACACTATGGATTTCCTGAAAAGATTGTCAACATTATCCAAAACTCATACAATGGACTAAATTGCAAATTCATGCATGGAGGACAGCTGACAGATGCATTTCCAGTAAGGACCGGAGTCAGACAAGGCTTTCTACTCTCTTCATTCCCCTTCCTTCTGGTGATTGACTGGATTATGAAGAATTCGACATCTGACGGGAAATACGGAATATAATGGACAGCTCAGAATCAATTAGATGATTTGGACTTCGCAGATGACCTAGCCCTCCTCTCTCATACACACGAACAAATGCAGATGAAGACCGCAAATGTATCAGCAGCCTCCGCATCGATAGGCCTCCACATTCACAAAGGAAAAAGCAAGATTCTCAAATGCGACACGGAGAACACCGACCCAATCACACTTGATGGCGAAACTCTGGAAGAGGTGGAAACATTCACGTACCTATGTAGCAGCATCATTGATAAACAAGGAGGATCTGATGCAGATGTAAAGGTATGGAGTGGCAAAGCAAGGGCAGCATTTCTACAATTGAAGAACATATGGGACTCAAGACAACTCTCAACCAATTTCAAGGTGAGAATCTTTAATACGAACGTCAAGACATTCCTACTGTATGGAGCTGAAACGTGGAGAACTACTACGGCCATCATCAGGAAGGTACAAGTATTTATAAACAGTTGTCTTCGCAAAATACTCAACATCGATTGGCCGGATACTATCAGCAACAGCGTTTTATGGGAGAGGACAAACCAGCTTTCAACTGAAGAGTAAATTAGGAAAAGACGTTGGAAGTGGATCGGACATACATTAAGGAAATCACCAATGTGCATGACGACTCAATCCCTAACTTGGAATGGTGAAGGGAAGCGGAAAAGAGGAAGGCCAAAGAACACACTACGCTGGGAAATAGGAGCAGATATGAAAAGGATGAATGTTAACTGGAAAAAAGGCTCAGGACAGAGTTGGATGGAGAATGCTGGTGAGCGGCCTGTGCCCCTCGACGAAGGTTAACAGGCATAAGGAAGTAAGTAATGTCAAGTGGGATTTCACGAACCAGCGGTATTGATGCCAACTTATTTATTCGAAATACCTGTTTAAATCGTGTTTAGAACGCTGAATTTGTTCCGCTTCCTAACGAGTAATCCTATTACAAACAAACTAGACAATTGTTTGAAAACGAAGCCCACTCCATACCCTATAAAATCTAAAAACAAAAAAGAGTTCAAATAGCTTTGAAAAAAGAAAGACAGCCATTTGTATCGAAATACTGTTTTCAGCACTTTATTTTATAATTACACATAATTCTATACTTCTTTCTGAACTACCTTCATTTGTACAGTTCCTTATCCACTCATAACTTGTTCACACTTATTTTCTTTAACATCTTAGAATGCTCTTGCTTATTAAGTACCTTAATAACGGAGAAATAGATTAAGTAGTTATACCTTAACTATTCCTCCATGAACATTGTCGGCTCCGCTCCCCTTTTCAGCCCTCCGGGAGATACCCCACCGAAAGCAGATATGGAACGGGTGACTTCGTCCTGCGCCATTATTAAAGCCTCAGATATTCTGGAGGGATATAAGGTCGAAGCTTCTAAAAGCCCAACAACTTCGCATGCATCTATTCTCGACCATCAGCTGTATGCTGCAACGCTGCCTTCATAAAGTGCTCCAATTGTGGTATTGACAATGCGTTTCTTACTAAAACCATCTATAATATGATATATTCTGAAAATAATGTTTACAGAATTCACACCAGTTTACAGGCATGATCAGATTGTTATAAAAATCAACATTTAATGTAGAGAGCAAACATGAAATATAAGAAAGTTTTATGTTTGCTGGTTTAGTAATTGATAAATAGTTTAAATATGGCATATGTCACGGCAAGCCAATGCAACACCAGGGAACTTGTCATTTTTTCATCAAGTGGATAGCCTGATGATTGACCAACATTATTCTGTAAGGTTGTTACCAGTGCCAGAGCGAGTTATTATTAATTATCTACAACTAGAGAAAGTAAGATTAAAGCAAAGAGCACGGAACAACAAAACAATAATAACAAGTAAGAGGTTAAACATTTAAAGTTCCGATAATCTCACTTGTGGAGTAAGATACACTTACAGGCGCTAGAGCATTTAATGCATTTTCAGAGGAGCAAAAGGCATTAATTGAGCGAACAAACAATGGGAGAGAGTTTAACATACGGATAGTTTGAGGTAAATTATTCCAGAGTCTAGAAAACTTACAGGTAAAGAAATTAGTATGTAGAGAATATCTGGATTATGTTTGTTTCGCTAAAGACAAGGAGTTACGAATGTCGTAATGTGAAGCTTCAGCATATTGAATCGCCTGGTTGGATGCAAAGGATAGTTTGTTAAGTATTTTGAAAAAGAAGATAAGGTTAAGTTTGAGTCTCCTCTTCCATAAAGGGTCAAGCCCTAGTTTACTACACCTCGAATTATATGTTAAGACACTATCAGTTCCAAGAATACGAAGTGTAAATCGTATCTGTACTGATTCCAGTCTTAATTTATCCTTTATGCGCGTGCTACTAAGGAGAAACGCGCAGTATTCAAGGAGTGGTCGAACACAGACTTTGTACATTAATATACGAGATTCGCTGTTATGAATGTTCCGAGTTATGTAACCTATAAGGCGTTGAGACTTGGAAGTTTGTTTCATTATCTGTTCAGTAAACATCAAGTCGTAGGAGTACCTAAGTCCTAGATCTATTACTGTGTGTAACCTAGATAACACCACCATTTATGGTAAGATTGAGGTTGAGTGATGTATCACCGAAGCATAACCAACCACATTGAGCTCCAGTTGCCATTTCGAGCACCACTGTGCTACATTGTTAAGCTCCGAGCTGATACAATTTTGAATATTGCTCAGTTCATGTGGAGAACACCTTAAGATCGTCTGCAAACAGAAGGGACTTACCCACACAATGACACTCACAAATATCATTAATGAAAACTAAAAAGAGCAAAGGACCTAAGACACTACCCTGAATTACCCCACTTCTAACAGGGACGGCATTCGACAATGAAGAGTTGATTTTAACTATTTGATGTCGATTGCTGAGGAAGGAATCAAACCAGGCTAGTAACGGGTTTTGGACCCCATAAGATGCGAGTTTACCTATGAGAAGTTAGTGGTTGACCATGTCGAAGGCCTTAGAAATGTCCAGGTATAGCACTGGTACTAGATATCCTTGGCTACGAAGCGAATAGACTAAATTAAAGAAGTCAAAATGTCATGTCATACAAGATCGCTTGAAGATAAAGTCAAAGCCATCACCAGCTATCCAGAACCAACCTCAGTAAAATCACTGCGTCGTTTCCTTGGAACATGTAATTTTTATCGACGATTTCTACCAAATTGTGCCGATGTACTACAGCCATTGACAGATTTACTGAAAAGCGATAAATCAGGTGCCAAGAAAGAAAACCAAATATTCAAGCTACCTGCCGACGCCAAAGTAGCATTTGAGAAAGCTAAATCCATGATTGCTAATGCTACCATGCTCCAACACCTGAATACTGACCCCACAACACTGTTGATCCTATGCGCGGATGCTTCACAAAAAGCCGTCGGGGCAGTATTACAACAGCGGGTAAACAACACGATTACCCCATTGCCTTTTTCTCCAAGAGATTATCGCCAACACAAGAACGTTATAGTACTTTTGGACGTGAACTCTTAGCTATATATTTAGCAGTAAAACATTTCAACTTTTTGCTACAGGGTCGTGATTTCATCATTATGACAGACCACAAACCCCTTTGCCATTCTTTTAGCACATTGTATGATAAACATTCCCCACGAGAAGCACGACAACTTGATTATATCTCCCAATTTACCACAGACATCAGTTTATCAAAGGTCATACGAACATTGTTGCAGATGCACTATCTAGGAGGGATATCAATACGATGGCACTCAATCAGGACATCAGCCTTGAAACCTTGGCTAAGTTACAAGCAGACGATGCAGAATTAAAAGCCTGCAAAGAAAAGTCTAGCTTAGATCTCAAACCAGTACCAATTCCTCTTTCGGATGCATTTATCATGTGTGACACTTCAACAAGCAACAATCGTCCGTTTGTCCCACACGCTTGCAGACGAAAAATATTTCAGCACTTGCACGGTCTTTCACATCCAGGCATCAGAGCAACAACAGAGCTCATTACTGAACGTTTTGTGTGGCCTAAAATCAACTCGGATGTTAAACGTTGGACACGTAACTGTCTCCAGTGCCAACGCAGTAAGACGCAAAAACACACCTGCAGTCCAATAGGGAAGTTCCCTATCCCTGACAAACGCTTCCAGCACGTGCATTTAGATTTAGTTGGGCCTCTGCCACCCTCAAACTCTTTCACTCATATCCTCACCGCAATAGATAGGTTCACAAGATGGGCCATAGCATGCCCCATTAAAGACACATCAGCAGAAACAGTCGCTTCAGTCTTCCTTGACCGCTGGATAACTAACTATGGAGTACCATCAATAATCACAACAGACCGCGGTCCCCAATTTCAATCTGTCTTTTTCCAGGAGTTCACTAAACTTCCAGGGGTCAACCATATTAAAACCACAGCTTACCACCCAGCAGCTAATGGCATGGTTGAAAGATTCCATCGCCAATTGAAAAGCTCACTGATGGCGCAAGCTGACTCATCAAAGTGGAGCGATGCCTTACCGCTTGTACTCCTCGGTATTCGTTCAACCATAAAGGAAGACATTGGATGTACAGCCGCCGAGTGAGTCTATAGTACAACTCTAACGTTACCCGGCCAACTAGTCAACTATGAACCTACAACGCACGGCGATTCTACTCACTTCGCAAGTCGCCTATTACAAATGATGCAGAACATTAGAGCAATACCACCTCGAGAATACAACAACCCAGTCCATCTCGATAAACATTTAGAAACGTGCAAATTTGTTTTTGTTCGAGTAGACGCGGTGAAAAAGCCACTGACACCACCATATGAAGGTCCTTATAAAGTAATAAAACGCATTCACAAATATTTCATTACCAACAAAAACGAGAACAATGAAACAATTTCCATAGACCGAATAAAACCAGCTTTCTATGAAGCCCTTCAAGCCACAGACGACAATACGGCGAACAAACAATCACTCCCATCTATTGCTAAGAAACAAGAGGAAGAGGAAAAACTTAGCACTACACATCTCATCTTAAAAAAAATTTTTCCTTTCTATAGTGTACATAAACACATTTGTCCACAATTATTCGTTTTGTCACATTTTTTTTCAAAAAAAGTTGTTACATTAATGAACGAGTAAACTCTATTTAATTATTTATTCATTGTACACAAAAATAAACAGTTCAATTTTTTTTGTGTGTGTTTGTGGGTGATTAACAGTTTTGCACATTATTATCATTGTTAGCAAACCAAGATTTTAAATGACGGTATTCTCATTACTTTGTTTGTCATGCTATGCCACATCACCGCTATTTTCACGCAATAACACACTGTATATTATTAACATACATGTCATATGCATCTCCACATTGTTAATTGGTTATTATTGTAAATATTATTTCTTTTTGTATAAAATTTTTTATTATTGTTATTGTAACCAGTGTTACCTCCGGACACTCTGGGGGGGGAAGCTATGTGGAGATATGACCGACAAGCTTATTTTGTAAATAGTTTTTAATATTATTTGTATTTGTTTTGTCAATTTTTCACTGTATGTACATTCATCATTAAATGATTGTACATGTTGTTTTAGTCAATGACCTTGAAGACACTTTCCGTTTTGATTCCAACATAGCGTGATATCTTCTTTCTGGCTACCAAATACATTAATACTCACACATCCCTCGTTCTGTTTTCATTCGAGATTGAGTTAACTTAGTTCTAAAACAAATATTATTTACATTCATAGACTGAGAAAGTGAATACATCATATCTTACTTTGGATTACAATACTGGGGAGATCATCGATACGTTTGGAATTACTAAGCATCTATAATTGTGGATTTATTGTACCAGATCAAAGTCGAACACGCATCATTTCGGGCGAACTTAAGTAAAGTCCCATTATTTATTGTAATTGTAACATTTAACTTATATATATTAATATTACTATTGGTTGTTATTAACTTTGTTGATATCTTTTGCGTTTATATATTGTCTGGTCCACCACAAGTCTTAATTGGTGCACAGGAGTCTAGACAAGAGTTAACAATCAAATAGAATATGTTGATGGCATCTGTCACATTATTACATGAGAAGAATTCATCCCAGTCTGAGAGTTTGATCAGTGAGTGAAAGAGGTCCCAGTCTGCATGCTTATAGTCTCTATAATTGCAGGTTCTTTGAATTGGTTGCTTCTAGGAAGGATAGATGGGAAGAGCACAAGCTACTGTCTTATGATCACTGCTTTCAAACTCGTTGTATACTTGTACAGATATATCTATATTCATATCTTATAAAATATCAACCCAGGTGAGTAATTTTCTAAAGTTAAAATTCTAACTTCCGTAACAATTTGACCTTGCCTGTAAATCGGCATGCCTCATGTAATAAACTGTTATTTGAGAATAAATTAATAATATTATTAGTTTGTATTATTACTATTCACCTCGCTGCAGGTAATGCTAAATTTTGTAATTCTTGACCAATTAAGTTGAGTATTTCTAATGATCATTTATTTTTATCCACGATTTCGAAAAAAAACAGTATAGAGTCACATCGCAGTCCAGAAATGGATGACATTCAGAATTATCGCGACACAAAAGTTTCTAACCGACCATCTCTTTATCAGATTCCTCATGTTATTGTATTAAATATGGTTTCTCCTAATGCTTCACATATTTCTGATGGAATTTCTTATAAGCCTGAGTAAAATACGTTGAGTGAATCAAAGCTTGATTAAAAATCCGATGAAGTCTTGATAGATGCTGATTTTCCTAATGACCCATTATTCTTTGATGAGATTGTCAATAAATTTGAAGAAAATATTGTAGAAGAACAAAATCCTGATGGTATCATATCAAATGCTATTTATCCTCACAATACATTTTTTTCTTGTGTGAAATTTGTTCAATGCAAAGTGCGAGTCCTAAATGAGCTTGATTTTGAATACAATTCCAATGATATCATAATAACTGTTGTTTATCTTTAACATGATGTCACTTCTAATGAATCCCCTAAACAATATGAGAAATATGTTTCGACTGTAGTCACATTTATAACATAGGGATGCGAAGGTAGAATATAATTTCGTAAGGAGGGATAGTGTTAGAATATCTAGGGTTCAAATTCTATATATCAGTGATTTTACTACACATGATGAGTCCGTTCCAATCTCAGTTGTTCATTCTAATGCTAATGAGTGCATTCTAGATCATAAAGAGCCTTAATGCAATACACAATCGGACAGGCACATGATGAACTAAAGGAGAACACATTTACTGGATTACAGAAACTTAAGTTCCATTTTAAGCTATGGCGGATGTGGTGTTTATATGAACTAATGACTATCTTGCACTTGATGACTGCCTGGTTTCGATTTCTTAATACAATTCGTTCATTTTTACTCAACTATTTCTATTGGCTGTTTTTACGTTTGAAAAGATTACGAGATCACCTAAGTCTGTTAAGGGAACGTAGACTCTATGATATGATGACCAAATAAGCTAACT
The DNA here is from genome assembly GCA_944470415.2 of Schistosoma rodhaini. Classification (NCBI taxonomy): domain Eukaryota; kingdom Metazoa; phylum Platyhelminthes; class Trematoda; order Strigeidida; family Schistosomatidae; genus Schistosoma; species Schistosoma rodhaini. The sequence continues at coordinate 83,203,376 of OX104044.1, forward strand.
GTTGTGATGAATCCCAGCCCTGCTAGCTAGAAAGACAAGTCCAGGTTCGGAAGAGTGCAAGTGTATTCCAAAAGCAGACAGAAGCATGGACAACAACAAACACAACTCAAGCGTATATATACTGTATAAAAATGTCTTTTAATAATAATAACAAAAACTTATTCTCAAATAACATATTGTTACATGAGGCATGCCGGTTTACAGGCAAGATCAGAGTGTTAAAGAAGTTACAATTTTTACTGTTGAAAATTACTCAGCTGGGTTGATATTTCATAAGATATGAGTGCAAATGGATTTCGTAAGAAACATATCAATATCACACTTGGCGCACTTTATGGAGGTAGCGTTGCAACATACAACTGATGGTCTAATGGTTCAAATGGTTCAAATGGTTGAGGACGGAATAGAAGAAGCTTTCACTTAACGGGCTTCCATGTCTGGTAGCAGTGGATCACCAATACCTCCAGGCAAAAACCTAGGTATATGAACGATAATAGAGGGAAAAAAAGTTTGGTAAATCATAATAATATGTTATCCTTAGTCCTTAAGAATAAGTCAAGTTTTCTCTTAAAGGACTCCTGGGAGGTCGCTTGGACTAGCTCAGTCGGCAGCGAATTCCAGCACTTGACAACTCTAACGGAGTAGAAGTTGTGTCTGCAGTCTGTTCTGCTATGTAGGGTCTCCAATTTCTGGGTGTTACCTCTGAGATTAGTGTTATGACTAATCTTAAGAAGTTGTTTAAGGGGATGACCAGAAGTATTAAGGATACTATAAGTCATAAGAAGATCACCTCTAAGACGCCTATACTCTAACGGGTAAAGGTTAACTGATTTGAGGCGCTCTTCATAAGGTTTGAATTTGAGACCCCGAACTGATTTCGTGGCTCGACGTTGTATACGTTCCAGAGTGACCTTATCCTTTTGGAGGGGGGGGAGGAAATACTATGTTTCCGTACTCTAAGTGGGGACGAATAAAACTGTTGAAGATTATATGGAAGGTTCTACCGTCAAACTGGCCAAAAATGCGCTTCAATGTTACCAGTGCAAGGTTTGCTTGAGAGGCGTTTTTGTCACAATTCGCATACGATTTCAGGTCGTAGGGTACCAACACTCCTAAATCTTTTTCAACTTGGGAAACTTCTAGAGGTGAGTTACCTAAGTTGTAACTTTAGTCTGCAACATGTCTCATATGGACTACCTTGCACTTTGAAGTGTTGAAGGTAAGTCCGTTGTCGTCTGCCCAACTTTGAAGTCGAGTCAGATCCTCCTGCAGAACTAGTATATCATTATGATTACGTATCTCTCTCCAAAGTTTCACATCATCATCAGCAAAGAGCAGTAAATCAGATGAAACTTGTTGAGGAAGATCGTTAATATAAATCAAGAAGAGAAGAGGTCCTAGTATTGAACCCTGGGGGACCCCACTAGGACATTCCATATCCTGAGAGAGAGTGAAGTTAACCCTGACCTAAAAGTGTCGGTTTTCTAAATATGAAGTGATCCAGTCAATTAAAGGGGGTTTTATACCATATGTATATCAGTGATTTTACTACACATGATGAGTCCGTTCCAATCTCAGTTGATCATTCTAATGCTAATGAGTGCATTCTAGATCATAAAGAGCCTTAATGCAATACACAATCGGACAGGCACATGATGAACTAAAGGAGAACACATTTACTGGATTACAGAAACTTAAGTTCCATTTTAAGCTATGGCGGATGTGGTGTTTATATGAACTAATGACTATCTTGCACTTGATGACTGCCTGGTTTCGATTTCTTAATACAATTCGTTCATTTTTACTCAACTATTTCTATTGGCTGTTTTTACGTTTGAAAAGATTACGAGATCACCTAAGTCTGTTAAGGGAACGTAGACTCTATGATATGATGACCAAATAAGCTAACTGTTGTGATGAATCCCAGCCCTGCTAGCTAGAAAGACAAGTCCAGGTTCGGAAGAGTGCAAGTGTATTCCAAAAGCAGACAGAAGCATGGACAACAACAAACACAACTCAAGCGTATATATACTGTATAAAAATGTCTTTTAATAATAATAACAAAAACTTATTCTCAAATAACATATTGTTACATGAGGCATGCCGGTTTACAGGCAAGATCAGAGTGTTAAAGAAGTTACAATTTTTACTGTTGAAAATTACTCAGCTGGGTTGATATTTCATAAGATATGAGTGCAAATGGATTTCGTAAGAAACATATCAATATCACACTTGGCGCACTTTATGGAGGTAGCGTTGCAACATACAACTGATGGTCGAGAATAGATATATGCGAAGTTGGGGGCTTTTAGAAGTTTCGAACTTATATCCCTCCAGAATATCTGAGGCTTTAATAACGGTGTAGGACGAAGTCACCCGTTCCATATCTGCCTTCGGTGGAGTATCTGCAGGAGGCTGGAAAAGGTGTAACAAAAAGGTAGGACGAAAAGCAGAGCACACAATATTCATGGAGGAATAGTTAATGTATAACCATTTAGTCTATTTGTCTGTTACTGAAGTATTTATTAGGTAAGAATATACGAATGTGTTAAAGAAAAATAAGTGTGGGCAAGGTATGAATGGATTAGGAACTGAATAAATGAAGGTAGTTCAGAAGAAAATATGGAATTGTGTAATTATAAAATAAAGTGCTGAAAACAGTATTCCGATACAAGCGGCCGTCTCCCTTTTTTTCGAAGCTGTTTGAACTCTCTTTTTTTGTTTTTAGAATTTATAGGGTATAGAGTGGGCTTCGTTTTTAGCCAATTGTTTGGTTCGCTTGTAATAGGATTACTCGGTAGGAAGTGGAACCAATTTAGCTTTAGAAGAGTTACAAAATGGCAAATCGAAAGAGACAACGAAGCAATAACATTGAAGGTCCTCCTATGTGAGAAATACGTTGCAAATGTGCAAATAGAGCGAAACCGAGAAATTCAAATTAGAAAAATAAAATTACCATAAATAATACATTCACTGTGTGAGTTCTTGGGATACGTCATCTCCAACAGTTGTGCATTGTACTCTTTCGGAAATTCCGTCATCACAGTTTCCAGAGGACTATAACGTGTCAGACAATGTGGAGATTGGCAAACTACAGGATTTTCTATAATTTCGAGACGACATTCCTTACTACTTGTTGTATCAAAACTAATAATGATGAACTATTTCTCGTGGTCAAAAGACGGATCTTCGCCTTGAAGAACTCTTTCGTGGAGTTCGGGAGCGCCCATGGTCATGACGAATAATGAGGTAATGTGTTGGAGGATGACAGAGATCGGCGACGTCATTTCGTTCCGTTTCTTGTTTTTGTTTGATTGAGTTGCCCCTGGCTTTTGGAGTTCTGTTGGTCTCTAGAATCCCGTCGGCAGATACATGCAGTTCGTCTACAGAGTTGTTTGGAATTGAGACAAGCCCTATCTCACTCTGTCGGAGAATCTTAGACAGGTAAAGCTGATTAAACTGGCCTTCGTCAGAGGTCAGCTTACCAGTGATTTCTCGCGTTCGAAGAAACATTTTTGCTGCTATGTCATGTTGCAGTTTGGTGTTGTTTATGGGTTGCTCTAACCTTTGTAGGTCAATCAGGTCTCCACATCTAATAAGAGTATCATTTAAATGTTGTAGGGTTCCGAAACACTGCTAGTTAACATACTAGGTGTGATGCACCTATTAAAATCGCTCATTGGGGCTTTCACTATTTTGAGGAATTGTGCACGTGGGTCTTTCACATGTGTTCACGGAAGTCAGCTTCTGTGTAGTGAGGATACCACGAATATTCTAGTTTGGCAACTAGCAACCAGTAGTATCTTCTATAATCGTTCGTTCCCAGTCAAATAGAAACCAGAAGTCAGACGAGGGGAGGTAGGAAAGATATATTTGATGCGTTACCAATATATCGAGGAACCTTTACTATAAGCTGTCTAATGAACGTAGGAGCTGTGTCCCACGCGGAGTTGAAACGTGATCTGGTACGGATGCGTGACCGAAAGCCTTCAGCTAAACAAGTCCACTTAAACAACGTGGTCAGCATCCAATGTCGAAAACTTAATGAGCTATTGATTTTGGGGAATTATTTACAGTTACGGATCACTCCCCCTCTAGTGAGGTAGTGATGCCCCTAAGACGTGACCAGCCAGAAGTTTAAACCCAAAGAGTTTGTCGTTGGTGAACACTCTTCTGATAGCTTGCTTCGTTTAGCAGCGTCTGGTCGTCTTTCCTTAAACTATGGATCGACGGGCTTCCGAAAATACAGGTGGTCCTGTAGTCGAGATGTGATGTGTAACATTGCTGGTTACACAAGACAATTTCGATTGCGATTGGTATATCCCAGGGTATTTGTCGAGTACTGATTGGTACAAGGGGTTTATGGTGTGCTTAATCGTGACTGGGGATAACCTGCAACCAGAACAAGGAGTTACGCAAACAGATAACTTAGTGTTTCCGTCTATTAACTTTCGTGAGCGTGTGTCGATGAGTAGATCGTGGTATTGTAACAGGTCTATACCAATGATTGGCATAGAGACATCTGCAACCACGAAAATCCAGTGTATGGGTTTGCGAAAATCCACGTTAAGGTAGACGTACCTTTTACCGTAAGTAGCGATCGAGTTTCCGTTTGCCGCCTGTAAACTTAAAACAGACTCGCGAAGTCTGTCGTCGGGATTTGCTGGAAGAACGCTAACTTCTGCGCCAGTGTCGACGAGGTAGCGAACTTTCGCAGTCACATCCGTGACATATAAGAGGCGGCTGTGTTCGCCGGCTACGGTTGCCGTTAACGCGTGCCGGCCGGGACGTTTCCCGAAATCTTATTCCTGTCAGTCGATTTTGAGGTCGGATAATTGCAGAGTTTCCTGCAGTTTCTGGAAGACGTACCGTACTGGTTATGATACCAGCATCAGTCGGGATTGTCTGGCTCTCGTGGTCGAGAGCCAGATCGCTTACGTGAAACGCTTCTACGCGGGTTTTTTGACCGACTACGGTCATTACGAACTATAAGATATCGAGTTAGCGTGTGACATAGTTCGGTTACGTCAGACGGGGTCGATTGAGATTTTTCTTTGATGGAAAAAACCTCGGCCTTAGAAGATTTAGTGATTTCCAAGATTCGATCAGCAGATGCAGCTAGTTCATCTATGGCATTGTTTTGAAATGAAACAAGCACTGCCTGCACCTGTTGAGGGAGTTTAGACAAGAAAAGTTGTCTAAATAGGCCATCATCGAAAGTTCGTTGCAAGTCGATATTGTTAAGGAGTTGGTCTAACCGTTGTCAATCAGTTCAAATGGTTTAAATGGTTGAGGACGGAATAGAAGAAGCTTTCACTTAACGGGCTTCCATGTCTGGTAGCAGTGGATCACCAATACCTCCAGGCAAAAACCTAGGTATATGAACGATAATAGAGGGAAAAAAAGAATTTGGTAAATCATAATAATATGTTATCCTTAGTCCTTAAGAATAAGTCAAGTTTTCTCTTAAAGGACTCCTGGGAGGTCGCTTGGACTAGCTCAGTCGGCAGCGAATTCCAGCACTTGACAACTCTAACGGAGTAGAAGTTGTGTCTGCAGTCTGTTCTGCTATGTAGGGTCTCCAATTTCTGGGTGTTACCTCTGAGATTAGTGTTATGACTAATCTTAAGAAGTTGTTTAAGGGGATGACCAGAAGTATTAAGGATACTATAAGTCATAAGAAGATCACCTCTAAGACGCCTATACTCTAACGGGTAAAGGTTAACTGATTTGAGGCGCTCTTCATAAGGTTTGAATTTGAGACCCCGAACTGATTTCGTGGCTCGACGTTGTATACGTTCCAGAGTGACCTTATCCTTTTGGAGGGGGGGGAGGAAATACTATGTTTCCGTACTCTAAGTGGGGACGAATAAAACTGTTGAAGATTATATGGAAGGTTCTACCGTCAAACTGGCCAAAAATGCGCTTCAATGTTACCAGTGCAAGGTTTGCTTGAGAGGCGTTTTTGTCACAATTCGCATACGATTTCAGGTCGTAGGGTACCAACACTCCTAAATCTTTTTCAACTTGGGAAACTTCTAGAGGTGAGTTACCTAAGTTGTAACTTTAGTCTGCAACATGTCTCATATGGACTACCTTGCACTTTGAAGTGTTGAAGGTAAGTCCGTTGTCGTCTGCCCAACTTTGAAGTCGAGTCAGATCCTCCTGCAGAACTAGTATATCATTATGATTACGTATCTCTCTCCAAAGTTTCACATCATCATCAGCAAAGAGCAGTAAATCAGATGAAACTTGTTGAGGAAGATCGTTAATATAAATCAAGAAGAGAAGAGGTCCTAGTATTGAACCCTGGGGGACCCCACTAGGACATTCCATATCCTGAGAGAGAGTGAAGTTAACCCTGACCTTAAAATGTCGGTTTTCTAAATATGAAGTGATCCAATCAATTGAAGGGGGTTTTATACCCAATCGTCCAAGCTTCTTGATAAGACATGCATGGTTGACCCTATAAAAGCTTTTGAGAAGTCCAGGTAGATAACGTCAACCTTCCCCTTGAGATCAATGATGGTTGTCCATCTATCCACTGCAGTCAGCAGGTTGGTCATACAAGAATGACCTTTTCTGAAACCATGCTGTTGAGGCGAGAAGAACCTTTAGGATGATAAGTGTTCTAGTATGCTCTCGAATACTAGGGATTCCATAATTTTTGAAGGTATGGATAGCTTAAGCGTTTCGTAAGGTTAGGGTACATCACTAGTAAACATACTAGGTGTTACGTATCTGTTAAACTCGCGCAGTAACGCCTTAACTACCGCGAGGAAACGTGTGCGCGAGTCCGTGATCCCGTGCATCCAAAAATCGGCTTCTGCATAGCAGAACCAGGACTCGATATTGTCGGGCCAAAATGGTGTTAACTGAATCGAAATAGGGGGAATAGACTTTAACCTAAAAACCTTGGGTGAGTGTTCCGTCATAGTAATATAGACAACGAAAAATGTCTAATTAAAATATATCCGGGAAAAAAAATTCGCGAAAAAACAGCATATCACAATATATAAAATTCAAATAAAGAATAACAATGAATAATAATATTCCAAAATGGAACAGACTCACAGTATATTGGCTTGCTGTACCAGATCACGTCGGTCTCACCACTGATATTCTAGTTTTGCAACTAGCAACCAGTAGTATCTTCTATAATCGTTCGTTCCCAGTCAAATAGAAACCAGAAGTCAGACGAGGGGAGGTAGGAAAGATATATTTGATGCGTTACCAATATATCGAGGAACCTTTACTATAAGCTGTCTAATGAACGTAGGAGCTGTGTCCCACGCGGAGTTGAAACGTGATCTGGTACGGATGCGTGACCGAAAGCCTTCAGCTAAACAAGTCCACTTAAACAACGTGGTCAGCATTCAATGTCGAAAACTTAATGAGCTATTGATTTTTGGGAATTATTTACAGCTACAGTAGCATAACTAGGCTTCTATACCGTCGTGCCAGAGTGGCATGAGCTGGAAGTTTGAGAGCGAGAGAGTTTTGAGCTTAAATAGCTTAGATTTCTGTTAGTTCGTAATGATATAGAATATACCAATGAAATATCCAAAAATATATAAACAAAATCGCAAGTTATGAAAATTAAAATTTGAAAAATGGTACATAATGTTCCATCAAAAATGACTAACACTTTACTGTTTGGTATACCAGATCATTTTGGTCTCATCACTAACGATGCCACAGTTTTCGGAGTTTGACATTGCCTTTACAGATTATACCTTTGTATTCAAAGTATGCGAGCTCAGTCAAACCGTAAGCCAGAAGTGAAGTAATCCGAAGATATATTTAGAAAACTATTAGTAGTTGTTGCAAGGTATCTGTAGCACAGCGAACGCGCTCGTCAACTGGTGTGATTACGTAACCGAGCTACTTCAGCTAGGTATGCTCGGTTGTATTAACGAGGTTAGTATAAATGTTGAAAGCTTACAAACTTGCTTATTTTGGGGACTTAGTTACCGATACACTACATGTTTCTCTGACTTATCTACCTCTATATACTAATGGGATCACAGAAACCTAAATGTGTGTAATATCTGAAAATTGTCTACAAATGCATATTTAACTTGCTACTCTTCTTGGCTTAAATATACAAGTCTCCATTCACTAACCCGGTCCTTTTGAGTAATGCGTTTCAGGGGATGAAATTATCACTATTTATTCAGTTGGCTCTATTCATCCGTTATACTACTTGTGATTACTATGATGTTCTTGGAGTATCTAAGTCTGCCTCAAATTTAGAAATTAAAACAGCATATAGAAAACTAGCGAAGAAATGGTAAGTTTCCGAAGTCCATAGGCTTTGTTTATTAAACTTTCAGGCATCCGGATAAGAATCCTACAGAAAAAGCAAACAAAAAGTTCATTGAAATAAATGAGGCTTATGAGGTAGCGATCTACTAATACCAATAGCTTTTCTACTATTTATGTACCCTATTTAGGTACTATCCAATTCTAAGAAACGGCATGAGTATGATACTTTCGGAAAAGTTCATTCAGATGGGAGTCAACCTCCCCCTGGACATTATCCCTACCGTCACGAATTTGTGCACCCTTCATTTGAAGAGCTTTTTGACTTCTTCCCAGGTTTCAACCGTGCCCCACAATTCTCAGTCAATGTCCTTGTAAGTCCTATCATAATCTGCAGTAAATATATTGAAGAGAATACTGTTAGCTATCTAAAGACATAATACTTCAGGAATTAACTTAGTCTACTCAGTATTCATATAGGCTTGTGAGTTTATGCATGATTGTAGTAACTATGCAAGTTACTCATCATAATCAGTTTCAGTTTGGAAAGGACAGGATTCTTGATGGCCTGTGTTAGTCCTGACAATAATGGTCTCTCAGCTGATTTTTTTCTTTTTAAGGAGTCGACGGATGGAGCCTCAACCACGTGCTGAGGTAATGAATTCCACTCGTTGATTATTCGATGGGGAAGTCGGTAGTCAGCTTACAAGTAATTTGTTCTGGGCTTGTAAACTTTTTTGGAGTGTCCTCGTAGATTTTCTGTTTTGGAAGACAAGAAAACTGAGCGCATATCAGGTGCAAATTTGTCATTAAGTGATGAAAATAATGTTCAAATATTATTTATAATCCAGGGTTTTAGTCTTTCATCACGTTTGAAACTTTTCCGTTTTCTTTGCTTCTCATTTTTCCCAATACTGCTGCACAACTAACAATCAAAACCAATACACATTCGTGTCGGGCTTTACGTTGATTGGAAACAGATTGACTTTGGCAGCAGATAATGATTATTTTGTTAATTTTCGTACCTTCTGTTTCTATTTAGAACGTTGAAGGTAAACTCGATTTTCCCGTAAATATAATATCGAGGTTACTACTCAACTGCTTAATCGTCTATACCTCAAGTTATGAAGCTTCTGATTGGCTCGTCCATAGATTATAGTCTCGCTGAAGTATTTTCACTAGCAATGTTGTGATTATCACATTTTAGGCGTCGTTTTGATGAAATAATTATAGTATATCTTATGTAGTGTTGTTTTCTCTCAGACGCAAGGCAAGGTTAAGACTTCGCCCCTAAAATATCATATTCTATTTTACTACTGTGGTTTCTGGCATAATGTTTATACAGCGTGAAGTAAACACGAAAAGTCATCACTAAAAGAAAGGTTGTTTATAGTTGCTTACCAACAATTGTTCTTTGCACCCTACTGTCATACTCACAAGTCGACTGGACCTCTAGTAATGTGGTTTATTTTCCAGGTTTCACATATTTTAGTCGGTAGTTTGGTCGTCCAAGTTTAACGTTGGCACTCTCTATTTTCTAAAATCCAACGTTTCACTTGGCCGTTTGATCCAAGTTTTGTCAAGGAAATATAATCAACAGCAAGATTATTGATAGTCTTAGATTAATTCTGTGACCAACTACTCCGAAAATATTTATTCGAATTCAATAGTTATAAATTATTCTACCACTATTTAGTTTCATCTTTTTATTTGCTGTTTAAAGAATATCGACTTTCGAAGCTATCGCCTAACCCATCTCCCTCGATCTCGAACGGTGCCTTTGTTCATATATGGTTATTCGGATTTTTGTTTCCCATGTCGTCAAGTTCGTCCCATTTGGTCACAATTAGCAGATGAGCTAACTCCGTTGGGGATTACTGTGGCTAGTGTTAATTTAGAACATGATTCTGCACTGCGTGAAGAGCTACGCGTATTACATGTTCCGAGTGTGACAATAGTTGTTGATGGTCAGGTTAGCTTTTTTTTTGTTTTTTTTTTCTGAAAGGGTTCAATATAGATACAGTTGTATTTTGTGGTCAGGAAAAGTTTTCACTAATGTATGGTAAAAGTTTTTTTGTGGAATTTTTAAGCAGACAACATATGTAATTACAATCATTACGGGGCAGCCGCTTATTGTTTACAATACTTGACTTCCAGTCATTAGTTCTGATTTCTTGACCACGCTCTTACGAATTCGATCTGAACAACCAGGTGGTATCGTTCAGCCTCACAACTGTAACTGTCATTCACAACGTTGACTGAGAGCTGAATACATAAACCTATGCCTTTTAAATAAACTAAATTTTTTCTATTCATACCTGTGATATCAGCTAATATGAGCAGACCTTTTTCCCTTCAAGTTTTTTGTTGTACTCTGACATTACTGTTATGCTGCTCACAGGAAGTTAAATTGTGAATGCTGATAAGACAGTTGATTTTTAGTTTAGTGAACTATGGAGCGTGACCTTTTGATGAAAAACCTTGTTGTGGTTGCATGAAGTTTAAATTATTCATTTTTGATCATTGATTGCTTACAAACAGGGATATTGTTGACGAAGAATACTGTTCGCTTAAGAAAATAACTAAAATAGAATTTCAGTTACTTATTTTCATCTTACTCTTATAAATGGTGTAGTAGAAAGATATAGCAGGGTCACTATTGCACTTTATGCTGGTTCATATCTGTTGAAATCTCAAGCCAATGAGTTACATAGTCCCAACAAAAGAGTCACTCCACTATAATGTGTAACTAACTGACCGCCTTCCGGATTTATCCACCCAATACGTTCTTGTCAGCATATATTAATGATCAGAGGCAATACTGGTCAAATATTGAGTCACTGAAAATCCTCAGCCCTGAGGTGTCATGTTTCACAATGATATATCAGAAACTTTCTGATCAATACAGTTTTAGCGATTGAAGCTTAATTTCAACCTCAAAACCTTAGCAGTTGAGTTGTATCATGTTAAGCAAATAAACTACGGCTTCACAATGTTTACATGATAAACTTCCCTCAACTAAACAACATTCTTATAAAGTGATTTTTGTAATTCTGATACAAAGAAAATAAACTATTTCTTCAATCATTTTGACTGCGATTATCTTGGTTTTTGTTCTTTATTTTTCGGAAATCCTCAGGTTACTTATTACTCTCGAGGCGATTTCAGTCATAATAGTCTTATTGATGCATTAAGAAGTGCAATTATGAAATCGAATCCTTCACTGTCTAAGGCGTTACCAACATTTCTTAGCACAACAATTGATACACCATTAATACAGAGTATTAATGATTATGATACATTTGTTAATACTTTTCATTATGGTTGGCGTCGTGACAGTCGACCCAGAATGGTCCTTATTAAACCATTAACTTTACCACCGTTACGGTATTGTGTGGCTGCTTTCAGAGCAGCAGATCATTTAGCAGCTGGTTATATTAATTCTGAAACTGGTAGCAATCATAATCTTGTTAAGAAATTCAATGTAAATCCAAATGAGGTTAGTCCTAGTGTATTTGTGTATATATGTATCTGCATCTATGTATTTATATAAGTTTTTTATCTGGTTTACATTATAATTTTCATTTTGTCTCACATTTTGTATAGTATCTTGAAGTTATCATTTTCTGCAATGTATATAGTGCTTTTGAATGAAATGATTTGTATATTTATCATCATGAACTGATATCAGCTAGAGAACGAAAATTTTAATTATAATATCGTGAATTCAAAGCCTTTCACACCTAGTTCACTTTCACTCATAGTGTAGTAGACACCAATCACAAGATTGTTTGTAAGTAGAATGTAGCAGAGCGTAACGTCGATATTGCCACATTTGAAGATGGAGTGAAGAGTTTCAGTGCATCAAAAGCACAGCGTTAGCATGGCACTTTAAGAATAGACGAGAAGACACTTAAGATGGTTGAACACACCGAAATATGCAAATTGACGATTGAAGGCTATTTATATGTATTATTTAAATATTTTGTAACTTCTCACAGTAAGTATGAATACCTCTTGTCTATTGTCGTGTTTTACAACAAGAGAGTTTCTTGTACGTTCTGTTTCGTAATAATCCACAACTTTAGATTAAAATGAAACTAAATTTTGGTTCGTCAAATCGTATGGAGTTGTCAGTCAGTCAGTCAGCTACGACTTAGGGCCTGACCGTTGCTGCCACCTTGACGTGGTGGTCGGGCTTGCCTATCGTGATGAACCAAACGAGCTATACTGGCTGGAAAAATCTTTCCTGCCATGCCAGACAGGTCGGTTAAAGAGCGGTAAGATTAAAAGCAGCAAACCCAAAGTCCAAAGGCGAAGTCGTACTGCTGACTGTACAGAGGTGTGACGGCAGTAAGGTGTTTCCCTCGGACAACCAGCATAACAACGATGCTGCCTTTCCACAAGGAGGGGTGGGTTTATTAAAGGTCGACCCTAAAAATGCACACCTCGCCTTATCCCACGGATATCCGTCTCCGGCCGTAAGGTTCCAACAAGTACGGAGCTGACGCAAAAACTACCAACAAAAAAGGTCATGTGTGACCGACCTCAAGCAGTTGTCCCTTGGGCACTGCAGTCACGCTCTCAGGTCATTAAGACCACTTCTAACCCAATTTCCTTTTCAGGTACCTCTAGAAGAACCCTTCCTCAGTGTGGGCAACCGGGAAGTGATAACCGCCCTCATACCTCTAACAGCCCCCAAATGCCCTTGTACGGCCGAGAGTGCGGAGAGTCACCTCTCCATCTCGAAATACTCTCATATGGCCAGCGAATATATAGCCTCTGCCACAAAAGTCCTACTCACTGCCTTCTCGTGGCGGGGGTGTTGTTTACGAAATTGAGAGGACGAAAAGCGAATGTCCGGCGCTTTAACCGGGTTGGTGGATGTGGAGTGTCCATCTAGGGGAGTTGGAAAACCCTGATTCCAAACCAATGGTGCACATGGGCTTCAGTATCCTGAGGGAACAAATGGCGTACGAGTCAATTGTTGGTCACCGACTACCATGTGACTGCATCTTCTCACAATGATCTACTGCCTTGTGGATTAGACATTCAGATCAAAGGCTCCGAGTGTGGCCCCCTAAGAAAACCACCTGCTTCAGTCTGGGCACCTGGGCAGTATCACAGCCCTCAAGCAAATCGAATGAGATTTGTGTGGCGCATATGTATCTGGTGCTTCCTTATACCAATATTTATGTGTTTAAATAAATAAATAAAATAATAAACACTCAAGACCACTGTATGGAATTGTACCGTTCTATCACATAATATTGAAATCTTTTACTTTTAAAAATTTTCTAAACCTAGGTAGATGAATTATCCAGTTCTTAGTTAGTTTATTTTCAAACACTTATCTAGCTGTTATTGTTTTATAGTAAATATAATCAACCTAAATTAGAAATTATCTTTTTCGCCATAGGAGACCTTATTGATATATCATGAAGATTCAAGCATACCTGTCTATCGTCAGTCAGCTACAAAACTATCACCTACTTTATTGGATAATGCAATGTTAGCTTATAGTCAATTAAATATCCCTAGAATATATAGTCGTGCACGACTATTAGATTTATGCCCAACTGATGGAAGTAAACCAACCAGTAAATATGCTTTAGAATCAGATAAACGTTATAATGATCATTCTAATCATCGTCATTTATGCTTAGTATTATTGTTAAATTCAAAGCAATCAAATGTTGAACAAATAAACAGTTGGGGTGATATATGGTTGACTATGTTACGCCGTACATTACAACTATCTCAAGCAGATTTATTAAAATTATATCATACAAATCAACATAGTTATCATTTTATGCCTGTACACATTTATGTGGATCGTCAGATTAGTTTGATGCAAAAATTAAGTACATCTTCTACATGTTCAAATGAATCGTGTAATCTACTTAACGAAGGTTAGTTAAAAAAAGTTTGATTGATTAAACTGAATTGAATAATCTTCAATAGTTCTATACATATTTTACTAGTGTTTTCAATTGTAGTATAATGATATCTTTAGTGTGACTTAAAGATTATCATAAAAAATTCATTTAGGATTTCGTAGTCGGCGTGTGTTTGTGTCTCATAGTATATTTTAACGCTCTCACTATCACTGGAATAAAAAAATCATTGCTAAAAATCCCACACTATCGAGAGGAAAGTTGGTTTGGAGGCTCGACCGTAGCTGTCGCCTTGAAGCGGTGGTCGAGCTCGTTTATTATAATAATCCAATCAAGCTGTATTGGTTGTAATTCTCATTTCTTAAGATCCTGATACTTCAGGTAGGTTAGTTGGAAAGAAGTCTAAACGCAACAACGTAAATGTCCAAGGGCGATGTCGTACGACTGACCATGCTTGAGTGTAATGGAAGTAAGTTTCCCCCTCTTGGCGGTGCTACCTCTTGACAAAAGTAGGAAACGGGAAAAACTTGACCATAAAAGTAACACAACTTACTTTACCTTACCCAGAATTAAGTGCAATCTAACACCTGGTTCCTAAATTTTCATGGATTTGTAAATTCTACCTTATCTGGAGATTTTATCATTCCCGGCCGACGCAAACCACTGCCCCCAAATGCCCTGGTATGGCCGAGAGTGGGGAGAGTCACCTCCATCTCGAAATACTCCCATATGGCCAGCGAATATATAGTCTCTGCCACGGAAGTCCTACTCACTGCCTTCTCGTGGCGGGGGTGTTGTTTACGAAATTGAGAGGACGAAAAGCGAATGTCCGGCGCTTTAACCGGGTTGGTGGATGTGGAGTGTCCATCTAGGGGAGTTGGAAAACCCTGATTCCAAACCAATGGTGCACATGGGCTTCAGTATCCTGAGGGAACAAATGGCGTACGAGTCAATTGTTGGTCACCGACTACCATGTGACTGCATCTCTTCACGATGCTCCACTGCGTTGTGGATCAGACATTCAGGTCAAAGGCTCCGAGTGTGACCCCCTAAGAAAACCACATGCTTCAGTTTGGGCACCTGGGCAGTATCACAGCCCTCACACAAATGGAATGAGATTTGTGCAGCGCATATGTATCTGGTGCTTCCTTATACCAATATTTATGTGTTTAAATAAAATAAATAATAATCATTTATCTACATAGCTTTTGCATAATAAAATGCATTGATGCCATTCGATTTTCCAAATGTTGACATGTTTAGGTGTCCTCCCTCTGCATCCCAAGCCTGGACTCAGATTGATCACATCGCGATCAGCTACCGCTGGCGTGGTTGTGTACAAGACTGCCGCTCCTTTTGGAGTACCTATCTGGAGTCTGATCATGCCCTGGTCTGCGCCAATCCCACCTTACTTTTTAGTGGCCGAAGGATTGACCACCACCAACGGATTGATATTAGTAAACTGGCTGCAACTTCTGTTGCAAGTAAGTATCGAGCTGAGCTAGCCTCTAGGCTAGCTACCACCCCACCGAAAAGTATAGATGAGCATTGGTTGCATCTTCACGACGCCATGAAAATGGCGAGTAAAGCCGCTTGCGGCTTCGCGAAACGTCCCGCTTACAAGCACTGGGTTTCTTCTGGCTCCTTACAACTGATGGAAGCCCGTCGGTCTACTCCGGGCGACCGTGAGTTTGACCACAAACGAAGGCTGTTACGTAATGAAATCGGGCAAAGCTTGTGTAAGGACCGGGAAGCCTGGTGGTCGGAGCGTGCTAATGAGATGGAAGCAGCAGCTGCATCTGGTAACTGCCGGAAGCTCTTCCAACTCATCCGAGCCACTGGCAGCAAGAAGTCTGGTGTGAGTGAAACAATCTACGAGGATGACGGGATGCCAATCACTAACATCTGTCGACGTCTTGGACGATGGGCGGAATTCTTCGAAGGGTAGTTCAACTGGCCTGCTGCTCCGGCAACATCAACCAGCTTGTCCTGCCCCCCATGGCCGGTGACGACTGATCCACCAAACGAGGCGGAAGTCCGCAAGGAACTCCAACTCTTGAAACGTTACAAATCACCGGGCCCAGATGACTTACCTCCGGCTCTTTTTAAAGATGGTGGCGACTTTCTGACTAAGGAATCGACTGTGTTGTTTGGAAAGGTTTGGGAGCAAGAAAGTGTTCCAACATCATGGAATGAGTCAATAGTCGTCCCTATCTGTAAAAAGGGTTCACGTTGTTCCTGCAATAACTATCGGGGGATAAGTCTACTTTCGATTGCGTCCAAACTATTGGCTTCTATCATTCTTCGTAGGTTGTTTAAAACCCGAGAACGATTGACTCGCGAGGAGCAGGCTGGTTTTCGTTCTGGTCGAGGATGCATTGATCACATCTTCACCCTTCGCCAAATGTTAGAACACCGTCATACTTATCGCAGGCCAACAATCGTAGTGTTTCTTGATATCAGGGCTGCCTTCGATTCGTTGGACAGGACTGTTCTCTGGGATTGTCTATTGAAGAAGGGTGTGCCTGAGAAGTTCATTAACATCTTAAAGGCCCTGTATACGAACACCTCAGGCAGAGTGAGGGCATACAACCACCTTTCTCCCTTGTTCCATTCGAGCAGTGGGGTTAAGCAGGGTTGCCCAATCTCACCATTCCTCTTCAACTTTGCTATCGACGACATCCTGGAAACAGCTCTGATGGATGTAAGTAATGGCGGTGTGGATATGTTGCCTGGAGAACGACTTCTCGACCTTGAGTATGAGGATGATATTGTCTTACTGTGCGATAATGCCCAAGGCATGCAATCAGCACTTAATCAGTTGGCAATCAGTGTCCGCAGGTACGGCATGTGCTTTGCACCCTCCAAGTGCAAAGTACTTCTACAAGACTGGCAGGATTCTAATCCTGTACTCACCCTGGATGGTGAGCAGATCGAAGTAGTTGAGAAGTTCGTGTATCTAGGTAGCTATATAAGTGATAGTGGTGGCGTGAGTGATGAGATTGATGCACGTATAATGAAAGCCAGAGCGGCTTATGCCAATCTGGGCCATCTTTGGCGCCTTCGTGATGTTAGTCTGGCTGTAAAAAGTCGGATCTACAACGCGTCGGTGAGAGCAGTTTTGCTCTATGCTTGTGAAACCTGGCCTCTCCGAGTTGAGGATGTTAGACGTCTCTGTGTTCGATCATCGTTGTCTCCGAAGCATTGCTGACATCCACTGGCAACACCATGTTAGTAATGCAGAGGTTCAGCATCGTGTGTTCGGGTGAGAAGATAATTCAATTGGTGTCACCATCTTGAAACACCGACTTCGGTGGCTTGGATATGTTTTACGAATGTCGTCCCAGAGACTTCCACGTCGTGCATTATTTGCCGACCCTGGGACTGGTTGGTAAAAGCGGAGAGGAGGTCAGTGTATGACATGGTGTCGTGGCATGAAAGAGAGATGCAAAGGGCTAGCTTCTGTTGGACCTTCACGACTCCTTGGTTGGGGTCCGAAAGACGGTGCAACACAGTGGCTAGAGACGTTATCGGATATGGCTAAGAATAGAAGCCAGTGGCGATCCTGCTGCAACCTTCTTTTACTTTCTTCATAAAGAATGGTTCTAACTTTCTTAACTGAAAGAGTCTTCTGGTTGTACATTTCAGTCCGCCTTATCTTTTCATCCCTTCTCTTCCTACTTTCATTATTTTGTGTGACGCATATGTACGTGGTGCCCTTTTGTACCAATATATATGTGTTTAAATAAATAAATAAATAAAATATTAGTGAAATTGCGTTTTTTCAGTGCCTAACTAGGATAGAATAGGGTTTATATGATGGCTATGAAGTGGTTTGATGATGCACGTTCAGGTCTGTCGAAGTGATAGATACAATCCCGATTGATACGTGAATCACGGTAATACGATGTGACAGACGTATAGCTGTTATCGAAGTCAAATTATCTGCACGAACTCATGAATGCGCTGATACTTATATACAACAGCCAAGTAGTCTGAACCTAGTTGCATGAACTATAGGCTCACTTCAAATGTCGAGAAGTTTTGTTGTGCCCGTTAAACTTCTGAAAATTCTTACCTGTTTATAGTGTTTTCATCAAGTTTTCGGGAATTTTTTCTTTATACTCTAGACAATATAGGCCGTTTAGCATTAATTTGGCGTATCACTTCAACTGAGACAGTTTATCAACTTCTTCCCACTAATTCAATGTCTCATCCAAGAACTCATTTAAATGAGAAAATGCTTAAACCAAATGATTTAAAAAGTATAATACTGAAATCAACCGAACAAATGCATACTGCCTTAATGAATGATTTAAAAAGTATTATCCAGATGATATCTACTACTGACAAATTAACTAGTCCATCAAATCATCTCACTCATTCGATTGATAAAATGGCATCTCAATGGTATCTACTCAAAGATTGTATGATTGAAGAATTAATGACTGATGAATTAGTAGCGTCAATATGGATTAGAATGAGAAATAGGCTGTTACAGATTCTTGTGGATATTGGACATTCGATGTTTGAGTAAGTTGATTTTCTCTTTCTCTTCTCAGTAGGTTAGTTATTCAGATATATTTTTTCTCTTCTATGTTGACGTTAACTTATGATGAACACGTAGACAGACTACAGTTACACATTTTTTTCCTCTAAGCATTAAATCACCTCATTTAAAGAACGAAGACGTCGGCAGGCGAAAAGCCAACTGGATAATTACACAGTATATGTAAAATTGTTGCCCCCAAATGCCCTGGTACGGCCGAGAGTGGGGAGAGTCACCTCTCCCTCTCGAAATGCTCTCACATGGCCAGCGAATATATAGTCTCTGCCACGGAAGTCCTACTCACTGCCTTCTCGTGGCGGGGGTGTTGTTTACGAAATTGAGAGGACGAAAAGCGAATGTCCGGCGCTTTAACCGGGTTGGTGGATGTGGAGTGTCCATCTAGGGGAGTTGGAAAACCCTGATTCCAAACCAATGGTGCACATGGGCTTCAGTATCCTGAGGGAACAAATGGCGTACGAGTCAATTGTTGGTCACCGACTACCATGTGACTGCATCTTCTCACAATGATCTACTGCGTTGTGGATCAGACATTCAGGTCAAAGGCTCCGAGTGTGGCCCCCTAAGAAAACCACCTGCTTCAGTCTGGGCACCTGGGCAGTATCACAGCCCTCACACAAATGGAATGAGATTTGTGCAGCGCATATGTATCTGGTGCTTCCTTGTGCCAATATTTATGTGTTTAAATAAATAATAATAAATATGTAAAATATGAAAACAATACATTAAATACACCATTTGCACATCTTCGTTGAGTTGTCCGCTACAAACTCCATTGTTCTTCCACTCCTGTTGTTTACTTATTTAAACACATGAATATTGGTACAAATGGGCACATATGTGCCACGCAAGTCACTTGATTTGTGTAAAGGCTAGAATACTCCACGGGCGTCCAAACCGAAGTAGGTGGCTTTCATAGTAAGCTATACTCCGAGCCTTTGATCTAGATATCTAATTCATAAGGCAATAGAGCAACATTAGGAGATACAGTCCTTTGGTAGTCGTTGACCAACATGCTGTTGTGTCCTAAGCCCCGTCAAATTTCACGCGACTTAATCGCCAATCAGATCAGTGACTTATGCAACCTTGATACTGTGCCAAACCAATATCTTGTTAACCAGTACAAACAACCTAGAATCAATTCTGAGTTCTTATTGGTTCTTCTCAACTAGCCCTATCCGTTTGAGTCCAGAATACAATTTCAGCTTCCTCTGTATAAATCATGTATTTTATACAAAAGCAGTTTATATACAAGCAAATCAGACCGTATCATATCATGAATTATAAAATAATTATTATACAAGATCAAACCAAAAGTGGTTTTGAGTGTGAGAGACTGTACAACTTTTTAATTAGAGACATGTTTAAAAATACAGGTTATTGACTATTAGGTAAACTCTAAAAAACCTGTTCGTCACACGTAAAGTATTATAAAACTTTCATACCTTTGCTTGCGTGCATTAATTTTAGTGCCGATACGTGTTTTGACTTAGTAGAAATTTAAGTTAGTCCACCTTTTTAATTAGTTATCTGCAGTTAGAACTGAGCAGCTCGGGAGCCGACATCCGATTAATGTTCATTCTCTTCAACGCATATTGACAACCACTACGATGTCTCTTATTGTACTTTTTTGTAATTTGTTCAGCGAAATGTCCTAAGCTTTTCATAAACGCACCTGTTTAGGTTATGTGATTAATAGACATAATGAGGTGTTAAAGCAAAATAAAGAGTTAGATAACTTGTTGAAATATTTAGATGGCAGAAACAGTTAACCCAGATATTCAAGCAGGTCGCCAAATTACATCTTTTCCTCATTAGGTTGTAGTAGTTCTAATGGTACATCGAAGCAATGTAGTTTGCTTTTAGGGAGATTATGATTTTGTGTTATGAAAAACTAAAATATTCACGAAAATCAGAATCTAATTGAAGACTGAATTGTTTGCATTTATTGTATTGTGATCACTTCTGAACCATATCATACAACGTCTCCAAACAATTGTCGTGCTTATATGGCTGACCCTAACCTGTTTGCAGTACGTCTGTCTGGTGGTTAATGAATTCTTGGACTGGTTCCGATCTTCGGTTTTGCCATCATTATCTTTTTTCCAACTGACCTTTACATCAGCCATCATTATGGCTCCAAAGTATATACTTACGCCTATTATTCCTCGTGGAGGAGCATAGGCCTCCCACCGGCACTCTCCATCCAACCCTGTCCTGGTCAATCCTTTCCAGTTGTTATTCATCCTTTTCATATCTGCTTCTATTTCCCGGTGTAATGTGTTCTTCGGCTTTCCTCTTTTCTGCTTCCCTTCACGATTTCATGTTAGGGCTTGCCCCGTGATACATTTTAGTGATTTCCGTAATGTATATCCTGTCCACTTCCAACATGTTTTCCTAATTTTCTCTTCAGCTGGAAGCTGGTTTGTCCTCTCCCACAGTAGGCTGTTGCTGATAGCATCCGTCCAGTGAATGTTGAATATTTTGCGTAAACAACTGTTTATAAATACTTGTACTGTCCTGATCATGGTCGTAGTAGTTCTCCACGTTTCAGCTCCATAAAGTAGGACTGTTTTGACGTTCTTATTGAAGATTGTGACTTTGATGTCGGCTTACAGGCGGTTGTTTTGGGTTGCATGTGTTGTTCAATTGTAGGAATGCGGTCCTTGCTTTGCCAATCTTCACCTTTAAATCTGCATCCGATCTTCTTTATTCGTCAATGGTGTTTCCCATGTACGTGAAAAATCCCAAATATTCCAGAGTTTCACCATCAAGTGTGGTTAGGCTGGTGTTCTCCGTGTTGTATTTCAGGAACTTGCATTTTATTTTGTGTATGTTAAGGCCTATTGATGCAGAGGCTGCTGCAATACAGTAGTTGTTTTCATCTGCATTTGTTCGTGTGTATGGGATAGGAGGGCTATGTCATCTGTAAGTCAAAATCGTCTAATTCATTCTTATTTATTTATTATTTATTTAAACACATAAATATTGGCACAAGGAAGCACCAGATAAATATGCGCCTCACAAATCTCATTTGATTTGTTTGAGGACTGTGATACTGCCCAGGTGCTTAAACTGAAGCAGGTGGTTTTCTTAGGGGGCCACACTCGGAGCCTTTGACCTGAATGTCTGATCCACAACGCAGTGGAGCATCGTAAGGAGATGCAGTCACATGGTAGTCGGTGACCAACGATTGATTCGTACGCCATTTGTTTCCTCAGGATACTGAAGCCCATGTGCACCATTGATTTGGAATCAGGGTTTTCCAACTCCCCTAGATGGACACTCCACATCCACCAACCCGGTTAAAGCGCCGGACATTCGCTTTTCATCCTCTCAATTTCGTAAACAGCACCCCCGCCACGAGAAGTCAGTGAGTAGGACTTCCGTGGCAGAGACTATATATTCGCTGGCCATGTGAGAGCATTTCGAGAGGGAGAGGTGACTCTCCCCACTCTCGGCCGTACCAGGGCATTTGGGGGCAATTCATTCTTAGCTGTTCATTTTACCCCGTGCTTTCTCTCATATGCTGATGTTTATTGTATGTAATGCATTTCCAAATCATCCCAGTCAACTTAGATTCACTAATATATCGATTGATTTGTCATTGTTTGCTTATTATCCTGCATTTAACATCAATATCTCTCACTCTCTGGACCCAATATACACGAACAGTCATTTGTGACCAAATAATCGTAATCCAGTTTATCTATATAATCATTCTTTAATCATTTTACTAAATTAAATTTTTGTCTTTGCTCTTTTTTTTCTTTTTACAGCCTTGTAAATCATCCATTGGCATTTGTTTTCTCAAGTTTTATGATTATCATTGGCTTACTATTATTCAGTTTGATTTCAACCCTTATACAAGCAACAAAAAATGAACAGCAGAATAAATGTACTACAGAGAAACATTACAATGAAACAAATCAAGGTGTTAATACATCATTATCATCAAACAGTAATATTAATGATAAAAATAATAATAATAACAACAGTAGCAGTCAGTGTAGAATTCCTGAAGGGTCAGTAGTTATGTTTTATTTTTGTTTCTTTACTGTTTGATTGTAATTTATGTGGTTTTTATCATTGAATTGATGTGTCATTCGGGAGAGCTATTCATAATCAAGGATCAATGAAGTACTGTTTCAGTCTAGTTAGATATTCCTTGGCCTGTGTCAACACCTGAACTACGGATAGGGAGTGAAGTAGTCGAAATATTGCTCTCATCTACTGAGATCACCGGGTAAGTAATAGTGTGGTTAAACACAAGATATTAGCGAATGATGGTAAGTCGGTGATGAATCTTCATCGACTGAAATGGTTGGGCCACGTGTGTTACGTAAGCCCGAACACCGATTACTACGACGTGCTATGCTGACTAGTATTGGTGGTGGTTGGAATAGAGTTAGGGGCGGCTAAACCGAAACCTGGCATCACTCCATGAAGTCACTAACTTCCGGTCTAAGTCATACTGGCAGATGCAGACTACTTGGTTGGGGTCCGCGTGACTATCGTAAACAATGGTTGGAGACTCTGTGTGACATGGCTCAGAATCGATTACAATGGCTTAGGTGTATATACACACACTGTCTTCCCTTAAACTGTGAGATGAAAATTACTTCATATCTTTCTGTACTATATCCTTATTTACAATCGTACCACCACTAAACTAACTACTTCTATAAATACGGTGTTCATCTTGTTGTGCTAAGGAGATATGACAACTTGGACCGATGCATATATGTGCCTGGTCCTACGTTGTAATTGACTGACTTAATGCAACATCTCATTTGCTATTATGTGGTCAATTTGCTATAAGTATTATGTTGTTAATTGAATACATAAAGATTTTAAGATAATTAGTGTTTTCCTCATCACCTATCTAACTTAATGATGGTTTACAAACTAGAAAGTCAATTATCCTCATTAAAGTTCTCGAATTATCACTACCAAACAATAAAAAGAGAAGAAATTATGCCTAGGTAAATATAGAGGAATAGTAATCAAACTATATTGCGAATCAAAACTTCATTGGACCAGCAATAGGAGAATAGTAAGCACATGGGCTCCAGTATCCTGAGGAAACAAATGGCGTACGAATCAATCGTTGGTCACCGACTACCA
This sequence comes from Schistosoma rodhaini, assembly GCA_944470415.2. Classification (NCBI taxonomy): domain Eukaryota; kingdom Metazoa; phylum Platyhelminthes; class Trematoda; order Strigeidida; family Schistosomatidae; genus Schistosoma; species Schistosoma rodhaini. Next base: position 83,227,232 of record OX104044.1, read on the forward strand.
TGTGACTGCATCTTCTCACAATGATCTACTGCCTTGTGGATCAGACATTCAGGTCAAAGGTTCCGAGTGTGGCCCCCTAAGAAAACCACCTGCTTCAGTTCGGGCACCTGGGTAGTATCACAGCCCTCAAGCAAATCGAATGAGATTTGTATGGCGCATATGTATCTGGTGCTTCCTTGTACCAATATTTATGTGTTTAAATAAATAATAAATAAATAATGATGGTAAGGGTTAGGAATTACATTTAAGATTTTCATAATGAACTGACATCAGCTAAAATGCCAAAACTCTATTTAGCCAAATGGATGAATGAATTTTGCTCCGAAATTCAAGTCCTGTTATCTTATATCTAATTGGTTTGTCCATAAATTATAGTCTTGCTGACTTATCCCCTCTATCACCCTTATAAGGATTGTGAAAAATGCATACAATCATAGACAACAATATCACAATAAAACGCGATAAAAGGCAACGGTAATTGTGCTATCGTCCACCATTGTCTTCAGTGAGTTACTATATCACAACAGACCTGGTTGGGTTCAACTGATCAAAGCTTCTCACTGGAACTCCACGAAATACCTCTTGGAGACAGTCATTAGTGAGCATATGATAATTATAATCAGAGAAGAGTTTTGTGGAGATTTTAGTAATTTAATAATTGAATTCATGAGTCAACTGAAGCTAGAACACTATGGAAAACTTGGAATTACTGGACGGCTGTTTCATCCTAGTGTGAGACTCCTCCGCAGCGCGAATCCACGATCTCGCCCGTGGTATTCGAGCTCAGGTCCTGTCGATCTCTCGGGCGAACGTTTAAACTCTAGATAGCTGAACCGGCATCCAACGGTGTTAATGTCTAACTTCATTCAATCCACGAAATCGAACCATTGTCTTCTTTTCCTTTACTAACCCACGGAACTTCCCTTTTTCCTAAAATTTTGTTCACAATAACTAAAAGTTCAACGAATAGTCACAAGTTGTTTATGGTTTTGATGCACAACTCGTGTGCTTTTATTATAGAGGTACGAGACCACAACTTACAAATGCTAAGAACATCCTGAAAGCCTCCTTTTTTGTTTGATTTTGAGCTCTGAAATTCTGCTGTAGATTAAAAGTCCATATTTTCTACCATTAGGATGATGTCTTTTGATCATTGAATACGTTTGTTTTTGGTGTTTCGAAGTAATAAGACAACCGTGTCTTTGGGAATTACAAAAAAATGTTGTAAGTGTCAAATCTAAAGTTTTAACTAATAGTAGTACTATAAATCTTTATTGTTTTGTATTTATGTCTAGATCATTTGCACTTACTCCTATTGTCTCCTTAAATCCTTCCACGTATGATCGTCTTGTTCGTGATGCGCCTAAAGGTTTCAGACTTCTAGTATTATGTGTTCGTGGAAGTAATCAAGATAACCGATTACGTGATCAATTTGACTTCAAAACTCGTCGAGTTTGGTAGGTTTGATTGTTTTCTTTTTAGTTCAGACGAATACATCTTAGTAAAATTATTTCGATATCCGTTACTTCATACTATATTCAGCTTATTTATTTCCTCATACACACTAAACTCAGAACATTATGGTCTGGTTTTATGGTTGAAATGGTTAATCTGATTAATTTTATACTGAAGAGGTGTGAAGCTGTGGAAATGAGTGTACTGACTAGTCAATGTATTATTTTCAAATTGATTCCTTTTTACTAATTCGTCCATCTTTCTGACTAAAGGATGTCCTCTAAAGCTATACTGTTCTCATAGTCCTCGTATCCGATGAATTTAATATCAGAATGAACATTATTGAAACAGTTCAGTGACTTTTATATGCTGACACTATTGTCACGCACAGTATCTTTTCAGCTAAATTTCAAAACGACCACTACACGATACAATGTGAATACTCTTGTTGGTACATAGGTAACATGCTAGTTGTGTGCGACAGTTGTGTCAGTATATAAAAGTCCTACGACAACTTAACACCTCGATCTAGAAGATCTATTGAGAAGACGTTTAACCCTGGTAAGTCTCATGTCACATCAATCTAACCAGTACACTTACACAACGAATCAAGAATAAAATACTGATGATGGGCTGTTCCATGCATACATATCAATTCAACTGCTTCGCAAAGCATATGGTTTACTCAGAAGGCCTTATCCTTGCGTGTTTGTGAACATGTACCGGCATAGTTATGTAAAGAAGACTCCAGGTCTACTAACGGTGTGATCTTTTCTCACCTGTTAGATAGCTGAACTCACGTTCAAACACATGCGATCTATTTTGTGCTATTTTAAACAATCTACCTAGATCAGTAAAATTACGACCCATCTACATAGCTGAAGTCGTTGCTATCATCTGCGAAGAATCCAACTTATGCATCAAAAGTGTTATATTCAGTCACTGTTTACCATGATGCACAATCGCGTCTCTCAATGCATAAATCGCATACTACAAACCTTTAGTTTATGTTTATCTCTATCTTGTTATATTCAGTATTCACCAAGTCGTTTTTTCTCAGTTCATATGGACTTTTTTTTATCTCTGTTATTATTATTATCTCAGTTAACCCGATATTACGTTGGCCTATTGTATGTTCTATTTACATAATTTACTTTTTTAAATTGACTGTAACTCTTTACCTTCCAGAGAACTTTGCTATCTCTTTCGTTTGAAATGATCTTTGAAATTTACATATAACACATCTTGATCATATTTAAGCCTTAACTCAAACCCAGAACCTTTCGCTTAAAATGGCATCGCGTTAACCACTCAGCTACTGAGACCTGATGGCCATATCCAGCTGACGAGTCCCAAATAGGATGAAACGCGCGTCCTGGATTCCACTGCTAGCCACTGTCCATCTTTGTTTATAATTATCATTTAAGTTTTACTAATTTTCGAAAATTATTTTAAAAAAAAATATTATTCTTTCATTAGTGGAAGTCAAATTCAACGTGCTTGTCTTTCCATGGATCGATATTCTGGTTGGCTTGCAAAATTGCTTGAATCTACCAGATCAAATTTACCAATACATATTCGTTCTAATAAAACTGTGCAAAAGAATAGGAAAGTGAATGATACTACTGATAATAATAATAATGGAGTTTTATTTATTAATCCAGTGAACTGCGTTGGGACAGTTATTGCTGTCAATGGTTATCGACGATATTTCAATCTTTATCATCCTTTAATTCCAGGTTCTCAAAGTAGTTCTGATGAAAATTCTGTAAGTGATGCATAGTTTAAAATTTTGCGTCTACTTTTTAAAAAAAATTGTATTAAAGAGTGGCACAAATCCATGAAGTCACTGACAATTAGACTGAGTCATGTTGATAGATGTAGACTATCTGGTTGGGATTCGTGAGATGATAGCAATCGATGGTTAAAGACCTTGAATGACATTACTCAAAATCGTTTACAATGGCGAAGTCTCATCCACTCTTTGTGTTCTACCAAATTCTAATCTTCTGAATTCTTCATGTCCCTATCCTTTTTCTCTTTCCAAATTTATTTCACTGGATTATACTCCTTCAATAACATTTTCAAACCCTAATCCTTCACATAAATGCTTATACTCTTACTACTTCTACCACTATGGGATTTAAATCGACAACTGCATCTCTGTGTTAATGTGGTATGGCAACTCGAACTGATGTACGTACGTATGATGTTCCACGTTGTGACTGATGATTATAATAATTTTCATTTATTCCTATGTCTAAACTATTTCATTACACGAATAAAAACAATCGCTAAGAATGAATTTTATTTATTTTAGGCATTTCACCTTAGTGATTCTGTGTACATTTATCAGTCGGTTATGATTAAATTAGGCTTTGAATTTGCACATACTTCATAGTTCAGCGAGGTTGAATAAATAAATAGATGGGTCAGTCAGTCAGTCAGTCACAACGTAGAACTTCGTACGTACGTATATCAATTCGAGTTTCCATACCACATTAGCATAGAGGGTGGGTGGAAATAATAGTAGTATTAATCATCAGAAAGTGGAATAATTTTGTAAATTATGATTCAAATAGAAAGAATGGCGATAGTAAATTTTACTGGTTAGTTTAAAGTAACATCGACGAATTATCAACTAGTTTCTAACCAATTAGAAGATAGCTTTTTTTAACTGGTTAGTTTATTGAGACGAAAGTAATAATGTTACTATATGAACAGATTGTACACAATTAATGAGTCTATTAATATCTTCTACAGGTTAGTTTGTCTGTAAATCATCAAAACAATGACATATAAACTCATCCTAATGGATATAGATCGTTCACATTTTTGAACCCTTAAAAAGACTTTCCAGAGTCCTCACAATGAACCTTGTTTGGGTTAGGGTTTTCATTACGAATACTGACATTAGCTGTAATGTAAAAATGCTATGTGGTTATATGGACGAATGAATTCCCCTTGAAAAGAGAAGAAGCACTATCTGATTAGTTCGTCCATGGAATGTAATGCAATCAGATGGCGGTTTGTTTCAGAATTCAAGGTATAAGTTAGGGAATTGGAGATAGCATCAAATTTCTTGCTACATACGATCTGTCGAGACAGAATTAGACATTTGATGTGTTGGACACTCTTTTTTACTGTGATGACAAAAAAAAACCTAAAAGCTGCGTTCTGAATTCTTATTGGCTCATTCCTAAAGTATACTTTCACCATAAGGAGCGAATTCGAGGAATAAGAAGGATAAAGTAGTTTTAAAACTGAAAATTGAAGAAAAAAATGATAAATACATCTACTCCACCATGGCTAATTTTAATCTATGCTACGTATAATCTCCAACCAGTGATAACGGTCGGTGCAAGGGTCCTAATTAGATAGTCTTTGTCTAGTGACATTACTTAATCCAGCAAACAATTACTTCATGTAATGATGCTGCTGTTAGCTAACTTTAACCTATTTTATTCTTATGCAAGTCTGCATAGTTCATTGGAACAAAAGACATTTGAATATATGTTTAAATCACGTTAATTGATAATGGTTTGCTACTTCGTTAACCGATTTCCCATCCCTACCTGGGGTCCTACGTTTAACCTCATCATTAATCACTTAGTCGTTCCATTCTATGAGGATGATTCTTCAAAAACGTCTATCGCCAAACATAAGCAACCCATATATATATATTTACCACATAAATCACATCCTATAGCTACAAAGCGAAAACAAACAGACTACTGCTTAGTATTCGTTCTCTTTGATTTTGAGATCAATATCATACTTATGTCGCGCCTGACGCATGTTTAGAAAATCCAAGCAATCCTTCTGAATCCGTATTGTTGTTTTATCAATCAATGACTCAACATTACTAATGAAACTTTCAAGTGAAGCTATTAAGTAACTCAACTACTTCATAATCTATAGTCAGGTCATGTATTGACTCAAACCAGTTTTAATGCAAACGTTTGCATTTCTAGGAAGAGAAATGCATTCTAAAGACTATTGAGTTGTAACTTGATGAGTTTTATATACTGAATTTTGTCAAATTTTTCATTAAAATGAAACATTTTGTAAGTAGATGCATACTTGACATCTCAAGTGTGCCAACTATTGTATTTAAAACATGACAGGATTACACATTCAATTTATCGTAATAGGTTTATTGATTGAATTTGAGTGCTTCCATTCCTCATTACCGTCTAAAACTCAGTTATCTATGTTATTCTGTATTCCTTTTATCCACTTTTACGATAACTTCTTTTTGTAGACTGTTTAAGTGTCATTTTGTGTATTATTTAGCCTTTTTTCAATGACTAGTCGACACTTATCCTCATACTATAAAACAAACAAACATTGGTACAAGGAAGCACCAGATACATATGCGCCACACAAGTCCCATTTGATTTGTGTGAAGGCTGTGATACTGCCCAGGTGCCCAAACTGAAGCAGGTGGTTTTCTTAGGGGACCACACCCGAAACCTTTGACCTGAATGTCTGATCCACAAGGCAGTGGAGCATCGTAAGGAGATGCATTCCCATGGTAGTCAGTGACCAACTGTAGGTTCATACGCCATTTGTTCCGTCAGGATACTGGAGCTCAGGTGAACCATTGGTTTGTAATCAGGATTTTCAAATTCTCCTAGATGGACTTTCCGTGTCCACCAACCCTGTTAAAGAGCCGGACATTCGCTTTTCGTCCTCTCAATTTCGTAAACAACACCCCCGCCACGAGAAGGCAGTGAGTAGGACTTCCCTGTTAGTGGCTGAATGCGCGTGGCTATGTGAGAGCATTTGGAGATGGAGAGCTGTCTCTCCCCACTCTCGGCTGTGCCAGGGCATTTGGTGGCAAAAAACCAACAAACACTAAACACTCAATTGTTAATTTCTGTATATTTTGGAAATATTTTGTTTCTTACTTTTTCCTTTATCTCATTTCAATTCTCTTCTCTCTATATTTATAAAACATGTAGGAATCAGATGTGGACGAATCATTGTCCATTGAAAGTCAAGGTAAGCGCCTACGACGTAGACATATATTTGGTCGTGCATTCGGTTTAGAGTCAGATGATGAAGAAGATTTACATCAATCTAATATTAATAACAATCATTCACATTTAAAGTCAAGACATCAAATAACTGATGGTGTATTATTTGAAAGTGAATTATTAGATGGTTTATCCAATTGGTTAGATCGTTTATTTGAAGGTTCATTACCTCGTTATAATATTGCAGAATGGCCAATCGGTTTACTTGGAGATGATGACGATGATGATTAAATTGTATAGTTTATGTCTTTGTATGCCATGATCGACGTTGTTGTTCTTATTATCATCCAACAAACTAATATTAGTTTCATTCCATTCTATATCAATTCTTCAGACATTGCCATCTGTAAAAATATTCAAATCACCCATCTTCTTCTTGAACCTTATTTTATAAGATGGAGATCTGTGGATATTTTTATTGCAATTTTAATTAAATCTTCAATGTAGATATTCCATCCTACAAAGAAGTAGACCATATCACATAATACTTGAGGTTTTAATGTTTAATGAATTGTAATTATCGTATCATTTTTCTTATTTAATAATCTGAGACTTTATTTAATTCTCTTAATATAAAACGTTGTATTTCATTCCTATTTTAAACTTACTTTTACCTCTTAGTAAAATAATGTTTGCTACAATATTCTATCTCTCAAGTTTTAGTCAGTCAGCCAGCTACAACGTAGGACCAGGCACATATATGCATCGGGCAAGTTGCCATACTTCGTTAGCACAACAAGATGAACACCAAATTCATAGAAGTAGTTTATTTAGTGGTGGTAGTATATAAAAGATAGGTTGTTTATAATGATATAGTATAGGAAGGAAGAAGGTTATGAAGCAATTTTAATCTCAAGGTTTAAGGGAAAATAAAAAGTGTATACACCTACGCCATTGTGATCGATTCTGAGCCATTACACCTAGAGTCTCTAACCATTGATTGCGATAGTTACGTGGACCCCAACCAGGTAGTCTGCATCTGCCAACAGGACTCAGACTAGAAGTTAGTGACTTTGTGGACTGATGTCACGTTTTAGTTTGGCCGCCCCTAACTCTTTCCCAACCATCACCAATACTAGTCAGTATTGCGCGTCGTGGTAATCGGTGTTCAGGCATACTTAACACGTGGCCTAACCATCTCAGTCGATGAAGATTCATGATCTCATCAACTGATTTATCATCATTTCCTAATACCCTGCGTCTAACCTCACTATTACTTACCCGGTGATCCTAACATGCGAGCAATATTTCTGAGGAATCTGTGATCAAATACTAGTAACTTACTAGTATTTTCTACTCTTGGTGACCACGTTTTGTTATGACTTGACCTAGCCGTCGCCAGTTTGTTATGTTTTTGACCTAGGCGATAGCCAATTGTTATGACTTGATCAAGGTCGTCGCTGATTCGTTATGACCTTACGAATTTAACAAGGACGTAATTCGCGTAAATTGTCCACCAATAGAATACGACTTCAACGACCTTCACACTGTGACAATGACGTTCGATTAGTATGAGTAATCTAGCGTCCTTATTGGTCCTTATCCGCCTAACCCGTCCACTTGAATCCAAAACACCAATAGCAGCCTCGGCAATACGAATCGTTTATTTCAAGAATACTTTGTTTATATATCAGATAGACAGGCTACATCATACCATATAATAGAAAATAATTTTTGTACAAAACCAGGCCAAATGAGGCTGTAAGCGTGGGAGACAATAATCAATAAAACTGAGCATAACATAGGGACAGTAAATCATATAGTAATAATCAATAGGTCAAAATAAAGCTTAGATAATCTAGTTACCGAATAGTTATACAATAAGAATGATAGTCCAATAGTAGGTCCTGCAAGTTACCCGTACTTATGTCTTCGCTACTACATAACACGTTTCGCAGCCGTAAAATAGAACAGAGCGAACTGCTGCTGAGTATACTCGTCCCTTAATTGATAAACGGATATCTGGTCTTCGCGATAGGTGACGTAAGTTGGCAAAATAAAAACGAGCTTTTTGAATCCGTGCTGAGATTTCGTCAGACACGAACTGAAGTTTTAGTAATGTGCATAACTGAATGTGATCAGAAGTCACGAATTTCAAGTTTGAATCCAGAATGCTTCTTAGGCGACCTGTTTCCTTGACCGTCCATTTGTTGCGATCGGAGTTCTTGGTCCTTCTTTATCAAACTAAGGTTGAGAAGCTAAATAGTACTGTCGGTTGTTACATAGAAGTAGCTTTTAATAAGCAGTCATGGATTTGTAATTGATAATGTCAGTCGATAATGAGTAAATGAGGTAGTTTGTTCACTTGTCAACTAAGTCATTGGTAATTTGAATTGTTTACATAGATGTGATTCTTTCTTATGCATCAAATTAGGTGGCGATTCGCGATGTATTAGGTATTTTCGTTTGTTGTATTTGCAGAATTACTGCATTTTCAAAATTTTAGGTAGATATATTTCGAGTGAATGTTGGCTACCCTGAATGCTTACACTAGTCCTGAGGATGTGAATTCATAGGTTATTGTAAAACTGTAGGGTTTATGCCGACTATCCTTTGTTCATTATTGGGGAATCTGTCCCATTAAAAATCTACTGTGGATAGCAAAGACGGAGAACCTAACATTCCCAATCGACCAGTGACTATCTGGTAAATATATGCTGCTCAGACCGATGTTGTGTGTGACTCGGAATGTCTATCTATCTTTCCTTTGATTTTTCAACCAGTATCGTGGAGTTACACCAAAGAATATCAAGGTCGTGGTGTTTGACCCATAATGAGCTCTTATGCTCACTGGATATCTGTGGCCATTGGGATCCTAAATATATGTTTGACGAGGAACTACAACCAAAGTATTTTCGAGATTGTTTGACCGAAAAAAATCTGGGTAGGCGACCCATACGCGTCAAAATTAGGTTTTGGGTTGGCTTTCTGATATGTAAATGCTTTGTTACCCAGTATCGAAAACCTTTGGTAAATCGAGTGTCTGTACTATCTCTTCATGATTCTCAACCTTATAAATTGCAGAATAGCGATTGACGTATTATAACCTTACAAAATGACTTCAGGGCTAATGCGTTAGTTTGTTTTTCTGCAGCGTTTATTTATGAATATACTGCAAACTCAGTTTCGATAATAAGATAAACTGATGTCAGAAGCGTGCTGGTTGCTTGCAGCATTTTGATATATATTTTTATCTGTCCTAAAAGTTACTTTTAATTAAAAATCTGTTCTTCACAAAACACATTGAGTTACGTGTCAACACATCGTAAAATTTTTCTGTTATCGAGCTAGATTTAAATTTTTCTACGTAACTTCTGCGTCTACAACAAATATCTTTTTAGTACCGTCAACAGTACGATTCCACTTTTTTTAAAACTTGGGTACATTTAGGTACATACTTCTTAATTTCGCATGCTGCTCCCAATGGAGCATAGGCCGCCGACCAGCTTTCTCCAACCCACTCTGTCCTGGGCCTTCTTTTCTAGTTCTATCCAGTTCTTGTTCATTCTTCTCATGTCTGTCTCTATTTCCCGGCGTAATGTGTTTTTCGGTCTTCCTCTTCTCCTTTGACCTTCAGGATTCCATGTGAGGGCTTGTCTTGTGACGCAATTAGGTGATTTCCTCAAGGTGTGCCCAATCCACTTCCATCGCTTCTTCCTGATTTCTTCCTCCGCTGGAATCTGATTTGTTCTCTCCCACAGTAACTTGTTGCTGATAGTGTCTGGCCATCTGATCCGAAGTATCTTGCGTAGACAGCTGTTCATAAACACTTGTATCTTCTGGATAATGGCTTTCGTAGTTCTCCACGTCTCCGCCTCATACAGTAGAACTGTCTTGACATTTGTATTGAAAATTCTAACCTTGGTGTTGGTTGACAATTGTTTTGAGCTCCAGATGCTTTTCAGTTGTAGGTATGCTGCTCTTGCTTTGCCGATCCGCGCCCTCACATCTACATCTGATCTACCGTGTTCATCAATGATGCTGCCCAGATATGTAAAGGTTTCCACATCTTCCAAAGCTTCTCCATCAAGTGTAGTTTGATTGGTGCATATTGTATTGTATCGGAGAGTCTTGCTTTTCCCTTTGTTTATATTGAGACCTACTGTTGCTGAGGCTGCTGCTAAACTGGTCGTTTTCTCCTGCATTTGTTGTCGCGTTTGTGATAGAACAGCCAGATCATCCGCGAAGTCTAGATCGTCAAGCTGCATCCTGCCTATCCATGTATTCCGTGATTTCCTCCAGTCGTTGACGTCTTCATGATCCAGTCGATGATTAGGAGAAAGAGAAAGGGTGAGAGTAAGCAACCTTGCCTAACACCGGTCTTTACCTCGAACGAGTCAGCGAGTTGTCCTCCGTGGACGATTTGGCAGTTTAGTTCATCATAGGAGTTCCATATGATATTGACTATCTTCTCAGGCACGCCGTAGTGTCGAAGAAGCCTCCATAGTGTCGTCCTGTCCACGCTATCAAATGCCTTCTCGTAGTCGATGAAGTTGTTGTAGAGTAATGAATTCCATTCGATTGATTGTTCCACAATGATACGTAGAGTTGCGATTTGATCTGTGAACGATCTATCCTTACGAAATCCAGCTTGTTGATCTCGAAGTTGGGCATCTACGGAATCCTTCATCCTGTTTATCAATACTCGGTTGAAGACTTTTCCTGGTATTGAGAGAAGAGTGATGCCCCTGTAGTTGTCGCACTTGCTGAGATCGCCTTTCTTTGGTATCTTGATCAGAAGTCCTTTTTTCCAGTCTGTTGGTACTTGTTCTTCGTCCCAAATCTTACTGAAGATGATGTGGAGTATCTTGGCAGTTGCTGTTACATTTGCTTTCAGTGCCTCTGCCGGGATGTTGTCTGGTCCCGCTGCTTTGCCACTCTTGACTTGTCTAATGGCCATGCTGATCTCTTCAATTGTTGGTGGGCCAATATCGATTGGGAGGTCTGTGGGTGCTTCTTCGATGTTGGGTGGGTTCAGTGGGTGTATATAAACGGTAAACACAAATAAAATATACTTACTTTTCAAAATCAGGAATGCAATCAGTGAAATCAGCTCTTTCAACTGATTTTTTGAAACGTGTTGAGGTAATATTTCTTCTGATTGCAGACTTATATTGATGCTTTCTAGTTTTTATAGGAAATCGATCGATAAAATTTGCGTCCGTAATATCTGAATGTGATACATCATCATGAAAAGAACTACCTATTTTTTCGTATATACAAATGGTATTCCAATTTATGGAATTCTTATAGCACCTGCAATTATATTTCCCACTGAAATCGCAAATTGACGAAGAAATTCGATGTTCATGTGAATCTAGAACGAGATACAATTACTTTCAGTCACGTATTTTAAAAACAGTAAGATTGCTGAGAAGAAATTTGAACAACACAACTTTTAGGTGAGAAAAGATGTGATGTACAATAAACTGGTAGTGAATAATATTCCATACGGCAATAATTTTTATAAAACCCGACACTAAAGTGCTAGTCAGTTATAAACAATAACATGGAAAATATGTGCACCATTCCCATCTTGCCATATCAAAATCACAGGGACATCGAACTGCCAATATAAGTATCAAATTAGACGAATCGTATCAAAGCATAAGTAATAAGTGACTTCTGAAAGGATAACTTCGTGATGGTCTAAATACAAAGGAAATGCTGAAAGTCTGAACTTTGTCTCACAGTTCAAACTGCACTCGTTTTTGAGAAAATACAACAAGTCAGAGCAAAAGTTGGAACAGATGCAGAAATTGATCGATAAAATTTGCGTCCGTAATAAAATCTGAATATGTTACATACATACATACTCTGGAGGTACTCGTATTCAGAAAATAATTGTAGCAGTGCAATTAACGCAAATTTGCCAAATGACAGTCAGAAGCATTGTGAGACAAAGGTTCTGGTGGAGAACTTGGTCAGTATGAATCACAAGATCTCAGTTAGTCCAAATGTAATTACAATTAAGATGACCACTGTCCACTGCAGTGAGATCATATATGGGTTAATATATGGGCCCTAAGATGGATATTCACCAAATTAGGTACCGAGTTCAGACTGAGAGCTCATACTTGAAAAACGACCCAATAATCTTGCAAAAGGCACAGAGAGTAGCTACCGGTGCAAATCCAGAACTCCGGATTTCAGCATGCAATGTTTGGCTTGAAAAGCTAGTTCTTTTTACTTTGCCTTACTGATGATTTTGATGTATCGAATACTAAGAAATAATTTTGAACTTGAAATGTCCTCTAATGCTCTTCTTACCAAATCAGGACAACTCAGCAGCATACAGGTTTTCAAACTGATCGACTAATTCTTGGAACGATTCTTGGATCGACTAATTCTTGGAACCTGTTACAGATCGCTAACGTAAATACTCTGTGTTGGATGATGTAGGGCTCACTCGAGTAAGGCCAACCCGCTCACGTCGAAGTCACACCACGCGGTTAGTGCCTACCATGGATTAATCTTTGTCATACCCAGGTACTATGGGTGTTTAAGAAACCGAACAACATAAATGACGTTATTGGAGGAATATATTATTATGAGTAGGTAAAAGGAAGTGAGTGTGATCACTGATGCATGAACAAGTCCATGACATCGAATTAACTATCGCATGTTGGTTGTCCTTGATCTTGACGAGGATCAGTGAACCGTTCGACATCCGGTAACCCAAATGCTTGATGATGTGGTACCCAAGGTGTGGCGTTCTCTCCGTAAAATGAATGATTTGAAGGAAGGACGGACACTTGCAGAGGCTTGATAGAAAGAAACAACATATGCTGTGGACCTTTTGTCATCATTACATAAATCTGAATTGAGGTCAACTCGTATATGGAACTTCATCTATCGACACTTACAAAAGAAAGTCAGATTATATGAGAAATCGTTCGGGCCATAAGCCATCAATTTTTCTATCTTTTTCGAATGGAAGTATAAAACAACAGTCTATATTTTTTCATGACTATTTGCTCTATATGAAGTTTATATGACCCTGAAGTCAAGGCGGTATATACATATATAGATGATGACCTACAAACGGATTTCTTAATACATTGTCAATATTAGGAGCGTTTAGATCCACCAAATGACCATGAATGCTGTTTTGAAATATCTTTGGAAGTTAAAAAATTCCTCTTCAGACGTATATCTTGCAAATTCTTTATCTGACTTGTATTTTAGTTGTCTGAATACAATTTGAAAGAATTTGTCAGTTTACTATACAGTTTTATTAGTCGCCGATTCGGAACATTTGATATTCCACTTAAGTAAATGTAGTCAGAGTTCACTATTCTATTTTAGCTATGTGTCCTGTTTCAGGGACTTTTTGTTACTTCACTTGGCGAACTATAAACATTCACTCAATTTTCAGTGCTTGAAATCGGGCGTGGGATTTCCTGACCTCACTGTATTATACAAAATGATTTTCATACTTTCATGTTTGGAAGTGGAAGATTTTTGTTTACATTATACACAGTGTGATGGCTACTACTCTCCATCATGTTGCTTTTGCAGCTTACACATACTGTCATCAACTCTGCAACTTATATGCAAGGAAATCCAAAATGGTGGGTTAAGCATCACTCCTAAGCCATAAAAATGTGCTAACGAAATATGTTTGCGTGAAAAACCTTGTTATTATTGAATACAAGTTATCCAAACTGTATTCAGTTTATGGGCGTAAGTTTTGATAACAAATAAACAGAAAATCAATGCGTCACACCGACTAAATAAATTCATGTTTCTACAAATTACTTTAGTATTGGGAAAATAGTGTATAATAATGTAAAAATATCACTTTTAACTCAGAATTGAAGGATGTGTAAATTCACTACATATCAAAAGCCATTTCGTTGTTTATGACTTGTCGTATTATCATTCTATGCTAAAATAGGCTACGGATCATGAATATACATTGCTTTTTATTTTCAGTTTTCAAAAGTATCCGGAGCATTGTGGACATTATTGGTAAAAAAAAACAAAATTCGTGTATTAAATCCGTTGAATAACGAATGGAATACGACGTCATAGGGAGAGGTTTTAATTTTCGTGTCCACGTCTTTCTAAAATGCTAGACAAAATGACAATCAAATCATGCCTGGTGATACTTTGTGGTTTGTTGTCAATCATTCTTGATTCCAGTTTATTTTATGAATCTCTAACTGATCCTTCGATATCGACACAAATGTTTAGCAGTGATGTCTTCTTCATTTCAGAATGACATGCGTATAATATTGATAAAACAGTAAAATTTACTGTCTGCCCCTTAAAATATGGTGGGTTTTAACACGAGCTTTCTATTTCGTCTACTTCTCAGTGAAACTAATTCTTCAGAATGTGCAGATCACACTATCTTGTTTGATAAAAATCTCGAAAATCTGGTTTTTCTGAAATCTTTTAACAAAAATTTACAAATTATTTAAGCTTTCTTCTCGAAATATAAGCGTGAAACGTCTCAAAACCGTGATATGCCAGCGATTTTCATAATCTCAGGAAAGGTAGTAGTTGAAAACACTAATCACTTTGCATAGCTTGGAGGTCTCTAAGCATACACCCGAATTTCTCCTTGTCTTTTTGCAAACTTTAGTCACTTTTGGCGGTTAGTTGTGATAAAAAATATGCATGATTAAGAATATATATGGGATAAAAATTGTTTTGTATTGTTGTTAGTGGTTAAACTTGTGACCAATATTTCAATAAAAGCCTATTTTTTTAATAATAAATAATGATATTTGTGTTTACAGTCCGTAAAATCGTAGTTTTTTTCTAGTTTTCCGATGTGTAGGTAAAATTTATTGTTTATGCATCTGTTCCAACTTTTGCTCTGACTTGTTGTATTTTCTCAAAAACGAGTGCAGTTTGAACTGTGAGACAAAGTTCAGACTTTCAGCATTTCCTTTGTATTTAGACCATCACGAAGTTATCCTTTCAGAAGTCACTTATTACTTATGCTTTGATACGATTCGTCTAATTTGATACTTATATTGGCAGTTCGATGTCCCTGTGATTTTGATATGGCAAGATGGGAATGGTGCACATATTTTCCATGTTATTGTTTATAACTGACTAGCACTTTAGTGTCGGGTTTTATAAAAATTATTGCCGTATGGAATATTATTCACTACCAGTTTATTGTACATCACATCTTTTCTCACCTAAAAGTTGTGTTGTTCAAATTTCTTCTCAGCAATCTTACTGTTTTTAAAATACGTGACTGAAAGTAATTGTATCTCGTTCTAGATTCACATGAACATCGAATTTCTTCGTCAATTTGCGATTTCAGTGGGAAATATAATTGCAGGTGCTATAAGAATTCCATAAATTGGAATACCATTTGTATATACGAAAAAATAGGTAGTTCTTTTCATGATGATGTATCACATTCAGATATTACGGACGCAAATTTTATCGATCGATTTCCTATAAAAACTAGAAAGCATCAATATAAGTCTGCAATCAGAAGAAATATTACCTCAACACGTTTCAAAAAATCAGTTGAAAGAGCTGATTTCACTGATTGCATTCCTGATTTTGAAAAGTAAGTATATTTTATTTGTGTTTACCGTTTATATACACCCACTGAACCCACAGACCTCCCAATCGATATTGGCCCACCAACAATTGAAGAGATCAGCATGGCCATTAGACAAGTCAAGAGTGGCAAAGCAGCGGGACCAGACAACATCCCGGCAGAGGCACTGAAAGCAAATGTAACAGCAACTGCCAAGATACTCCACATCATCTTCAGTAAGATTTGGGACGAAGAACAAGTACCAACAGACTGGAAAAAAGGACTTCTGATCAAGATACCAAAGAAAGGCGATCTCAGCAAGTGCGACAACTACAGGGGCATCACTCTTCTCTCAATACCAGGAAAAGTCTTCAACCGAGTATTGATAAACAGGATGAAGGATTCCGTAGATGCCCAACTTCGAGATCAACAAGCTGGATTTCGTAAGGATAGATCGTTCACAGATCAAATCGCAACTCTACGTATCATTGTGGAACAATCAATCGAATGGAATTCATTACTCTACAACAACTTCATCGACTACGAGAAGGCATTTGATAGCGTGGACAGGACGACACTATGGAGGCTTCTTCGACACTACGGCGTGCCTGAGAAGATAGTCAATATCATATGGAACTCCTATGATGAACTAAACTGCCAAATCGTCCACGGAGGACAACTCGCTGACTCGTTCGAGGTAAAGACCGGTGTTAGGCAAGGTTGCTTACTCTCACCCTTTCTCTTTCTCCTAATCATCGACTGGATCATGAAGACGTCAACGACTGGAGGAAATCACGGAATACATGGATAGGCAGGATGCAGCTTGACGATCTAGACTTCGCGGATGATCTGGCTGTTCTATCACAAACGCGACAACAAATGCAGGAGAAAACGACCAGTTTAGCAGCAGCCTCAGCAACAGTAGGTCTCAATATAAACAAAGGGAAAAGCAAGACTCTCCGATACAATACAATATGCACCAATCAAACTACACTTGATGGAGAAGCTTTGGAAGATGTGGAAACCTTTACATATCTGGGCAGCATCATTGATGAACACGGTAGATCAGATGTAGATGTGAGGGCGCGGATCGGCAAAGCAAGAGCAGCATACCTACAACTGAAAAGCATCTGGAGCTCAAAACAATTGTCAACCAACACCAAGGTTAGAATTTTCAATACAAATGTCAAGACAGTTCTACTGTATGAGGCGGAGACGTGGAGAACTACGAAAGCCATTATCCAGAAGATACAAGTGTTTATGAACAGCTGTCTACGCAAGATACTTCGGATCAGATGGCCAGACACTATCAGCAACAAGTTACTGTGGGAGAGAACAAATCAGATTCCAGCGGAGGAAGAAATCAGGAAGAAGCGATGGAAGTGGATTGGGCACACCTTGAGGAAATCACCTAATTGCGTCACAAGACAAGCCCTCACATGGAATCCTGAAGGTCAAAGGAGAAGAGGAAGACCGAAAAACACATTACGCCGGGAAATAGAGACAGACATGAGAAGAATGAACAAGAACTGGATAGAACTAGAAAAGAAGGCCCAGGACAGAGTGGGTTGGAGAAAGCTGGTCGGCGGCCTATGCTCCATTGGGAGCAGCATGCGAAATTAAGAAGTATGTACCTAAATGTACCCAAGTTTTAAAAAAAGTGGAATCGTACTGTTGACGGTACTAAACCCATCAAGAAACAGATGTTTCTTTCAGTCCTGCTTTACTTACTTACTTACTTACGGCTGTTACTGTTGTTGTTGTAGAGTAATGAATTCCATTCGATTGATTGTTCCACAATGATACGTAGAGTTGCGATTTGATCTGTGAACGATCTATCCTTACGAAATCCAGCTTGTTGATCTCGAAGTTGGGCATCTACGGAATCCTTCATCCTGTTTATCAATACTCGGTTGAAGACTTTTCCTGGTATTGAGAGAAGAGTGATGCCCCTGTAGTTGTCGCACTTGCTGAGATCGCCTTTCTTTGGTATCTTGATCAGAAGTCCTTTTTTCCAGTCTGTTGGTACTTGTTCTTCGTCCCAAATCTTACTGAAGATGATGTGGAGTATCTTGGCAGTTGCTGTTACATTTGCTTTCAGTGCCTCTGCCGGGATGTTGTCTGGTCCCGCTGCTTTGCCACTCTTGACTTGTCTAATGGCCATGCTGATCTCTTCAATTGTTGGTGGGCCAATATCGATTGGGAGGTCTGTGGGTGCTTCTTCGATGTTGGGTGGGTTAAGTGGGGCTGGTCAATTCAATAGTTCTTCGAAGTGTTCTACCAACCTGTTTCGTTGTTCTTCAATGTCGGTGATTACTTTGCCTTCCTTGCTTTTCACTGGTCTTTCTGGCTTACGGTGATTACCAGAAAGTTTCTTTGTTGTATCATACAGTTGTCTCATGTTTCCCTCTCTTGCAGCCTTTCCGCTCATCGCTAAATCTTCCACATATTTACGTTTGTCGGTTCTGATGCTCTTCTTCACTGGCTTGTTTGCCTCTGTGTATTCTGCCTTTGCCTTGGCTTTTTCCACTCTGGTTCGGCTGATATTGATTGCTGCCTTCTTGTTCCTCCTTTCTTCAATTTTATCCAGTTTACCAACAGTGATCCATTCCTTGTGATGGTGCTTTTTTTGGCCCAGAACCTCTTGACATGTTGAAACGGTTGCCTCCTTGATACCTTTCCGGTTGCTCTCCATGGTAGTCCCCTCTCCATTGAGTAGATCATAAAAGGACTGGAACCTGTTGCTGAGGGCTATGTTGAATTTGTTGAGTTTGTCAGCATCTCGAAGAAAGGCCGTATTAAAGTTTTGTGATGTTGTCCGCACCGTTGTCCACTGCTTCTTGAGTTTTAGTTTCATCTTGGCGACCAGCAAATGATGGTCGGATGCTATATCAACTCCTCTTCTGGTTCTCACATCCTCCATCGTCCTCGTGAACTTTTTGTTGATGCAGATATGGTCGATTTGATTCTGTGTAGTGTGATCCGGTGAAATCCAAGTGGCTTTGTGTATGTTTTTGTGTGGGAATATGGTGCCACCTATGACCAGTTTATTGAAGGCACATAGGTTTGCAAATCTCTCACCATTTTCGTTCCTTTCTCCCAGTCCATGTTGTCCCATGACATCTTCGTATCCAGTGTTGTCCATTCCAACATTAGCATTGAGACCTCCCATCAGAATTGTCAGGTCCTTGGTTGTGCACTTTTGAAGATCGACTGCAGCCTATCGTAGAATTGGTCTTTAGCGTCTTCATCGTAGTCATTGGTAGGCGCATAGCATTGGATGACGCTCATTGTAATGCCCTCTCTCTTTGTTCTGTAGGAGGCTTTGATGACCCTTGGTCCATGAGATTCCCATCCAATAAGTGCATTTTGTACTTTTCTGGACAGCATCAATGCAACTCCTTGTGTATGTGGGGCATTTTCTTCTTCATGACCGGAGTATAACAGAAGTTCCCCTGAAGACAGTCGTTGTTGTCCAACCTGCGTCCAATGTGTTTCACTGATTCCAAGCACTTCCAGGTTGTATTTTCTCATTTCTGCAGCAATTTGGAAAACTCTTCCGGTCTCCCACATTGTTCGGATATTCCATGTACCTATAAAAATTGTTGCTCTGGTTGTAAGAAGGTGCATCGGCCTCATGACTTCCGAAGGCACTCAGCTTTCATCATGAGACGTCATAATTATTCCTTCTACTCCCAGGGCAGAGTTTGAAATGTTTGAATGATTTTTTCTGGTTAGCGTTTTTTTAGCGAGTTGATTTTCTACGGGATGGGGTCGCTAACCCCATGCCCATCCCTCCTCCTTTACCCGGGCTTGGGACCGGCAGTAACCCCCAGAGGAGCTACGAGCGGAGTTAAATAATTACCTTTAAGGAGTATTAATTAACCGAGGTAAGCAAAAATTTGTAAGATATTTTAATATTTTGGCCAAATTTGATGGTATCCAATAATTTTTCTCTATCAACTCAATTTTCTAAAGGTTGACGGCTTATTATGAGACCTAAATGTTTCGAATTCAATCTGTAGTAGGTTTTTGATTACTTATTTCCGAGGAGTGCTATACTAAGACAAAGTAAATGTTCGATTCTTTCAATAGTTGTCTAACTAATGTAAATTTGTGATGTGAAACATTAAAATAAATATTCATGTTGTATTCAATGTAATGACAGTTCCATACTTTGATAGAGATTATCTATCCTGTAATTGCTGTATGTTTAGACACTTTTTCACAATTTATATTTCGCCATTTTGTTTTAATAAAAAAACTCATCTAAATAGTTTGTTCAATATATTTTTTTTTTATAGTGAAAATGATAAATCACCTACTAAACATCATCTTCATCTATTTGATTGTTCAAAGTCTACATCAATTCCTCATCAACGTGTTCTGTATCCTAAACATTCAAATTCTTTCAATATAGATTTATTGCAGACTTATTTAACAAAGAATATGACTACTAAACTTCCTCAATTCTGCTGTACATATCCTCATATAATAACTATTCTTTGTAAATATATCAATCTGATCCAGTTTATTATACATATGAATGAAGAATATTCAATTCAATACAACGATGTATTAATAACATTCAATATGAATATTTTAACAGAATTAGAAAATGTCATTATATCGATTTATGAAAAGTTTACTAAGACTAAGTAAGTAAACTAAGTGATACTTTTTTTATATATATAGAATTTTTCAAAGTTGAAATCATGAGTCAATTGAAGCTAGACCACCATCGAAAACCTGGAAGCACTGGATGGCAGTTTCGTCCTATTATGGGACTCCTCAGGAGTGCGCATCCACGAAACCGCTCTCGCGAGATTCGAACCCAGTACCTACCAGTCACAAGCCGAAGCCCTTAACCGATAGACTTGAACGTTAGAATTGTAACAATAACGATTAATTAAAGATTTTTTGAAAATTTTAGGATATAAGTGTTTTTATATTCATTTAGTATTGTTTGTTTGAATCTTCTCATCGATGTGTTAGGACGGAAACTGGTCAGTCTCTAATAGGCATATGTGCATAATGTGTGTTTTGCCTCGATTCCACTGCTAGCCATCATCCATCTTTGCTTATAATGCTTGTGAATTAAGGCTATATCGAGGCAATACGCACAGTATGCACATATGCCAATAAGAGACTGATCAGTTGCAATCCTAAAAATATCAATGGGAAGATTCAAACAAACAATACTAAGTGAATTTAAACTTCATCCCATCGCACAAGCAAGCGGCTATCATGATAACGCGATCCATCTTTGCTTATAAATGTTTTTTTTGTGTGTGTGGAGCGATGTTCCAGTGGTTAAAGTATTTGTTTTCAATAACAGAACTGTTGGTTCAAGACATGATTAAAATATTTCTAGATTTGGTAATCAAGTATTTTTACAAATGACTATTTTATCACTGAGTAGCAACCAATTTCATGTGAAGTCATATTATTATCACTAGTATTGTTAGTATTGGTATTTATTTAAACACAAAAATTTTGGTACAAGGAAGCACCAAATACATATGCGCCACACAAATCTCATTTGATTTGTGTGAAAGCAGTGATACTGCCCAGGTGCTCAAACCGAAACAGGTGGTTTTCTTAGAGGGCCACATCCGGTACCATTGACCTTAAAGTCTGATCCATAAGGCAGTGGAGCATCGTGAGAAGATGCGGTCCCATGGTAGCAGGTGAACAACGAATGATTTATACGCCATTTGTTCCTTCAGGATACTGGAGCCTATGTGCATCATTGGTTTGGAATGAAGGTTTTCCAACTCCCCTAGGTGAACTTTCCGTGTCCACCAACTCGATTAAAGTGCCGGACATTCGCTTTTCCACCTCTCAATTTCGTAAACAACCGTAATGCCGTGAGAAGGCAGGGAGTAGGACTTCTTTGGCAGTGGTTCTATGCACGTGGCTACGTAAAAATATTTCGAGTGAGAGGGAGGACCCTCTCCACTCTCGGTCGTACCAGGGCATTTGGGGGCATATTAGTATTAGTACTGATATTAATATATCATGAAGAGACCGAGAACAAAAATTCAAAATAGAGATAAATCTGTCTTATCTTATTGTGAGGATGGTCCACAGGTGAAGTCGAGGAGGCTCTAGGAAGCCCAGGAAGAGCCGCAGACATTCCATCCAATCAGGGCTAGGGGGATGTTCTAGAAATGCCAACGTGGAGCTTCTTCATTGGATGGATTAGTTTGATACCTATGTGCTGATTGGTTGACCTAAATGATAATTTACTTTCAGCCAAAAACTATAAATACACGAGATTTCTGTGCTATATTTTGACATTGTTCGGGGCAATAAACTTCCTGCTTACCAGTCTTTGTCTTCTCTCTTTGCGACGTTGCGGATTCTATCGTTCAAGTAGTCAAGTAGTTCGCGGCATATTAAGAATCAAGGCTCTAGATATAACACTTATTTCATTGGGTTCTCATCAATCGTTTACTGAGTGTAACATTTAAAAATCACAATGAAAAATTGGGTTTAATTATTTACATAAACGAATGTAACTGGAAAAAAATTGTTGAACATACATCATCATAGTATAGTGAGGATGGAAAGAAACTTTAAGACTAAAAGCCCGAAAAATTCCTATTATATTAAAACACTATTATAGGAATGAAGAATATTCTTTTCAATAATTGCTATTCAAACAATTATATGAACGAAGAATATTCTTTTCAATAATTTCTCATCGGGTACTCTATAATTATAAATTAATAATCCATAAAAGAAGATTGGCCAAGTTTAAGGCAGAGTACATCAATTGAAGAAACTGTAATATGTGAATCAAGGATTGTTTGTCATATAAAATAAGATCGAATCGTTAATGTTTTTGGGATGACTAATATGAAGTGAATTAAAATCGTAAGATAAATTATCAGAATATATATAGTTGACATGGGGGTGAGAGATAGAACAATGGGATTACAAATCGGAAATTACGTAATATGTAGAATTATATAAATTAGGTCAGATATAGTAGATAGGGGGTGGATGATAAATAAATTTCTATAAAAGGTTAGCAGGTGTGATAATAATAATAAAGATAATAATAAGAATAAGAATAATGAC
Source organism: Schistosoma rodhaini (assembly GCA_944470415.2). Lineage (NCBI taxonomy): Eukaryota > Metazoa > Platyhelminthes > Trematoda > Strigeidida > Schistosomatidae > Schistosoma > Schistosoma rodhaini. The sequence goes on from OX104044.1 coordinate 83,250,335, forward strand.
TGATAAGATGTGTAGATAAGACTAAGATATAGAAATGAACATTAATCAAATTAATGTCACCTTATTACAAAATTGATTATTAACAAGTTGACCCTGAAGTTGGCCAGGGTAAAAGGAGTGGCTGTACATATTTCTTTTGGATGCAGAGCTCTGGCTTTTTGATCCGAATAGCAATTGCCTCAGCCGTCTGCAGGATTCTCTGTCTGACAGAATTAGGTAGACTGCTATTTACACGATATATTACTGTGAAAGATTGCTCAATGTCGGCTCTATGTCCCGTCTGAACTAAATGGGCTAAAACATTTCTATATCTTAGTCTTATCTACACATCTTATCAGTCATTATTCTTATTCTTATTATTATCTTTATTATTATTATCACACCTGCTAACCTTTTATAGAAATTTATTTATCATCCACCCCCTATCTACTATATCTGACCTAATTTATATAATTCTACATATTACGTAATTTCCGATTTGTAATCCCATTGTTCTATCTCTCACCCCCATGTCAACTATATATATTCTGATAATTTATCTTACGATTTTAATTCACTTCATATTAGTCATCCCAAAAACATTAACGATTCGATCTTATTTTATATGACAAACAATCCTTGATTCACATATTACAGTTTCTTCAATTGATGTACTCTGCCTTAAACTTGGCCAATCTTCTTTTATGGATTATTAATTTATAATTATAGAGTACCCGATGAGAAATTATTGAAAAGAATATTCTTCGTTCATATAATTGTTTTAATATGAGGGGAATTTTTCAGCGATTAAAATTGCTATTCAGTCAGTCAGTCAGCTACAACGTAGGACCAGGCACATATATGCATCGGTCCAAGTTGCCATACCTCTTTAGCACAACAAGGTGAACACCGGATTCATAGAAGTAATTAATTTAGTGGTGGTAGTATAAAAGGAAAGGTTGTATATAAGGATATAGTAGGAAGGAAGAGAGATATGAAGCAATTTTAATATCAAGGTTTAAGGGAAGATAAAGAGTGTATACACCTACGCCATTGTGATCGATTCTGAGCCATGTCACCTAGAGTCTCCAACCATTTATTACGATAGTCACGCGGACCCCAACCAGGTAGTCTGCATCTGCCAACATGGCTCAGGCTAGAAGTTAGTGACTTCAAGCACTGATGCCATGTTTTGGTTTGGCCGCCCCTAACTCTCTTCCAACCGTCCCCAATACTAGTCATCATAGCGCGTCGTGGTAATCGGTGTTCAGGCATACGTAACACATGGCCCAACCATCTCAGTCGATGAAGATTTATCACCTCATCAACTGATTTACCATCGTTACCTAATACCCTGCGTCTAACCTCACTATTACTTACCCGGTGATCACAGCAGATGCGAGCAATATTTCTAAGGCATCTGTGGTCAAATACTAGTAACCTACAAGTGTCTTCTACTCTTAATGGCCATGTTTCACAGCCGTAAAGTAGAACAGAACGAACTGCTGCGCAGTATACTCGTCCCTTAATTGATAGACGGATATCTCGTCTTCGCCATAGGTGACGTAAGTTGGCAAAAGCCAAACGAGCTTTTTGAATCCGTGCTGAGATTTCGTCACACACCAACCCATTAGGGCTGATCAGACTTCCAAGATAAGTGAAGTTGTCGACGCGTTCAACTACTTCACTCCCTATCCTTAGTTCAGGTGTTGACGCAGGCCAGTCCTGGAGTAACAATTTTCATTTGGATGTGGAGAAACGCATCCCAAACATCCTGGCATTATTACTCAGTTCCAACAGAAGACTCTGCATTTTGTCAGTGTCTTCACCAAACAGGACTATGTCATCTGCGTATTCTAAGTCGCTTAGTGGTCCCCCTGATAGGAGATCAATTCCTGTAAACTCAGTCGACGAGAGTGTCATTTGCAGCAACAGGTCTATAATGAAGTTAAACAAAAAGGGGGATAGTGGACAGCCTTGACGGACACCACTTGAGGTTGTAAAATCATATGACAGTTCGCCATAAGCTCTCACTCGACTGATAGTGTTCGAGTAAAGAGCCTTCACAAGGTTTATGTACTTCTCAGGTGCACCTTTCAATGACAGACACTGCCACAGAACCTCTCGGTCTACAGAGACAAATGCTGCTTTCAAGTCAAGAAAAACTATCATTGTCGGACGCCGATAAGCATGTCTGTGTTCTAAAACTTGACGAATGGTGAATATGTGGTCGATACAGCCACGACCAGGTCTGAAGCCAGCCTGATTTTCTCGTGTTTGCAGTTCACGAGTTTTAGTTAGGCGCCTGATAATTATTGAGGCTAGTATTTTAGATACTATGTTAGTCAGACTAATCCCTCTATGGTTATCGCAGGATGATTTTGACCCCTTTTTATATATTGGGACAATCAGTGATTGTGACCAGTCGGATGGGATTACATCCGTCTCCCAGATTTTAGCCAGAATATTAGTCAACCTAATCGCTAAAATTGGACCACCATATTTAAAGACCTCTGGAGCCAATCCATCAGGACCAGCTGCTCTTCCTCGTTTCAGATTACCTATAGCCTTTTGAACTTCAAGTAGGGTCGGGGGGCCTACTTCAATGTTCCATTCAGGTTTTCTAGGAATAGTGGGTAGTTGTGCAGTAGCTGAAGGCCAGCTAAACTGCTCCTTAAAGTGTTCCGCCCATCGTTCTAAACGTTTGGGTAGAGAGCAGATAAGGGTTCCATCTTTTTCCGAGATCGTCTCACTTACACTTGACTTCTTAATTCCGGTTTCTTTTATTAGTCTGGATAGTTGCCTGGTGTTGCCTACAGCCACTGCCTTTTCCATCTCTTTTGCTTTCGTTGCCCACCACTGCTCACGATCGTTCCTTAGACTTTTAGTTAACCTAGATCTAATTTGTTTACGCTCTTCGTCATGTTCAGAGCCTGATGGTATGAGTTTACGCGAATCCATCAGTGAAATAGACTTAGAAGAAATCCACTGGTTTTTTGGAGCCCTATGGTTTAAATGACTAATAGATGTTACTGCCGTTTCCACAGCTGTTCGTGTGTCTTTCCAAGCAGCATCTGGGTCAGTCTCGTTTACAGAACTGCCTAGATGTGAACTCAGTTGTCTCTGGAATTCGCATTTGGCTTTCTCGTCCTCCAGTTCAATCCTAACGGGTCTTCTTAGTTTACTTTTCCTGCGTCCATTGAGGCGCAGACAAATGCGTGCTCGTATTAAAGCGTGATCAGAGTCTAAACAAGTATTCCAATACGAGCGACAATCTTCTATTGAGCCTCTCCAACGATGACTGATGACAATATGGTCTATTTGAGTCCATCGTTGGTTTGGTGCAGGTGGTCGCCATGTTAGACGATGTCTCTCCTTATGTTTAAAATTAGTGCTTGCTAAAAATAAACGATTGTCTGAGCATAGTTGCATCAGACGATCACCATTATCGGTTCGTTGAGCCGGAATACTAAAACACCCACCTAGATGTCTTTCTGTTTGATGTAAGCTGCCTACCTGGGCATTAAAGTCACCCGCTACGACTACTATGTCTGAGCGCTTAGCTTTCTGAAGAAGCTCAGAGAGCTTTCTGTAGAAGTCATCTTTCACCTCATCATGGCTGCAATCAGTGGGAGCGTAGGCAGAAACGACGAAAAGGCAACGACGTGTGTCCCTATCCTTCCGAGTTCTTACGGAGCCATTTAGCCGGACAGCACACAGGCGACTGTTAACGGGGATCCATTCTAATAGTGCCTGTTCTGCCCTTGTACTTAGTGCTATACCTACACCTGCAAGTCCACGAGAACTAGCCATCGGGTCGCCAGATACACGGAGGGTGTATTTCGTTGGCTGTCCATTTTGGCGAGGTGAGGTCAAGTGAATGACCACACTAGGATCCTGTATGCGTGTTTCGGAGACACAGCATACATCAATGGTACGCGACTCTAAGGTTTTAGCTAAGGAGGCCTGTTGACCGATTTGGCATAGGGTACGTACGTTGAAGGCTCCAATGTGTAGTTTGGAGCGAGGTTTTAGTAGACCTGGGATCGCGTTTCGCGCACTAGAATCGTTGGCCATGGTGACACTTGAGGAGGAAACCGGAAGAAGAAGTTTAGTGTTGAAAGTCAAGGTAGAAGTAATAGTAGGAATTGAAGGAGATTGATTATGAATACAGTGGTCTTGAGTGCTGTTAGAGGTACGAGGGCAGTTATCACTTCCCGGTTGCCCACACCGTGGAAGGGTTCTCCTGGGGGTACCTGAAAAGGAAATTGGGTTAGAAGTGGTCTTAATGACCTGAGAGCGTGACCGCAGTGCCCAAGGGACAACTGCTTGAGGTCGGTCACACACGACGTTTTGTGGGTAGTTTTTGTGTTAGCTCCGTTCTTCAAAAAAAAACCTTACCGCCGGAGACGGATATCCGTGGGATAAGGCGAGGTGTGCATTTTTAGGGTCGACCTTTTCTAACCCCACCCCTCCTTGTGGGAAGGCAGCATCGCTGTCATGCTGGTTGTCTGAAGGAAACACCTTACTGCTTTCACACCTCTGTACAGTCAGCAGTACGACTTCGCCTTCGGACCTTTGGTTTGCTGCTTTTAGTCTCACCGCTCTTCAACCGACCTGTCTGGCATGGTAGGACCTCGAGGAACGATTGTTCCAGCCAGCATAGCTCGATTGGATCATCACGATAGGCAAGCCCGACCACCACGTCAAGGTAGCAGCAACGGTCGGGATTCAGTCAGTCAGTCACAACGTAGGACCAGGCACACATATGCATCGGTCCAAGTTGCTATACCTCATTAGCAGAAGAAGATGAACACCGGATTCATAGAAGTAGTTAATTTAGTGGTGCTAGTATATAAAAGAAAGGTGGTATATAAGGACATACTATAGGAAGGAAGAAAGTTATGAAGCAATTTTTTAATCTCAAGGTTTAAGGAAAGATAAAGAGTGTATACACCTACGCCATTGTGATCGATTCTGAGCCATGTCACACAGAGTCTCCGACCATTGGTTACGACAGTCATGCGGACCTCAACCAGGTAGTCTGTATCTGCCAACATGGCATCTCCGAGCTGAGGATGTTAAATGACTCTCTGTGTTTGATCATCGTTGTCTCCGAAGCATTGCTGACATCCAATGGCAACACCATGTTAGTAATGCACAAGTTCGGCATTGTGTGTTCGGGCACAGAGACGATAATTCAATTGGTGTCACCATCTTGAAACACCGACTTCAGTAGTTTGGACATATTCTACGAATGTCGTCCCAGAGAATTCCACGTCGTGCATTGTTTGCCGACTCTGGGACTGGTTGGAAAAAGCGGAGAGGAGGTCAGTGTATGACATGGTGTCGTGGTATGAAAGAAAGCTGCAAAGGGCTAGCTTCTGTTGGTCCTTCACAACTCCCTGGTTGGAGTCCGAGAGATGGTGCAACACAGTGGCTAGAGACATTATCACACACGGCTTAGAATAGAAGCTAATAGTGATCCTGTTGTACTTTTCTTTTACTTCATAAAGAATGGTCATAACTTCCTTAACTGAAAGATCTTCTGGTTGTACATTTCAGTTCCCCCCATCATTAATCTTAATATTTTTATTTTTTATATACATCTTACCTCTTTTCTTTTCCCATTCTCATTGTTTTGTGTGGCGTATATATATCTGGAGCCCCTTCGTACCAATATTTGTGTTCAAATATATAAACAAACTCTAATAATAAATATGAATAAAGTAAACAAAGCTCAGTTCGTCCTATTATGGGATTCCTCAGCAGTGCGCATCCACAACCTCGCCTCACGAGATTCGAACCCAGGACCTACCAGTCTCGAGCCAGAGCCCTTGACCGATAGACCACTGAGCTGGCATCCGATGGTGTTAATGTCTAACTTCAACTGATCCACGAAATTGAGCAACCATTCACCAATTGTCATCAGGGAGTTTCTATCTCACGACAGACGTGGTTTGCACTCCACTGGTCACTGCTTCCCACTAGAGCTCCTGGATGTACTTCCCAAAGTCACTAGTGAGCATATGATTATAATTATTATCAGAAGGGTCTTTGTGCTTTCAACTATTAAACATACTAAATCTCCACAAAGCCCCTTCTGATAATTAAAGCTTAGTTCGTTAAGATAAGATTATCGATTTGCAAAAAAAGGTAACGACACTTAATGATGCAATCGTTTGAAATCGATAATAGAACAAGATTTTATGATGTAATGAAGTGATATAAAGCACTTAAAATAGATTTTTTTATTGATTGATTGATTTCAAGAAATCATTTGATCAAAACATTATTTTATAGATTCACTTAGTATTGTTTGTTTGAATCTTCCCATTGATGTTTATGACTGCAACTGGTCAGTCTCTAATTGGCATATGTACATACTGTGCGTGAGTGAACATCAACTCTATGATGTAGGTACATCCAGCTGACGTGTATCAAATAGGACGAAACGCGCGTCCTAGATTCCAATGCTAGCCGCTATCTATCTTTGTTTACTATTTTATAGAGTTTATCACTTACACAGGTTTTTGTTTTGAGGTTTTAGTCAACATGTTTAGATGAAGAAATGATGAGACCTGATGATTTCTTGAATGAATGTATATGAGACAAAATAACTTTACAGGTTGAGTACTTTATACATTATGACACTATTCCATATTAACTTTCACAATTTGTCTTGAAGGTATTTAAATATACGTTTTCATTTATTAATAGGCCTAGGATATGCATTGGTTGCGATGGTGGAGAATATTTGTAGCTCAAGTGAATGATTTTGATGGAGTTTTATTCTCTGAGCTGAATGGTTTGGTCGTGGAGCTTTCATCGTCCACCTGAACGAAATCGTCAGCACCAACTTCGGTTAGAAGTGAAGTGTTTCAATGTCTCCACATGTTGTTCATAGCTTGTCGTGTACAAAAACCAAACGATTGGGAGATAAAACCAAAACAAAGAAATAAACAATGACAGATTCAAGGTCAACAACAACCAATCAACATCGAGATATGCAGGACAAGCTGTCAGCCATATGTGGAAAAATTCAAACACTTCACCTCTTACCCAAGTTTGTGCTGATGATATCGTTCAGAAAGACGATGATAGCTCCACGATCAAACCATCCAGCTCAGAGAACAAAACTTCATCAAAATATGTATTGGTTATCTTCATAAATTTCTAATAACTTTTGTCTAATAACTTTTGATCATAAAATATCTAATATGAATTTCTTTTTATATAGTTAAAGTCATGAGTCAATTGAAGCTAGACTACCATAGAAAACCTGGAAGCCCTAGACGACCGTTTCGTCCTATTATGGGACTCGTCAACAGTGCGCATCCACAACCGTCCAGTGCATCCAAGTTTTCCATAATGATCTACCTTCAATTGACTCATAACTTCAACTATATAAAATTACTAAAATGTCCACAAAACCCGCCTTCTAATCATTTCTCTTTTATTGATTTTTTTTTCAGAAATAATTCCCATTTAGTAACTATGGTGATTATTTTTGAAAATTTATCAATCATATATAATTGTTTAAAATATTATCAAAAATCAAATAATAATCTTCCTATCAACGATAATTTATTATCAAATTTAAAGAAATTATTAATTCAATGGTTTATTTCAAATGATACTATTCATTGTCTACCTTTAAAATTAACTTTAATTGATACTTTCACATACTTCATCTATATGAATCCTCAATATTTTCATATTGATCATCAATGGCATAATGAAATGAATAAATTTCTAACTAGTCTACAATTTACAAACGGATTATACAATAATGACTTATTATATAATGATAATGATCATAATGATACTACTTATATAAAGTATAACTATAATGATAATGATGATCATTATTACTATTATATGAATTTATTTCATAATCTTCATGATTTAGATAAACAATTATTAAATTATAAACAAATAAACAATCATATCCTCATTAATAATAAAAAATTTCCTTATTTACTTGTTTTCTTAGATTATTTAATATCTCAAGCAGACATTATACTACTTATTAATGATACTACTATTATACATAATTTATCAATATATTATTATTTATTATTACAATTTCTATATATACATATCACATCTATTTATTCTATATATTTTTTAAATGATCAATGTATTCAATGGATATTTGATTTATTATTCAGATTATATTTCTACATTTTACCTCATATATCTAATCCCTTACATAATAATAATAATAATAATAATAATAATACTAATAATAGTAATAATAGTAATATTAATAATAATAATATTGGTAATAATAATAATACTAATAATAGTAATGATAATTATTATTATTTATATTTTTATATTATTTATAATTTTTTAATTAATTTAATTAAAAATCAAAAAATTAATTTATTACAAAAAATTTTAAATCAATATTTAATTAATTATAAAAAATTATATAAATTAAAAATTAAATTTTTATATCAATTATATAAAATACAATATAAACAATTACAATTGAATATAGATAATAATAATAATAATAATAATAATAATAATAATAATCATATTATATTAATAGATTACGTAATAGATTATGTAATCGTTCCAATATTCCATGAAATCAGCATTAATGAGGAACAAAAAGAAAATGAAGATGATGGGGATTGTTGTTTATATTTGAATTCGATATTAGAATGTTTTATGAATTTAATTGGAATCAAAATTCAATTATTATTTCATTATAATCATTTAATTATTATAAATAATTGGAAAATGTATAATGATTTAATGGATAATATAATATATAGAAAGGATATAAGAAATTCATATTCCTTATTAAAGTAAGTAATTTATTTAAATATTCAACTATTCTCTATGGTATTTATTTATTTAAACACAAATATTGGTACAAAGAGGCCCCAGATACATATGCGCCACACGAATCTCATTTGATTTGTATGAGAGCTATGATACTGCCCAGGTGCCTAAACTGAAGCAGGTGGTTTATTTAGGGGGCCACACCCGAAGCATTTGACCTAAAGGTCTGATCCACAAGGCAGTGGAGCATCGTGTGGAGATGTAGTCCCATGGTAGTAGATGATCAACGATTGGTTTATACGTCATTTGTTCCATCAGGATACTGGAGACCATATGCACCATTGGTTTGGAATGAGGGTTTTCCAACTCCCTTAGATGAAACTTTTATGTCCACCGACCCAGATAAAGAGCCGGACATTCTCTTTTCGTCCTCTCACTTTCGCAAACAACAGTTATACTGCGAGAAGGCAGTGAGTAGAACTTCCCTGGTAGTAGTTGTATGCACGTGGCCACGTGAGAATATTTCAAGAGAGAGGGTGGGCCCTCCTCACTCTCGTCCGTACCAGGTCATTTGGGGGCCTGTATGATATAGTTTCAATTTATTTTTGTTTTGTTTTTTGAATAATTGATTGTCCAATATGTAACTGTTTGCTTTAAGCAAATATATCTATCATTAGTGTTTCACAGTAATGACTCTGTGTAAAATCAGTTCCTTATGAATGCATCTATAAAAACTAACCCTATTGAGTAATTTGAACAAGGTATATGACATTAAAATATTCAAATGATTAAGTTTTCTGAATTTATTAATTGAAATAGAATTTTTAATTAGATCGAAGGGTTTTCTATAGATTTTAATAATTTTATAGTTCAGTTCATTAGTCAATTAAAAGTAGACCACCGTAGAAAACGTGGAGGCATTAGACGGTTGTTTCGACAATGGTGGACGGTGGCGTGATTTCATGGATTGGACGGAGTTAGGCATTAAAACCGTTGAATGCCGGTTCAGCTGTCTATAGTTCAAACGTTCACCCGCGAAATCGACAGGTCCTGGGTTCGAATACTGAGGGCTGGATCGTGCATGCTCACTACTGATGAGTCTCACACTAGGATGAAACGGCCATCCAGTACTTCCAGGTTTTCCATGATGGTCTAGCTTCAGTTGACTCATGAATTCAATTATTAAATTACTAAAATCTCCACAAAACCCTTCTCTGATTATAATTATCATATGCTCACTAATGACTGTCTCCAAGAGATATTTCCTGGAGTTTTAGTGAGAAGGCGTGGTCAATGGAGTCCAACCGGATCTGTTGTGAGGTGTGAGACGTAATTTGGCAAAACCGAACGAGCTTTTTGAATCCCTGCTGAGATTTCGTCAAACACCAACCGATTAGGGCTGATCAGACTTCTAAGATTAGTGAAGTTGTCTGCGCGTTCGACTACTTTACTCTCTATACTTTGTTCAGGTGTTGACTCAGGCCAGTCCTGATTAATCACCTAGTAGTAATCAATATCATATTTGTCCAGTTTTTAGATCTAATCAAAGTCTGTCAATCAAGTTTAAATGTGACGTCCGATCTGAGTTTACTCCAGTGATTAAACGTAATCAACGGAAACCTTGGAAACGTTATATACTGGTTGGCGCTCGGGATTAACTTATATTTGAAATTTTCAGGGAATTGGTATTTCTTTTTCCAATACTTAAAACGTAAACTTGGTTAGTTGTCGTCTGGACGACCTAAATGTGTGATCACAGAGCCCAACTTTTGTGTTTGACAATGTTTTATAATTTCAGCATTATCTGAATTAACAGAGTTTACTTGTATTTCGATTCTGTAATGATAACTGTAGAATTTGTGTTAACTTTTCATTTATTTATTTATTATTATCATAGATGTTTAGTTAATAATATTTTAACTGTCCAGTTGAATTGTCGTTCAACAGTCTCCAGTGGCCACATTCAATTATCGTTAATGCAAGAATACGGACTGTTTCAAAGACGTTTGATGTATTCCACAGCTGGCTTATTTTTTGATATTTTAAATGAATCAGAAAAGTTACTGCATACATCGAATTCGGAGGTAAGAAGTTTGTTCTAACTCTGTGTGACCACTGAATTGTTTGTAATATACTTTTTGTTAAATAAGTTATTACAATAATACAAAGTTACCTTAACTTCTTGAATATTTTCAATAGCTTTGATAGTAATAACGGTTTGAATCGAGAACGGATTTTATCCACACCACTGCCTCTATATTCTCAAATATACTGATAAATATAATCTGCTCACTATCGACCGGCTTCAAGATGCAATGCCTGTAATTCTAGTGAAAAGCGGTGACCAGCGGAGTGCAAACATGTTGAGTGTGATACAGTTATCCACCTCAAATAATGGAAGATAATCATAGAATGTTAAGTGTTGTCTGTAATTAGACATTCACTTCATTGGATACCAGCTCTGTGGTATAAATGTTATGCATTCGTACTCGAGACCGAACGTTCTGGTTCTAATCTTCTGTAGTGGGGTCGTAGATATGTACTGCGAAAGAAGTCTCATAATAGCTCGAAACGCCTTTGTAATGCTTCTAGGCTTTCAATGACGGTCTAACTATGATCATTGCGTTATTGTAACTATGGAAACTTTATAATTCCCACGAATCACCCTTGAACTTATGACAATAATAGTAACTTTATTCAATATTAGGAATTCGATTAAGTCAATGAACTCTCAGCACCATTTTTATAATATTGCGACTTGTCTTAGATAAATTTAAATTGTATTCATTCAAAAATACATTCTATCAATATTTTCAACAGTTAATATCTCCCTCCCATATTCAATCACTAAGCATCGTTGATAGACATGAAGGATCTGATGTAGACTTAAAGGCGAGGATTGGCAAAGCAAGGGCAGCATTTCTATAATTGAAGAACATATGGGACTAAAAACAACTGTCAACCAACTTCAAAGAAAGAATCTTCAATACGAACGTCAAGGCAGTCAGTCCTACTGTACGGAGGTGAAACGTGGAGAACTACTACATCCATTGTCAAGAAGGTACAATTATTTATAAACAGTTGTCTACGCAAAATACTCAACATTCACTAGCCGGATACTATCAGCAACAGCCTACTGTGAGAGAGGACAAACCAGCTTCCAGCTGAAAAAGAAATTAGGAAAAGACATTGGAAGTGAATCGGACCTACATGTGGGAAAACACCAAACTGCATCACGAGGCAATACCTAACTTGGAATCCGGAAGAAAAGCGGAAAAGAGGAAGGTCAAAGAACCCATTATGTCGGCAAATAGAGGCAGATATGAAAAGGATGAATGGGAACTGGAAAGGATTGATGAGGACGGAGTTGTATGGAGAATACTGGTGTGCGGCCTACGCTCCTCTAAGGGGGGTAACAGGCGTAAGTAAGTAAGTAAGTAATATTGGATCACTAAAGCTTCCTATCAGATTATTTGCTACAACTAGCTTTCTATCCATCGTATTTAGGGTTTATGAATTCCAAGATACTTATCTTTTTCTTCTTGAGGGTAAATAAAAAAAGGGAAATATCCCAACAACTGCATTTAACATTTTTCTGTATTTTTGATTCTATTAATTTTTAAGCTTTTTATAATAACACGTAATTACGGTTAAGTTATGATCAGTCTTTGTTAGCAAATGTGTACCCTGCGCGTTTTGTCTCGATATAAATATCTGAACTTAATGGTTTATTAAATAATGTGTCAACATTTTAAAAAGGAGTGGTACTGGGCTCGAAACCCAATGAAAATAATAACATCAGGATATAGGTGTACTCAGTTGATGGTTTGTATATTGAAAAATCTCGTCTTTCTGGATTCTACTACTAGTCATTAATATTATTTAAAAACATAAACTTTGGTACCGGGGGGTACCAGACATACATGCGCCACACAAATCTCATTTGATTTGTGTAAGGGCTGTGATACTGACCGGGTGCCGAAACCGAAGTAAGTGGTTTTCTTAGGTGTCTACACCTGAAGTCTTCGACTTAAAGATCTGATCCACAAGGCGGTAGAGAGGCATCGTGAGGAGATGCATTCCCATGGTAGTTGGTGATTAATAATTGGTTCATACGCCATTTGTTCCTTCAGGATACTGGAGTCCATGTGCACCATTGGTTTGAAATGAGTGTTTTTCAACTCCCCTCGGTGGATGTTCTATATCGTTTTATCTAGAGCTTTGATTCTTACTATGCCGCGTACTATTAGACTAATTGAACGATCGAACCCGCACGTCGCAAGAGAGAATACAGAAGACTAGTAATTAGGAATTTTATTCCCCAAAACAGTGTGAAAATATAGTACAAAAACCCCATGTATTTATAGTTTTTTTGGCTGAAAGTAAATCATCATTTCGGACAGCCAATGGGCACATAGGGGGTCATTCTTATCCATCCAATATGGAAGCTACACGTCGATATTCTAGAATATTCCCCTAACAGTGATTGGATGGAATATCTTCGGCTCTTTCTAGGCTTTCTGGAGTTTACCAACGAGCCATCCTTACATATATCCACTGACCTGGTTAAAGCGTCGTGCATTCACTTTTCGTCCTCTCAATTTCGTAAACAACAACAGCAACCTAATCCTTCTCATCATCATCATGATTATATTCATCTTTTCTCCTTTTATTTTCATAGATTTTTGAAGAAATCAAATCATATTGGGAATTATTAGCTTATCTTATTTTAATTTCCCATTCAAATTGGTTAAATCCACCAATGTTGATTAATTTTAATCAAAATTTATTTTATCATTCATTAATGATAGTTGAAAATTCAAATTACGATTCTAAAAAACATTTTAATGAACTTAGTATATCATTTATTAATAAAGTTATCCAAGGCAAATTCTCAATGAATACTGATATTGATCATTTGGAAAATGTTCATAAATTAAGTTCTTTAATTTTACCTCCAATTATTGTTTTATTGGAAATAATACCAAATACGGAGGTATGTTACTTTCAATATTATGGATATATATATATATACACTTAACCGACTGAAAGGTATTGTGTTCCAATCTTGTGAGGTGAGATCGTGGATGTGCGCTGCTGAGAAGTCCCTACATAGGATGAAACGGCCGTTCAGTGCTTCTGAGTTTTTCTTGATGGTCTAGCTTCAATTGACTCATGCTTTTGACTATGAAAATTGAATTTTTGTTCAATATTGGTTAACATCAACGATGTTTACTAGTTCACAAAACGTCTATATTATTTCTGGGAGCGATAGTTTAGCGTATAAAGTAATTAGTTGATCACGTATTTGAATCCCCCCCTAAATACCCTGACACGGACGAGAATAGGAAGAGTCCGCTCTCCCTCTCCAAATGCTCTCACATGGCCTCGCGTATATAGCCTCTGACAGGGAAATCCTCCTCACTGTCTTCTCACGACATTACGGTTGTTTACGAAATTGAGAGGACGAAAAGCGAATGTCCGGAGCTTTAATCGGGTTGGTGGGCACTGCGAGTCCACCTAGGGGAGTTGGAAAACCCTCATTCCAAACCAATGGTGCACATGGACTCCAGTAGTCTGAGTGAACAAATGGCATTTGAACCAGTCGTTGGTCACCAACTAACATGGGACTGCATCTCCTTATGATGCTTCACTGCCTAGTAGATCACACTTTTAGGTCAAAAGCTCCGAGTGTGGCCCTCTAAGAAAACCACCTAATTCAGTCTGGGCACCTAAGTAGTATCACAGTATCTACAGTTCAGCCAAATGGGTAGTTTCATGCATCTCTACATAAACAACTTAGTTCAAATTCTAATTTACAAATTGATATTCAATAAATAAGTAGTCCCATTATGTTAATTCAATATCTAAGTGACATTTAAATCTGTAGTCATAGAATGATATCTATAAGATTATTATTTCATTAAGTTCGGTTGTAATAATTTATCTTTTGAAAATCATTATATGGTACATTCTAATTCACAAGGATGATCGGATCGACATAGAAGTGAGTGTAACATATAAGAAAATATGAATTTACATTATTTGAGAAAACATAATGTATAGATTGTTTTGTTTGAACCTTTGTCATAAGAGTTCAATCAGTTAGTCAATCAGTCACAACGTAGAACTTTATACGTACGTACATCAGTTCGAGTAGCCATACCACATTAACACAAAGATCCAGTTGTCGATTCAAATCCCATAGTGATAGAGGTAGTAACAGTATAAGTATTAATCCGAAAGAATATGGTTCGAAGATGTTATTGAAGAAGTATAATACAGTGAAATAAATTTGGAAAGAGAAAAAAAGATAGGGACATGAAGAATTCAGAAGAATAGAATTTGGCAGAACACAAAGAGTGGATGCACCTGTGCCATTGTAAACGATTTTGAGCCATGTCATTCAAGGTCTTTAACCATCGATTGCTATCGTCTCGCAAGGGTTATAATAGTATTAAGTATATAAATGCATACATATAAGTGACAACATTGTAGAGTACAGGACTATTATTGCAACATATACCATAATAGCCATCACCCTTGTAAGCACATTGTTTTCTTGTATAAGCCGTATAACGAGAGCGTGAGAATGGTATAGTTACAATGCAATAAGCGTTTTGGAATGATAAATGTTACATAGAACTCGATAGTCAAAGAACAGTATTTATGTAATGAGATGACTAAAACATGATACTTGAAATGATAGGGTGTAATAAATGAAGATTCCAGTCTAATTACTTGGTTCTAATAATCATCTATAACTGGAAAGAAAAAAAAGACCTAAAGAACATGATAAGCTTTTCAAACTATATTCAGTTAATTGTTTTTTGATTTAGATTTTATTTAAATCAACTATTTTATATACATCTTTACGCTGTTAATGTAAATGATGCAGTCTAACTAAACTTTGACATTAGCGATAAATCTGATAAATCTCTTAACTCAATGCTTAATTCGGTTTCGTAAGATCTTCTAGTAACCCTCCAGACTAAGTCTATACGGCTGCGTTAACACGAGAGAAAAGGCGCGAAATATAGAAATTATACTTTACTACGAGGTTCGTTTATGTACAGATAATCAAGGGTATTTATAGCATTTTAAATCGCCTTGGGTTTCTAGAAAGTTCTGGTACGCTACTAAACATAGTAGCAGGATAAACAATCATGCAATTAGAAATGTGACATTTGACTTTTCACTTTATAGATGTTTCTGGTAAACTTGCATTGAATGCTGATTAGACAAGATGCTTCTCAACGTTTTCAGAGCCATATTTTCGGCTTTTTCCGAGGAATTTTCTAGGTCTCTCCAACAAACTCACATAAACGTTAATGAATAAAATATCAATAAAATATCCACCAAGTCTGTTGTAGAGATATCGACTCACTGAAGACAATTAGTGAACGGTTGCTCAAAATCGTGGCTTGGTTGAAGTTAGACTTTAAAGCTGTTGGATGCCGGCTCCGTGGTCTATCGGTTAAGTGCTCTGGCGCGAGACTGTTAGGTCCTGGGTTCGAATCTCGTGAGACGGGATCGTGGATTCGCGCTGCTGAAGAGTCCCATGATAGGATGAAACGGCCATCCAGTGCTTCCAGGTTTTCGATGGTGGTCTAGCTTCAACTGACTCATGATTTCAACTATGAACATACTAAATTCTCCACAAAACCCTTTCTGATCAATAAAATATCAGATTGAGAGAAAATTAATGTATATGCTTGATAGTATGATTATCAAAATAGTATATTCTTGATTTCTATAATTAACACAAATCCACATATATACACAATTTGTCTTTCTTTTCATAGTAATAATTAAGTTTTGATAGGCATCTATTGTGGTGTGGTCTATTTATATCCATATAAGTAGTATATGGTGATAGTCAGACATAGAATGTATTTTGGCAGAAAATCGATAAGGAACGAATAGAAATGAAGCGCAATGTATACGAAAACGCATAAACAATGAAATCAGAGAAGACGGACTGATATTTGCAGAAGGAACAGTTAAGATTAAGACAATTGATTGATAAGAAGAGATGGATAGTGGCTAGCAGTGGAATCCAGGACGCGCGTTTCGTCCTATTTGGGACGCGTCAGCTGGATGTACCTACATCTCAGAGTTGATGTTCACTCTGGGACTCGAACCCAGTACCCTCGCTTCAAACGCCATCGCGTTATCCACTCGGCCACTGAGTCCTGATAGCCACTTGCTTGTGCGATGGGGTGAGATGCAGGTACATCCAGCTGACGAGTCCCAAATAGGACGAAACGCGCGTCCTGGATTCCACTGCTAGCCACTATCCATCTCTGCTTACCATGCTTGTGAATTAAGGTATATCGAGGCAATACGCACAGTATGCACATATGCCAATTAGAAACTGACCAGTTGCAGTCCTAAACACATCGATGGGAAGATCCAAACAAACAATACTAAGTGAATTGATTGATAGTTTGCAAATTACCTATTTACTGTATGGTTATAAGATTGTAATGAGATAGTCTGTAATCTTGTCCTTGAATACATTCGATTGTCTTCAATCGTGCTCTTGTTTTTATTACACTACTATTTTTTTTTTCACATTTTAGTCATCATTGAATAGTGGGGATTCATACAATGATAAGTATAACAATTCAATTGATCAATTATTCACTATACTAGAAGATGCTTTTACACAAGTACAATTCATTAGACTATATGGCATTAATAATTTTTATGAATTTCTTGTACATTTTATCCAGTACACATTTAATGAAAATTCTTTCGTGAACCATACTACTATTGCTAATAGTAGTGACAATAGTAATAATAATAATAACATAACATTATCTATTGCAAACTTTGAGGAACGATCACTATCTTCTTCATCATTAACTTCTGATGAATCGATACATGAAACATCAAATACTTATACGAATAATCGTTATTTTGGTAAGTCTTTGTATATATATATATATATATATAATGACCAATGTCACGTTTATCTATTACTTGCCAATGCTAATCAAATTCCATCAATTGATTTGTAATGTGATCACTAGTTCAAGGAACTCGACACTGCATGGATTATACTTGTAGCAAACCCATTCAACTACTGTATTTTTTGTGTGCTCTTTGTAATCTTAACATTTAATCCACTTTGTAAATTTATGTGTGAGTCTGATTGAGCGCATATGTCTGCACATCAATCCTTATTCTGTTCTCTCATTGGTTGTAAACAAAGACAATCAATAATTTATCCACAATTCATTAACACTCAAAAATATATATGGATTTTTAACACTCACACCCACACACATACGCTCACTTGCTTTCCCAGTGTGCTTGCTATCTGTACGCTTGCGAATTTTTACCAAGCTTCAACAATAAACTATCTCTATAACTGGTGTTCAGGCTTTTGAAGAATCTCAAGTAAACCCGTAATTCTACTACGGGATTTAGCCTGCAGTAAATAATCAGTTAGCGGGATATTATTTATTTATTGGAGTCAGATATAGAGGAATTTATCCTCTACATACTAAAGAGTTAGGCGATTGAAGTTATTCGACAAGAATTCATAGACCTAGGTTTCCTGCTATATGACATATGTGGGCAAGATGTACTTGTAATCTTGGGGCAATTGGTACTCTCTTGAGGATTCGACCTCATGTCGCCTATCTTCGTAGTCTGAAATGTAACCCTTGAGATACTCAAGAAGTCTTGTAAAAATTCAGAATAGCTGGTTTATGCGATGTATATTCCTCATTTACAGATACTGTTACTTAAGTAAATAAATGCAATTTTTATTGTATGTATACCAATTCATAGTTAAACATTATTATGTTTGCAATCGAGGTCACAAAGTTATTTCTACAAATGACACATCTAAATTAGCTTTGTTATTAGGAACATTTCTATGAACCCATTCAAATTCTACATTTTGTTAACTATATATTTATTAAGGTCTTTGTCTTGTTCTGTTTGTATAATCTTATTTTTAACTGTCAGTTTAATACTTTCTACTTCAGAAGGGGTTTTTGTGGAGATTCCAGTAATTTCTTATAGTTGAAATCATGAATCAATTGAAGCACTGGACGGCCGTTTCGTCCTATTGTCGGACTCCTTAGCAGTTCGATCCACGATCCCGCCTCGCGAGATTCGAACCCAAGACCTACCAATCTCGCGCCAGAGCACTTAACCACTAGACCACTGAGCCGGCATCCACCAGTATTAATGTCTAACCAATCCACGGAGTTCATCAGCCGTTCACCATTGTCTTCAGTGAGTTTCTATCTCACAACAGACCTGATTGAACTCCACTGGTCACCGTTGGATGCCGGCTTAGTAGTCTAGAGGTTAAGCGCTCGTGCGCGATACTGATAAGTTCCGGGTTCGAATCCCGCAAGATTGGATCGTGGATGCGCAGCGCTGTGGAGTCCCAAAATAAAACGAAACTGCCGTCCAGTGCTTCCAGGTTTTCCATGGTGGTCTATCTTCAATTGATTCATGATTATTTTACAATGAAATAATCTTTACCAGCATATCATTATCTTTTTGATCCATAGTAAATTCTCTTTTATCTCTCGCTTCTATTGAACAGATATGTCACAACATACAAATCAAAATGAATCAACATTCAAATTCAATCCACAATCAGTTCGACTATTAGTCTTTTCAACACGATTATTTATTCGATTAAGTTTACATAATCTATCATTATTTAATTGTTGTCAACATATCAAATCATCATTGTCTCCTATGGAAACTGTCAATGTTTCAATGAAATGTGAAAATTATATATGGTCAAATTGTCTGTCGTTGATTACCGCCAATTATTTTAGTATATTTAAGTCAAATCTTCATGGACCGCATCCTATTGAAGATAAGTATTTACAAGTAAGTATTATAATCGTTTCGTTTGGTATTGTTAGATCCTGAATATACATTTACTTTTCTCATTGGCCTCACATACTCGACGTCATTACATTTTTTTGGGGGGGGGGGATTTTTTATGAGAATGTAGAAAGCGTACTGTTGGTTTGAGTTGTATAATTCTATTTTCTACGTTAATCGTGAACCGTGGAAATATGTTATAGAAATGAAGTTACACCGATAACGCAGGAATCAACAAAAAATCTATAATAGCCAACCTCTGTACGTCAGATTTCAACAAGCTTGAAGAATATCCTAATACGTCACCTAGTCTATGAAAGTAAAACTTTAAATAAATTTTCTGACGGCCTAAAATTATGATGATGAGTGGTTTATATGGTTCATTTTCGTATTGTTCGTTTCAATCTTCCCATTGATGTTTAGGACTACAATTGTAAAGTCTCTTATTGGCATACATGCATCATATACGGATTGCGTAGATATTGCTTCAAGTCACAAGTATTATAAGCAAAGATGGATGGTGGTTAGCAGTCGAATACAGAACGCGTGTTTCGTCCCATTTGGGAATCGTCAACTAAACGTACCTGTAACCTATAGTTGATGTGTACTCTGGGACTCGAACTAAGTGCCGTTCACTTCAAACACCATCACGTTATCCACCTAGCTACTGAGGATGAATTATCTAATTGTAGTGGCCGACAACTAAGGTACAACAAACCAATTATTTATTGTATATTAAGTCATAAAGTGTCTTTGTAAAATATGAAAATTATACATTGAATATAAGTATCAATGCTAAGGTTGGACTTAATCGTTTTAAAGAAATTGAGCAATGGGTAGCAAGTCATTAATAAATATATTTTTATTACTCATTGGGATATAACAAATATTTTTGTTATTTCGATTGCTTTCTATTTTCCTTCCTCTTCTCTTTATTTGAATCTTCTGCCGGTAAACATTCTGCTTCTAATTCCTACTATGTACTACTTATATCTGTCGTTATAAGTAGCACACATCACTCAATAAGGTTATTCTGGCAATATAATAGCGCTCTGAAATGTCCTGGTACGGCTGAGGGTAGGAAAAGTTCACTTTCTCTCTTCAAATGCTCTCACATGGTCACGTGCATACAAGCACTGCCAAGGAAGCCCTAATCACTGTCTTCAAACGGCATTACTGTTGTTTACGAAATTGAGAGGACGAAAAGCGAATGTCCGGTACTTTAATCGGGTTGGGGGATATAAGGGATGCATCTCGGGGAGTTGGAAAATCTTGATTATAAACCAACAGTCCACATGGGTACCACGGTCCTGACGGTGTAGTGAACAAAAACACGGGTGGGGACAATCGAATTTATTTAAGCACGAATTACAGACCATCTCACTATAATCTTACAACCATACAGTAAACAGTTAATTTGCTAAATAACAATCTGTTATCTCAATCTTAACTGTTACTTCTGCAAATATCAGTTCATTTTCTCTGATTTGATTGTTTTTATAAATTTTCATAACGGTTGTGCTTCGTTCCTGTTTTTTCCTTATCGATCTTCTGCCAAAATACATTCTATGTCTGACCATCACCATATACTTCTTACGTAGATATAAGTAACCCACATTACGACGGAACAACAAATTGCGTATGAACCTATTGTTGGTGATCGGCTACCATGAGACCAAATCTCCTGACGTTGCTTCACTATTTTTAGGTCAAAGGCTCGAGTGTGACTCCTAAGAAAACCACCTACTCCTGTCTTGGCACCCGGGCAGTATCACAACCCACACACAAATGAAGTGACCTGTGTGGCACATATGTATGTACCTACGAATAATAATAATAATAATAATAATAATAATAATAATAATAATAATAATAATAATAATGTAGTAGCAGAATGGGATAGGACACACATTGAGGAAATCACCTAACTGCGCCACAAGGCAAGCACTCACATTGAATCCTGAAGGCCAAAGGAAAAGAAGAAGAACAAAGAATACAATACTGTGAGACAGACATTAGAAGGATGAACAATAATTGGATAGAACTAGAAAAGAAGGCTCAGGATAGAAGATGCTGGTCGGCGGCCTATGTTCCCTTGGGACTAACAGGTGTAAGTAAATAAGTAAGTAAGTAAGTAAGTAGCAGGATGAATGGAAATCTGTACTGGATAGATTCCTTCCAGATGCATGAAATTTTGATTTCTACTTGGATCGATTTCTATCACTTGCAGAGTGTTATTATTATTATGATTTGTTTGTATTTATATCTTTTATTAGGTTCACATAAATCACTTAATTGAAGAGATTTTAAAATTAATGACTAATTTATCAAAGTGTCCAAGTAAGTTAATTTCTTCTTGTAACATTTACTTTTAACCTGACTAAATGAAATTGGGTTTCTAATCAAAAGTTTTATCTTTTATTGTATATTTATTTATTTAAACACATTAATATTGGTACAAAGGGGCACTAGATATATATGCTCTAGGGGGTCACACTTCGAGAACTTGACTTAAAGATGTGATCCATAAGGCAGTGGAGCATCGTAAGGAGATGCATTTCCATAGTAGCCGGTGACGAACGATTGATTCATACGTTATTTGTTCCTTCAGGATACTGAAGCCCATGTGCACCATTAGTTTGGATTCAGGGTTTTCCAACTCCCCTAGGTGGACACTCTACATCCACCAACCCAGTTAAAGCGTCGGACATTCGTTTTTCGTCCTCTCAATTTCGTAAATAATAGTTATGCTTCGAAAAGGCAGTGAGTAGGACTTCTGTGGCAGAGGCTATATACGCGAGGCCATGTGAGAGCATTTGGAGAGGGAGAGCGTACTCTCCCCACTCTCGGTTGTACCAGGGGATTTTAATTTAAAGCAACTATTGATGATAGATGACATTTTATTTTTTAAAAGGATCATATATGAACTAATTTACAAAGGTTTCAATCACCAATGCTTTTTTGGTTCAAAATATATTTCACCTAATTTGGTTTAGGCAAAAGGGATAGTCAGTCAGTCAGCTACAACGTAGAACCAGGCACATATAAACATCGGTCCAAGTTGCCATACCTCGTTAGCACAACATGATGAACACCGGATTCATAGAAGTAGTTAATTTAGTGATGGCAATATATAAAAGAAAGGTTGTATATAAGGATATAGTACAGGAAGGAAGAGAGATATGAAGCAATTTTAGTCTCAAGGTTTAAAGGAAGACAAAGAGTGTATACACCTACGCCATTTTGACCGATTCTGGGCTATATCATCTAGATTCTCCAACCAATCACTAACTATTACGCAAATAGTATTGGTTAGGAATTCGGGAAATATTACTGACAAATGTCCAGAAAACTTATCATTTTACATGGTTCTCCTACTTGTTATGATCCATACTGTAATGCATTCATCATGTTTTCTTCATGAATAGTTTTTAGCATTTCATGAATATTCTGGAACTTTGTCCTTAGTCATCATCAGTTAGATCCTCAGTCTTTGTTCGTGTATTTTGTGAACAGACTATGTATTTTAATAGTAATGAAAACTATAAGTGATCAAATGTGATTGTATGATTTTCAATGCAGAGATATGCCTTTTTGTAAATGTTTTTGAACTTGAACTGGTTTACAATTTTATTAATATCACGAATCAAACTAGGCTAGACATCCATAGGAAACCAAGGAGCATTGAACTCCTGTTTTGTACTAGAATGAGACTTCTCGGCAGCACGCATCCATACCACACCTCAGACCAAACCATGAACCTTCAGGCCTCATAAAATGCACTTACCCCCAGTATGTTGAGGTAGATTTCCCTGACGTACACATCTAGTTTCAACTAACTCGCAACATTGCCAAACCGTTTTCCACTTCTGTTGTACGGGTAACTGTTTCATATTTAACATAGTTAAGTTCCACTAATCACTACGTCTCACTAGAATTCTAGAATTATCTTGAAATTAGTTCCCACTGAGCATATGATGAAAATCAACAATCCTTACAAGCGCTTATATTAGTATTTTACAATTGTTCTTATTTATCTCTATTGTGTACATTTTGTTCTGTGCACAGTTGTAACCTCTTTCCTTTTTCTCTATTTTTCTATTCAATACTTTATCTCTATGCAAATACGCACATATACATCTAGTTATTCGATTAACCTGCTTAGATCTATTACGATGTTTCATGATACCACAATATATTCGACCAATTGAATTTCGTACAGACTATTCACAATCTCTTGGTGTATTAAATGTGAAATCTGTAAAATATTTTATACAGCTGATATTGAAAGATTTAAGACAGATACAAAATATTGAAGGCAGTAATAGTCTTAACAATGATAACAAGCATAAATACCACCGGATTACGGATCATGATGATAATCTTACAGAACAGGACACAAAGCCTATTATGCTTCATACAATCAATAGTATATATCCATATGTAAGTAGAGAGTTTTTATTAATTAACTGTTGTTGTTCAACTGTCTTTTTTATATTTTGATGTCAGTTTATTACTTACGTATTGCGATGATCTGACTGAGGTAGAGATCTTATAATCTTTGCATTATATCACAAAGTGATTGAGATTGGAATTGTAACATTGGATCTAAACCAAGCTGCTCTAATGATTAAACATTCACTTCAAGATCTGGATATTTTGAGTTCAATCGCTCATGGGTGAATGATCGAGCATTACTGAGTATCAGCCTGCCCAATGCTACCTGGTTTTCAGGAACAAACCAGCTCAGATCATACTGTGACAAATACAAGCTATATATTGTGATAATATCTTATGAATCAATGATCAGTGTCGTGTTTAACTTTCTCATAGATAATTGACAAAATCTACAAAATAGATATTTACAATATGAATATTATTGATTTAAGTTATTTCATATCGATAGACGAAACCTTAAGAATAAAGTTTATGTTTACTGATGCGCGTTACTATGAAGAATCTACAGCTTCACTCGTGGGTTTTATATTTTATCGGGAATTTGAATGTTTACCAGTCAGACTCAAGGTGTTCGTAATGTGTTGTCTAAGAGTTATTTGTTCATTATGTGACTAACTTGCATATTCGTTCGGAATTCATCGTATGAACAAACTGGTTGGTAGACAATACCATATCCACACTGTAAATGTACGCATATCCTATGGATAGTCGTATACTGATGATGTTTCGTCGTAGTATGAGACATCCTAATTACGAATTGTCTAAATAGGATCAGTCCGTGATCTCCGCAAACTCATTAAACATTTAATTATTTACCCTAGCGATTTAAGTTAGCGTTCTTTAGAGAAGTTCTTCTCTGCAAGATGGGTTCGCTAACCTCTCGCCCAATCCTCTCCCTTTATCCGGGCTTGCAATCAGCAGTAACTCCAGAAGGGCTTCAAGAGAAACTAAAACTTAGATAGCTACTACAATCATCATCAAAAAGGTACAACTATTTATAAAATGTTGTCTGCGCAAGATACTTTAGTTCCTTCGCTCAGATACCAACAACAATCTACTGTAGCAGAAAACCAACCAACTCCTAGTTGAATAGGAAAGTAGAGAAAGAAGATGGAGGTGAATTGTACACATTGCGGAAATCACTGAACTGCACCACAAAGTATTCTGTGTCATGGAATCCTGAAAGGAAAAGGAAGAGAGGAAGTCCAAATAAAACATTACCCTAGCCATTGGATTCATGCATCAAAAAGATGAATAGCACTTGGAAACACCTGGTAAGATGAGCCTAGGACAGAGTTGGTTGGAGAATTCTAGTTGATAGCCTGTGCTCCACAAGGAGTAACAGGTGTAAGTAAGTAAGTAAGCAGTATAAGTACAAAAAGAACATAAGTTATCATTTATGAGTTATATTTTCTAATGCCACATCAATTCCTTATAAAGATCCCCTTCATTGATACGCCTTATGAAGTTCCATAATTTCATCATAGTTTTACTCTCCTTTTCATTTTCTCTCTCCTTAAGTTTACACGTGAAATGTTCAACTTACTTATTGATTGGATTCAAGGAAATAATATTCTAATGCCAACAATATATACCATTTGGCCAAAATTAATAAACACTCATCTATTGTATGATCAATATGGACAGCTATGTTACCCTATCCTACAACTTACTAATCTATGTTCTCATAATTGTTCTTATGTATTGGCATCTGAAGATAATCCACATGAAATTGGCAATAATCAAATTTTATATCAAAAATTATTAAATCTTATTTGTCCTTTATCATTCATCGTTAATCAATCGAGTAATAAATCACTTTCCTTGACTTCGTTTAATTATACTACTGATAATCATAGTTTAGGATTATCGACTTGGTTTTGTTTCCATGGAAAACAGTTAAATAATGTGGTGAGTCTTTTTTTCTCTCCAGTGAAATCTTTTTATTCTCTTTTTTAATATGAGGAATCATTGGTTAATTGTTGTATAGAGATTCCAAACTACCACGTTACCTATATGACCAAACGCCCCCAAATGCCCTGGTACGGCCGAGAGTAGGAAAAGTCAGCTCTCCCTCTCGAAATCTTCTCACATGGCCACGCGTATATAGCCTCTGATAGGAAAGTCCTACTCACTGCCTTCTCGTGCCACGGGTGTTGTTCACGAAAGTGAGAGGAATGTTTGGCGCTTTAACTGGGTTGGCGGATGTGGAGTGTCCACTTAAGGTAGTTGGAAAACGCTGATTCCAAACTAATGGTGCACATGGGCTTCAGTATCCTGAAGGAACGAATGGCGTATGAACCAATCGTTTTTCACCGGGTGCGGCGCATATATATCTAGTGCTTCCTTGTACCCATATTTATGTATTTAAATAAAATAAATAATATAAAATAATATGAACAAACGTTATTTTAAATTTAAACAAATATGTTGACAAAAATTGTAATTATAGTTAACAGTCGAATTCAATATATGAGGGATTGGATATTGTTTAGGGAGGGGGCTGCTAGATCCCCAACACTTACTTGGTAAATGGCTTATTTTTGTGATTTTTCTTTGTAAATTTGGATTTCTCACGTCCATGCCAACAGCTGCCATTTTCACCCTTATATTGTGTTTCCTACTTGGGTTGTTCCCTCTTTTAATATGCTTTATTGTGACGTGTCCTAATGATATTTTATGCTATATATATACGCTAGAGTTGTGCTTGTTGTTGATGTTCGTGCTTCTGACTGCTTGTGGAATACATTTTCCCTCTTCTTAACCTGGACTTCTCCCTATAGCTAGCGAGGCTGGGACGCATTGGAATAGTTTAGCTGTCTTGTCGTTGTGTCATTGATCCTTCGTTTCGTTCAACGATTTTTCGGTGATCTTGAAATCTATTCAAATATAGCAGATATATATACTAATCATTTTGCTTTTGTTCACATTGGAAGTATAATCCAGTGATCATCGTCTTGAGCACCAGTTTGACTTCCGAGCTAATATACTCACTACTCCTGATAAGTTACATTTATTATTTAGAGGAACTAAATTGACTTACAATGACTGATCGATCTCATTTTGAATATTGAAAATAGAAAATACAAGCTCTTACAATTAATAATGCTGGATTTTAGCTTTCAGAATCACACCGTATGTCCCTATCTACGTGAAAGACTTTGATTTTTTATGCTCAGTACAGTTCAAGTATACTATTGATTAGGATTTGTTATATTATTGAATCAGTCCAAGCTTTTACCTGCATTTACAACAACCGACAACGCAGCTAAACTAAAACGTGCGGCTAGTCCATAAAGTTATTGACTTAAGGTCTGGACTATATAGATTGATTCTGAGTACCTGGTTGGGGTCCATAAGATTATCATGACTAATGGTTGGAGATGTTGGGCAACATCTCTTAAACTCAGTTATATTGACCTGGATGCATGAACTCTATCTTCTCTCAGATCCTGAATCTGAAAATTACTTTATTTTCTAGTGACACAAATTCATTTTTCCTCTTGAATCATATTCTTTATACCTGAATAATTTTACTACCTCTGATATTACTACAACGCATAGTACTTTGGTTTTCATCCTTATATATTCATCTCTTTATGCTAATTATTTATTTATTTAATCACATACATATTGGTACAAAGCGTACCGGATACATATGCGCCACACTTTTGTGTGAGGGCTGTGATTCTGCCCAGGTGCCCAAACCAAAGCAGGTGGTTTTCTTAGGGGGCGACACCGCAAGCCTTTGACCTAAAGGTCTAACTCATGAGGCAGTGGAGCATCGTGAGGAGATGCATTTCCATAGTAGCCGGTGACGAACGATTGATTCATACGTTATTTGTTCCTTCAGGATACTGAAGCCCATGTGCACCATTAGTTTGGATTCAGGGTTTTCCAACTCCCCTAGGTGGACACTCCACATCCACCAACCCAGTTAAAGCGCCAAACATTCCTCTCACTTTCGTGAACAACACCCGTGGCACGAGAAGGCAGTGAGTAGGACTTTCCTATCAGAGGCTATATACGCGTGGCCATGTGAGAAGATTTCGAGAGGGAGAGCTGACTCTCCCCATTCTCGGCCGTACCAGTTAATTTGTGGGTCTTCATGCTAGTATTTTGTAATAACTTGGATTCATGCACATATCTATCAGGTTCTACGTTGCGTATGACTGTTTAATTGAATGATAGTCTCTAGATGCCTTGGAACTGATACTCTTCTGTGGTATTCTCACTTTATGTCATCCGATCTGCACGTATTGAAGCACATACAGGAAGAAAGGCAAAGATGAGAGAGTCAATAGAATGATATTTTATATCCCTTTCGTCATAGTGTATACTTAACTTTGTTATAATAATAATAATATTTATTATTATGATTATTTTTCAGAAGGTTAAACCTAAGTTCAATGGATTATCTGAAATGGATCTTTTCCAATATGTTCAATTAAGTCATTTACAACATTTAATTAGTTTGGATATTTTGTCTTCATTCGTATGTCACACTAATCAATTTGGATATCAATCATCGACAGATACAACGAACACATTGCCACCTTGTTCAACTAACCATAGTCATCTCTCTCTTCAAGTATGAGAATACAGTTTTTTTCCGAAAAAAAAAGAATTTCGTGTTAATAATTTCACTTAATTTATTTAAAAATGGTCAATATGGTCACTGACATACTTAATGAGAACTTACTGTTTTTTGCAGTGTTTTGAAAACGCTGAGCAACAATGACAAGATGTTTGGGATGCGTTTTTTCCCTCCTCTAAATGCAATTTTTTTATTTCACAACTGGCCTGCGTCAGCACCTGAACTAAAAATAGGGAGTGAAGTAGTCGAACGCGTCGACAACTTCACTTATCTTGGAAAACTGATCAGACCTTATAGGTTGGTGTCTGACGAAATCTCAGCACAGATTCAAAAAAGCTCGTTTGACTTTTGCCAACGTACGCCACCCATGGCGAAGACGAGATATCCATCTATCAATTAACGGACGAGTATACTGCGCAGCAGTTTGTTCTGTTCTACTTTACGGCTGCGAAACGTGGCCATTAAGAGTAGAAGATACTCTTAAATTACTAGTATTTGACAATAGATGTCTTAGAAATATTGCTCACATCTTCTGGGATCACCGGTTAAGTAATGGTGAGGTTCGACGCAGGGTATTAGGAAATGATGGTATATCAGTTGATGAATCTTCATCGACTGAGATGGTTAGGCCACGTGTTAAGTATGCCTGAAAACCGATTACCAAGACGCGCTATGCTGACTAGTATTGGGGAATGGTTGGAAGAGAGTTAGGGGCGGTCAAACCAAAAAATAGCATCAGACTTGATTAAGAGATTCTATAATTTTGTGTTCAGTAACATTCGATTGTCTGTACTTGTGTTCTCGTTGACAACATCATTCAATGCTACTGTTTACTGACTACTTCACAATCACCATAATTGAATTGTTGTTGTTTAGTCAATTTGTAGAGTTTTATTTTATTTTATTTGAACAAACAAATATTGGTAGAAATGGGCACTAGATATATATGTGCCATACAAAAAAATTGTCATTTCACTTAATTGTGTGAGAACTGTCCAGGTGCCCGAACAGCAGCAGGTGGTTTTCTTAGTGGGCCACACGTCGAGCCTTCGGCCTAAAGGTTTAACCCACAAAGTAGTGGAGCATCGTGAGGAGATGAAGTCCCATGGTAGCCGGTGACGAACGATAGATTCATACGCCATTTGTTCTCTCAGGATACTGGAGTCCATGTTCACCAATGGTTTGGAATGCGGGTTTTCCAACTCCTCTTTGCCCACCAACCCGATTAAAGCTCCGGACATTCGCTTTTCGTCCTCTCAATTTCGTAAACAACTGTAATGTCGTGAGAAGACAGTGAGGAGGATTTCCCTGTCAGAGGCTATATACGCGAGGCCATGTGAGAACATTTTGAGAGAGAGAGAGGGTAGGCCCTCCCTACTCTCGTCTGTACCAGGTTATTTGCGAGTCAAGTTGTAAAGTATTGTGTTCTACATTCTTTATTTTATGACTGTACTATTCTAGGTTAATTTTACGTCTGAAATCTTGTTTATCATTGTTTTTTTAAAAATAATTTGTATCGAATTTTAGTTTCATTTATACACACATCTATACACAAAAGTGTCTTTCATTAAATTGCTTTTTTAAATAGTAACCTGATATACTCAGGGTTTTATATGTTTCTTAAATAGAATATATCCGTGGTTAATATATCAGTATTGTTACAACTTGTTGAATTGTAACTAAGTATATTGATTTAGTATCTTAATTTATCGTTGTGATATGATTTTTTACATCATGTAACTTAAGAGTAAATTTTTACTGAGGGTTTTATTCACATGGTTGTAAGAGGTTTACACATTGTAGTATACTACATGTCAGAATCTTTAATACGAACGTCAAGACAGTCCTACTGTATGGAGCTGAAACATGGAGAACTACTACGGCCATCATCAGGAAGGTACAAGTATTTATAAACAGTTGTCTACACAAAATACTCAACATACATTGGCCGGATACTATCAGCAACAGCGTTTTATGGGAGAGGACAAATCAGCTTCCAGCTGAAGAGGAAATTAAGAAAAGACATTGGAAGTGGATCGGACATACATTAAGGAAATCACCAATGTGCATCACGACTCAATCCCTAACTTGGAATGGTGAAGGGAAACGGAAAAGAGGAAGGCCAAAGAACACACTACGCCGGGAAATAGAAGCCGATATGAAAAGGATGAATGTTAACTGTAAAGAACTGGAAAGGAAGGCTCAGGACAGAGTTGGATGGAGAATGCTGGTGAGCGGCCTATGCTCTTCGACGAAGGGTAACAGGCGTAAGTAAGTAAGTGTACTACATGGTTGCATGGTTAATAATGATGGATATCTACTATTACATTATTGTAATACGAAAATTTTGATATGATCAAAGACTAGAAGATTGTTGTGATTATAAAAGGAAAGAGACTGGGAGAAAGTATGTTTTAAGAGGATGTTAATATCATGACAAGAAATAGTTGAAATAAAACTAGCTGTACCGTCATTCAACAGTTTCAATGTTGTGCGACCATCTTTAATTGTGTTTAATGTTTAACTTGCTCACACTTGATACAGATTAGTTCGACTAGTCACGCCTTCTTACTAGAACTATGAGAATTACTTCTTGAAGCTAGTCACTAATATGCCAGATTATCTATGGTGGTTTAGCATTGGTCGATTCATGATCTCAATCAAAACTCAACAGTTTTCATAACCCTATACTGATAAGACAAATCTACTTTCTACTGATTTGTGTTTCACAATTCTTCTCTATTGAATATTTTTCATCGACAAATAAAGTATCTTTTAATACTTCTACTTTCAGTAGCGCTTTAATAGAAGTAAGAAATTCAATATTCAAATCTAATTGATTTGTTTCTTTTTGTAGTTGAAATCATTAATCAATTGAAGCTAGACCACCATTAAGATACCTGGAAGCATTGGACTGCCGTTTCGTCCTATTGTGGGACTCCTCAACAGCGCGCATCCACGATCCTGCTTTACGACATTCGAACCTAGAACCTATCAGTCTCGCGTGCGACCGCTTAACCACTAGACCACTGTTTTTAATGTTTTATGTGATCCCAACTTGTAATTTGTATGTGTTATTAATGTTGTTTCTTTCTCATTTCATATGTTGTAACTGATTTTTCAGATATGGATATCATCCATTTATTCATGTCTATATATTCGTATTGTTGAAATTTCAATAAATAAAAAGGATACATTATCATTAGAGGAGAATACAAATGACATTCAATTGCTTGGTGACTTATGCTTAGATTTTCCTAAAGAATGTAATATATATGAAGAATGGAATCATTTATTTTTATATATTGAATGGATAAACTACTTAAATGCAAAAGTATGTTAATTTAGTTGTTTTGTTTCTTTACTTTTTTAAATATCGACTGCCCCGACGTGCGATGTTTTACGGCGTAAGAGTAGATTGAAGAAAGCTCGAGGCGACCAGACCAAAACGTAGCAATATTCCATGAAGTCACCGACAAGTGGACTGAGCCATGTTGGTAGGTGTAGACTACCTGGTTGGGATCCGCGAGATGATAGTGACCGATGATTAGAGACCTTGAATGACGTGGCTCAAAATCGTTTGCAATGGCGAATGTGCATCCACTCTTTGTGTTCTACCAAATTCTAATCTTCTGAATTCTTCATGTCTCTATCTTTTTCTCTTTTAAAATTTATTTAACTCGATTATACTCCTTCAATAACATCTTCAAACCCTAGTCTTTCCAACTACTGCTTATACTCTTACTACTTCTATCACTATGGGATTTGAATCGACAACTAGATCTTTGTGTTAATGTGGTATGTCAGCTCGAACTGATGTACGTACGTATAAAGTTCTACGTTGTGACTGATTGACTGAGTGAAAAGTAAAGTTAATTCATCAATAATTAAGTTGTAAAGTATAATTTACGGAGAATAGATATCGCTATGATTGAAGTCAGTGGTTTTAATTATTGATTGTCAAGGATACTTGGGTGGCAATTCCCATATATTTTAAATAATTGGAGGTAATGTGTACGAAACCTTAGCCATAGGTTTTGTGTTAGTTGCCGTGGAGCCTTGATTGAACTTACGATCACTTTAGTGTTTAAAATCTTGTCATTCAGTTCACAAACTGAACATCTTAGCACTTAATGTCTCAGAATATGGAACTAGTTGATCCATATTCAAGCGCCGCAAGGAGTGTAAATTTCAATATGATCTCTCATTCCTTAAATAGTCGCAGGGTTAGTGTCGCTTAGATTTAGCGGTAATTATTTGCATATTTGGTTGTAAACATTTTATGAAGATACTTGAGCATATCAGGTGATTTATGTGACCCATTATTCAACAAATCAAAAGTATGATGATTTCTTTGAATAATTGCAAGTCCTGAAAAGTAGTAATCGCGGAAATTTGGACAGTTTCCTTTGATTTAAATAAGATTTATTCTTCAGTTTTTCATAGTTGAAAGCATGAATCAATTGAAGCTAGACCACCATGGAAAACGTGGAAACACTGGACGGCCGTTTCGTCCTATTATGGGACTCCTCAGCAGTGCGCATCCACAAACCCACTCTCGTGAGATTCAAACCCAGGACCTTTGTGGATGCGCACTGCTGAGGAGTCCCATAATAGGACGAAACGGCCGTCTAGGTTTTCCATGGTGGTCTAGCTTGAATTGACTCACGCTTTCAACTATGAAAAATAGTAAATCTCCACAAAACCCCTTCTTAAGTTTTTATTTTTCATCATAATTTGATGGATTGATTCTTTTTATTTGTCTACTAATTAAGGTATCCCTTGTAATCAATGGTTGGTTTGAATCTATTGGTGAACTAATATTGATTAACAAAGAGTTTTCCAATCCACATATAAATTGTCAACAACAGTTTACACCTCCTATGATACGTTTTGGTCATGTCACTAATGTATACTCTTCTTTAAAATGTAGAAGAAATACTTTTGATGTAGGAAATGTACTTCTATTTACTGGTAAGCTTTCTTTTAAGCCAATCCCTTGTTCCATAGATAGAAAAAATCAGTTATATTAATATATTTGTCAATGTTTATCTGTAAATTTTTTTTGTAATTGTTCAGAATCCTCGAGATTTTCTCTTAGGATCTTCTGAATCTGAGAAAATATTTTATTTAGTCAGTGTTCAGTAGTAACCCTTCAGAGAATTCAAAAACAAACGATGTATTAATCATCATGTCCTGATTAAGTAATCACCTATGTAGTTACCAATGTTAAAATATTTTCAAAAACCCCTAGAATATCAAATGCACCAACGTACCTGCAATCTTCTTTATTCAAACTGTCTTCAATTTTTCCCCTGGATCAAGCACAGTAGATTTTGGCGTGCTAGAAAGTGGTTAGAAATTCAGCCTCAAGTGTTCAAGTGACAGACATTATTGATCACTATACTAACTAATATCAAGAGTGTGTCCAGTGTTTCAAAACATCATTGAGAAATTTTCGAATCAGTGCGTGTTTGGAATTCTTAATATCCAGCTTTGTGGTCTCTAGATTACGAGAAAACAAAACCACCGAAAGGTGTTTTTGATGTAGGTTTATTCTCTGAGCTGGATGGTTTGGTCCTAGAGTTTTCATCGTCCTTCAGGACGATATCATCAGTACAAACTTCGAGTAGAAGTGAAGTGTTTGAATTTCTCCACCTGTGATTCACAGCTTGTCCTGTGTACCTCGATGTTGATTGGTTCTTATTGACCTCCATCAAAATCATCCATCTAAGCTGCAAATCTTCACCACTACAGTTGAGTTGTTCAATTAAAAATGAATTGTCCACGAGACTGAAACAAATAATCTAGTTGCTAATGCTGTTTGAATACTGTTGTGTTAAATCTCGTTTAACATATGGCATTTCCTGCTCGAAGAGTGATGTCTTATTGGTAAAAAATTTGTAGTACACAATATCTTAGTCAAAGGGATTTATACTGGCTATCGTAAGCCAACATTATCACAAAAGATCTTGCACCATTTATTTTAGAAGTTAAACTTTCGGAATCAATAGTGTATGTTTACTTAACACTAAACAAGCTTATCGAATAGTTATTTGTTTCCTATTGAAAACATGGGGGCATTGGAAGACTATTTCTTCCTAATGCAGGACTCCTCAGGAATGAGCATCCATGACATCGCACGGAGGAATCGAACCCAGTACCTTTGGTCTCGTGCGTAAACACTTAACCTCTAGACCACTGAATCGGTAAGAAACAGTGTTAATTTCTAACTTCAATCAATCCACAATATTGTGCGACCATTTTCTATTGTCTCCGATGGGTATCTTCCTCACACTCGATACAGTATAACTCCACTGGTAACGGATTATGCTAAACGGTCTTATACTATGGCAAAACAGCCGTATAGTGCTTCCAAGATTTAAACAGTAGTTCAACTTAGATTAGTTCATGGCTTCAATGATAATCGATCATCTCCACGACTCCATACTGATAAATGTTTGTTTGTTCTTTTTTGTCTCAATCGTCATTCTCCCCAGAATTTGTTTTTGTCTTCGACATTAAAAATCACTAATTCTGTTCTACATGTTCTGGATTTTGTTTCTGGTTTTTCTTTCTCTTCTAGGTTTACCCTCTAATGTGCAAAGAATGTCTTCTTCATCCACTGATTACTTCTTGAAATGCAAAAAGAAATCTTCAAAGCATCATTATAAACACCTCTCACAACAGTCAAAGTATCAGAATGAAAATTATTTTAACAATTCAATAAAAGAGGTTGCTTTATCACTTAGCCTTTTAGGTCCATTGTTCAATGGTTATTTCGACTCGATTGAATCAAGTGCATACTATCGAAATTCAGCTAATTGTATACTTCATGCATTTATACGTAGATATGCATCAAAGGATTCAATATTGAAAAGTAATCATCGTCATCATCATGATTATATCAGTCAGTTATTAATGAAAGCTCAATCTTTAATTCATTCAGAATTTTGGCTAAGATTCTTAAAAAGATATTGTTCAGTATGTTACTTCTTGATGATTTACTGTTATCAATATTTTATTTTCATAGTTGTAAGCGTGAATCAATTAAAGCTACACCACCAAGAAAAACCTGGAAGCACTGGATGTCCGTTTCGTCCTATTGTAGGACTCCTCAGCAGTGCGCACCCACGACCTCGCCTTGCGAGATTCGAGAACAAGACCTACCAGTCTCGCACGCGAGCGCTAACTCACTAGACCACTGAACCGGCATCCGATGGTGTTACTGTCTAACTCCAACCAATCCACAAAGTTCAGCGACCGTTCACCAATTGTCTTCAGTGAATACCTATCTCACAACAGACGTGGTTTGAACTTCACTGGTCACTACTTGTCACTAGAATTCCAGGATTTACCTCTCGAAGTCAGTCACTAGTAAACATATGATCTCACTGGTCTCAGTGGTCTATCAGTCGAGTGCTCTGGCGCGAAATTTGTCGGTCCTGGGTTCGAATCTCGTGAGGCGAGGTCGTAGATGCGCACTGCTGACGAGTTCAATAATAGGACAAAACGGCCGTCCAGCGCTTCCAGGTCTTTTTTGGTGGTCTAGCTTCAATTGACTCATGATCTCATCTATAAAATCACAAAATTCTCCACAAAATCCCCTTCTGATAATATTTTATTTGTTAATTTTTTCTAGGAAATTTCTTTAAACTGTTTTAGGATTTTGACTAGAGCGTCCAGGATATCCATTTTATCCTACTTTTAACTCGTGCGTATTGTTATTTAGTGTTCTCCATTATTCTTTTTCCGGACGTTTATAATAAAACATCTCTGCTTATAATGCTTGTGGATGAAGGCTATATCGAGGCAATACGCACAGTATGCACATATGTCAATAAGATACTGATCAATTTCAGTCCTAACTCATCAATGGGAAGATTCAAATAAACAATACTAAATGAATTTAAACTTCATCCCATCGCACAAGCAAGTGGCTATCAGGACACAGTAGCTAAGTGGATAACGCAATGTCGTTTGAAGCGAATTGTACTGAGTTCGAATCCCATAGTTAACATCAACTCTGAGATGCAGGTACATCCAGCTGACGAGTTCCAAATAGGATGAAACGCACGTCTTAGATTCCACTGCTAGCCACTATCCATCTCAGCTTATAATGGTAATAATAGTAATCTATTAACAAAGACTGATCATCACATATATTCTTCTCAACTTTATTAACTAATGAATATCATTCCTATATATCCGGTTTCATTTTGCTTATCAGATAGTCCAAAAAATGTTTAACACTGAACCATTGTAATTCGATTGGTTTATCCGACGTCGTCAGTTAATTTAGTTTCATCGTTTTCAATAATAAATCTTCGAAACCCCGCATCTGTGTTGTTTGTTTTGAAACGAATTCACGA
Source organism: Schistosoma rodhaini (assembly GCA_944470415.2). Classification (NCBI taxonomy): domain Eukaryota; kingdom Metazoa; phylum Platyhelminthes; class Trematoda; order Strigeidida; family Schistosomatidae; genus Schistosoma; species Schistosoma rodhaini. Next base: position 83,287,412 of record OX104044.1, read on the forward strand.
ATACTTTATTCTTTTTATTCATTTCCTTTTTCCTTTTTCTTCTTTTAAAGGAGCATTTATTCATCATTTTGTTGAGTAATAATCTTACTTATGTACAATTCATTTTACCGAAATCATTGTGTACAACGGAATGTAATGAATCGTTGACAACAGAAGTGAACAATGATACCGTGGATGATATACACTTGGTAAATGCTGATGTTAATCAACATTTTAAATCATTTGATAAAAATACAATTCGAATTGTGTAAGTTATAATTCTTTCGGAAACTATTATTGTTGTTATTATTATTATCATAAAGCAGAAGGGGTTTTGTGGAGATTTCAGTATTTTCATAGTTAAGATCATGTATGAATTAAAGCTAGATCACCATGGAAAACCTGGAAGTACTGGACGGCCGTTTTGTGGGAGTCCTCAGCAGTGCTCATCCACGATCCCGCCTCACGAGATTCGAACTCAGAACCTACTAGTCTGAGTGGAGTTCAACCACGTCTGTTGTGAGATATCAATTCACTGAAGACAATTGGTGAACGGTTGCTCAAACGTCGTGGATTGGTTGAAGTTAGACATTAACACCATCGATGCCGGCTCAGTGGTCTAGTGGTTAAGTGCTCTGGCGCGAGACTGTTAGGTCCTGAGTTCGAATTTTATGAATATAAACTAAATCCAGAGCAATTGTAAATTACTTCAGGATGACTTCCTGAAATTCTTTTGTTAACTAATCTCCACGAAATTTACTTTTTATAATATTGTTTTTTTTATTTCTTGTTTTACCTTCTAAAGTATTTGTATATGTTGATGCTTATTGAGAACAATTCAACAGATCAATGAATGCTTCCCAGTTTCTTATTATCTACCTATTAACTGAATGATAAGGTAGTATTGGTCTCCTAACTCTTGTTGAAGTAAAGAAAACCCTCAGAGCCTTGGTCTTAACGAATTACTTTCAAATGTCTTTAATGATTGTTTGCTAGACTGATCAGTCAGTCAGTCAGCTACAACGTAGGACCAGGCACATATATGCATCGGTCCAAGTTGACATACCTCGTTAGCACAACAAGATCAACACCGGATGTAGTTAATTTAGTGGTGGTGGTAGTATATAAATTGCTATACTGATGTGTAAATATGATGATATCTATGTACAATCTTTTCAGTTACTTGTTTAAATATTATCAATGATTGAGACTTCATTCACCTTTCTATTTATACCTCTCTTATTTAACTAGTTATGCTCATTCCTCTAAAAAAAGGTTATGGTTATTAAGGAGCATATATTCATCTGATAAACACCAATCATTATCTCATTGTGTTAACTACTGCTATCGGGAAAGTTTCGACTCAGTTTTTGAACCCCATGGAGGTATTGAAGTAGCTGTTTGCCTTCTTGGTGAAGTAAGTTTTTGTGGGATATTTTTTGCCATATATCACTGCATTTAAATTATTATTTTAATCGATTATTATTAATTTTAAGGACTTTATACTACTCAATTGTTGTAAGTGGATTACTGATATCCAGGTCTAAATTTTGATCGACCTTTCTTGCAATATATGGATCTTAAGCCTATTAATACTCTAATGTCTTGAACCTATTGTATATTGGTTAGCACTGGAATAAAAGACGTTTGTTCAGTCCTGCTTGTGTCTTAGCCTGTCGAAGTGTACCTCAATTTAATGTATATACAGTGTGAGCTTCAACATTGAGAGATACGTTTTAAAGTAGCCTGACATAGACAACATGGTACTTGGTGTACGTATTTATCAATGTAATTTCCAATATTTTACATAAGAATGAGAAATGAAACTTGCTAGGTAAGTTGCAAATAGGTCAAGATTATAGTGCTAACAGTAACACATGATATAAATAACAGTAGAAAGTTATGTATAGTGTTTTACTATAAAAAATATTGTTGCTCTGGTTGCGAGAAGGTGCATCGTCCTCATGACTTCCAAAGGAACTCAGCTTTCATCATAAGACGTCACAATTATTCCTTCATCTCTCAGGGCAGTTTAAATGGTTTGGATAATTTTTTCTCGTTAGCGTTTTTTTAGCGTGTTGGTTTTCTACGGGATGGGGTCGCTAACCCCATACCCGACCCTCCTCTTTTGTGTGGGCTTGGGATGGTCAGTAGCCCTCGGAGGAGCTACAGGAGGAGGTATGTATAACGTATTAATAATAAAACTTAATTTCGTATTTTATAAAGACATTTTTATAATAATAAAGATTTTTAATGTTCACATTCAAAATCTTCGTTTATATAGTCTCTTAATACAGACTTTTTTGACGCAGTCAATGTCATGGTTCTCAATAAAAGTGTTGGCGGGGGGGGGAATCCACTTGGGAAGTAGTCACCATTGAGCATTAGGTTCTGAATGGAGACAATGCTTCCAAAGTCATAATTATAATCAATATCCATTACTTATTATTATTATTATTATTATTATTATTATTATTATTATTATTATTATTATTATTACTTTTATTCACTACGATTTCTTCTCATCCATACAGCTTATATGTCAATCACACAATTCTGATTTGATTTCATGTGGACTAAAATTACTCTTTACAATGTTACGTCATTCTACTATAATGTATGGAAAATTTTATTCGCCAGCATTATCACATCCTGGAATAGAGAATTCAATGGAAAGACGACATAAAAATACATGGTTATATCAAAATTGTAATGACCAATTAAATTGTAAACCTGTCCCGTTAAGTTTTGGACATTGTCTATTAGCTCGTCTATTTAAACATCCAGAATTTAATACCATCTCGTCGAAATCATATAAAATTATGAAAGTAAGTAGCTTTTTATTGTTCTATCAGTGTTTCTCTTCAAACAATAATTTGCTCAGATTTAATGAAAGTTTGTTTTGAAAAACATGTCTTTGCGATAATTTGACGTGAACTGTAGAACTATGGAATGTAAGCAACTGTTGCATTCTGGATTGAAATTTCACAATTGATTAATCACTGGGTGGTAGTCAATGTCATACGTGTCAAGTCCTTCTTAGTGCTGATCGAATGCTATCGATCAATTTACAGTGTGGCCACTAGTCTAAGTGGATCAATGTTGAGATAAGGTGGTGGTTGGAGGTGGTCAACAGGAAACCCTGGATTCGGGTTTCGTGCTACTTGGCACTCGTCAGCAAGGTGTACCTGTAATCTTAAGGGAACTGGTGCTCCCTGACAGATTCGATCCCGTGTCACTCAGCTTCACAGTCAGAGACGTTACCACTGAGCTATTCGGGCAGCGACTGACCTCCTGTAGGACTGAGATGTAATCACAATTGATTGATCACTGTGTGGTGATCAATGTCATGCGTGTCAAGTCTTTTTTAGTGCTGATTGAATGCGATCAATTTGCAATGTGGCCACTAGTCTAGGTGGCTCTTTACTGCGTGCACTATGTTGAAATGTTTATTTTCCTTTTGTTCTTGAGTTGTAGTGTTTCTTCATCGGTATGTTTTCATACCTTTTTTATTGAAGGATATGCTTTGATATTTAGTCTTTCTTATTATTTGTTTCTGACACAGTTATTCCAACTCCTTTGTTATCCCTCATAATAATTTCATCTTTGGTTCAATTGATATGATGTAACAACTTGAGTTGACGTATATTTGTATTATGCTCTACATTTAATTGTAACTGACACAACCTCATAAATTACCTAATAAAATTATAATTATACACTAACTAGTGAGAATCCATCCTGAATCTCTAGTGGTGTTATAACTTGTGCTGCCGCCAATTAGGAAGCGGCGATTTATCGATCAGACCAATGACACAAAAAACGCGTATGAGCAGTCTAGAGTAATTATCGGCTCTGCTTTCTGCCTAGCCCAGCCAGTTAAGTCAGGAACACCAATCTCAGCCTCTGCAGTATGAATCCTTATATTTCAAACACATAGATTTTATATACCAATTAAACAGACCACATTGTATCATGAAATGGAAAATAACATTTGTACAAGAGCTAGCCAAATGTGGCTGTGAATAGGGGAAGCAGTAATTAATAGACTGGATATAACTCAGGAATGGTAAATCGTACAATTATAGTCCAAGGGTCAAAATAAAGCTCACAATGAAAGAAACATGAATATGAATAGTTTAGTTGCTTAACAATTATACAATGGTAAATATACATATCATATTGGTCCATAATAGTTCTCAAAAGTTACCATTCATAATTCTTATCGGGATTATAGCAAGTGGAAACTTATGTTTGATGTAATGTTCACAAATGTAACTGATACATTGATCTCTGTTCTAGATTCATGTAGAATGCAGAGTCTCAGTTTGTCTTTTTTGATCATGGTCTCGGAGCCAGTTACTGGTGAACATATAATGAATAATATCAGAATGGGGGTTTCTGTAGATTGTAATGATTTTAATGGTTGAGTCCCGCATGCATTATTGTGGATTACCGCTGCTATGTATTTTCATACTAGGACGAAACGGCTGTTGAGTGCTTTCATGTTTTTAATGGTGGTCTTGCTTAGATCGACTCATGCATAAGCAAGCTTCTAGATGTTTCTCAAATAATTTGCCAGAAGTGATTGGTTTAGAATTAGCCAATCAGCGTGCGCCGTCACGATCCTGTACATAACATGCCTTAATCCGGTTTCTTTCCCGCTAACAGTTTTTTTTTTTTAATTTTTAATTTTCTATCCTCAGTTTTTACCTAACCTTTTTACCTTTATAGGTTTTACTCAATGAAATCATATTAACACTTCCTATAAAAAATTTATGGAACAATTCAATGGAGCCTTCATCATCTACTGTACATTTATTGATCAATCCAAGTTTATTACGTTGTCTTCTCTTATTTGGTTCACAATCATTCTGGTATCCTTCATCGAAACAAAAACAATCTAGACTCGGTCCTCATAATTCAACTCATCTTTCTAAATCATCAAAGAAATCAATTTTATTGAATTATGGTTTAATACCTGGATTATTTGAATTATTAATAAATTGTAATGAATGGTCAAATTCATCTAACATCATTATTAAATTGTATAATTTGTCTATATTAGATAAATGGCAATTAATTATGGCAACATTGACTGGATTTCGAGTTAGTTTGTATTAAAGTAATGGTTTATTTATTTATTTAAACACCTACATATTGGTGTAAGGGGGCACCAGATATATATGCGCCACACAAAACAATGAAAATAAGAAGAAAAAGGGGTAAGATGCATGAAAAAATTAATGGTGAGGGGAGTTGAAATGTACAACCAGAAAAGCTCACTCTGTTAAGAAAGTTATAACCAAAAGAAGGTTACAGCAGGCTCGCCACTGGCTTCTATTCTGAGCCATATCTGATAACGTCACTAGCCATTGTGTTGCACCATCTCTCGAACCCCAACCAACTACTTCAATATGCTCACCATCCAGGGTGAGTACAGGATGAGAATCCTGCCAGTCTTGTAGTAGTACTTTGCACTTGGAGGGTTTAAAGCACATACCGTATCTGCGGACCTTGATTGCCAACTGATTAAGTGCAGATTGCATGGCTTGAGCATTATCGCACAGTAAGACAATATCATCCGCATACTCAATGTCGGGAAGTCTTTTTTTGTCTTTTTGTTATACTTTGGGCAGTCTGATTTTTATTTTACCACTCTTTTGAACCCTCAGTAATTATGCAGTGGCTCTTTGTAGCATTCGTAATCGTTCTTGAGTATTGGTAAAGTGGTTGATTAGGCCATTCTCCACCACCCGGGTCACCGCTCACGTTAGTTCATGGAAACAGTCCCATGATCTAGGAGGCACAACGAGGACGTGTGAATCGAACTTCGCCTCCCCAGTCCGAGTTATACATTATAAAATTGGTAATAATTTAGAAGTCGTGTGCATTTTTCTAGTTAAGTTTTTAAAGTAATCTCGACTCTTTAATGATTGGTTCCCACTACTTTTAGTGTTGGTTTTCTGTGTGCCTCAAGATTATATTTCTGTTACTACTTATACTGAGCTTGAATATTAGGTTTTTTTCCCATTGTCTTCTTCGCCTGCTAGCGGCAACCAGACGCCGTTACCGTGTTCACAATAGAACCGTTCAATCAGTCCGAAGGCGAAGTTGTACTGCCGACTGTACAGTGGTGTGATGGCAGTAAGGTGTTTCCCTCGCACAACCAGCATAACAGCGATGCTGCCTTCCCACAGCGAGGGGTGGGGTTAAGAAAGGCCGACACTAAAAATGCACACCTCGCCTTATCCCACGGATATCCGTCTCCGGCGGCAAGAATGGAGCTAACGCAAAAATTACCCACAAAAATGTCGTGTGTGGTTGACCTCAAACAGTTGTCCTTTGGGCACTGCGGTCACGCTCTCAGGTCATTAAGACCACTTCTAACTCAATTTCCTTTTCAGGTCCCTCTAGAAGAACCATTCCACGGTGTGGGCAACCAGGAAGTGATGACTGCCCTCATACCTCTAACATCACTCAAGATCACTGTATTCATAGGCAATAGAACCGTTCGCACTAGAATGATTTTTTTATCTCTTAATTCATATGTATCGTAGACCAACTGAAAACCTCAGTGGACATAGTCGCTTCTATCAAGGTTGAATATTAAAAAAAGTTTTCTCAAACAGTTCTGGGATGTTGAGATGGTGGAGAAGATTTGTAGCTCCAAGTTTGTGCTGATCATGTCGTTCAAAAGGACGATGAAAGCTCCACGACCAAACTATCCAGCTCAGAGAACAAACCCACAACAAAAGTTCTAAGATGTATTTTTAACTGTTCTTGTAATTTTCTTTCAAATCTCTGTTTGTTTTTATTTACGCCTCACTTTTTGTTTCACAGGAATTATTCCTAGAAAATGATCATCATCATCATCATTCAATACAAACAACTTCATTGAATGATGAACATTTAAAATGTATCACGGAACAATGGCCAATTACTTCATTAATGAATTTTCTAATCCATCGTCTTTCATTATCTGTAGTGATCAATGAAACATGTACAACTGGAGCAACTTTAGAATCGATCCATCAACAGTCATTGTATTATGATAATAATAATGATAATAATACTGATTATATTCATTCATTTTATTGTTCCAAACGATTATGTCTATTGAATGTGTGTCGTTTAATTATTAATTTAGATGCTAATATGTATTTATCTGCAGCTGAACAAGTATTTTATACTATATCCGATCATAATAATGATGATGATGATGATCCCGATCATAAAGTTGATCTTGATCATCATAATGATGAGTTAGAAACTAAAGTGCCAGAATCATCAACATTAGACAATGATTATATATTTTGGCATAGAATTACACGGAAATGTTTAAACTATACGGAACGTTTAAAAAATTGGGAATACTTATCATTTACGCATAATAAAGAGATAACTAATAGGAGTAATAGTACTGAAGGAATATGTGAACGTAAGTTTATTCCAATTTAGACTTATCAACTGAGTTACACTTGTATCTATTCCTATATATTTTGATTACTATACTGAATTCACCATGTTTCAATTTATTATACAGTTATAATTTGTGACTCACGCTTGCAACTATGAAAATACTGAATCTCCACAAAACCCGTTCTGATAATATAATAAATTGTAATGGTGGATAAGAATTGTTAATTAAGTGGATGATTTTGATGGATTTTTTTTCTGTGAACTGGATGGTTTGGTTGTGGAGCTTTCATTGTCCTTCTGAATGACCAAACCATCCAGTTCAGAGAACAAAACTCCATCAGAATAAATTGTCTAATAATTTTATTCAAATCATATTACTGCAGTGAGCAAGAACACTGGTGGGGACAATCGAATGTATCTAAACACAAATTACAGACTATTTCACTAAATTCTGATAAACCATACAGTAAACAGTTAATTTGCAGAATAACCATCAATTGTCTCAATCTTCACTGTTCCTTCTGTTAATATCAGTCCATCTTCTCTAATTTCATTGTTCATGCATTTTCATATCGATTGCGCTTCATTCCTGTTCGTTCGTTATTAATTTTCTGCCAAAATACATTCTATGCCTAACCTTCACCATATACTACTTATGTGGACATAAGTAGCCCACAACACATTACAAAAGAAATCTCAGTTTGCACTGTTAACATTTCTACTTCATCGATTAAAAAAACAAACGAAATGTTCAATTGAGGTATTTTCTGATAGTGTCTTGTATTTAAGTTATTCTTTAATAGTGAATCTTATGAAATGAATGAGAATCAACTCTAATAGTCATTAAACAACAAGTGACCTACGAAATCTCCCTTGTCATTTGTGGTTTTTCGATCATACTTATTGTCCATTTTGATAATTTTGCAAAGAACCTGTTCGTTTTGCTAGTTGTCTTGTCTTTAATATTTATTCATTGAAGGCTTTAAGTGAATAATTCGCTCTCATAGGTAGTCATTAGTTATTATTCTCATCGACCAGCATTCTATCGCTCATTTTCAAGATTTCAATTTTTTTTATTCGTTTACCGAACTCTAGTTAATCATAGAAATAAATGGTTGCGACAATCCAGGCTTTTTTCACCATTTCGTAAATGTACTGTATTTAGCACTTTCAAACACTTTCTTGTTCGTTAAGCAGATGAATAGTGCATAAAAGTGTGTAATTATTCATCGAGGTTTCACTTACATCTCTATTTTCCAATATATGTTGAGATGCGCTACACTGACGTGTTCGTAACAGATATATATATATATATATAGATTCAACTTAGTATTATTTGTTTGAATCTTCCCATCGATGTGTTAGGACTGCAGCTTGTCAGTCTCTTATTTCCATATGAGCATACTTTTCGTATTGCCCCAATATAGCCTAAATTCACAAGCATGGTAAGTAAAGATGGATAGTTGAATTTAAACTTCACTCCATTGCACATGCAAGTAGCTATCAGGACTCAGTGGCCAAGTGGATAACGGGGTAGCGTTTGAAGCGAACGGTACTGGGTTCGAGTCACAAATGGGACGAAACGCGCGTCGTGGATTCCACTGCTAGCCACTATCCATCTTTATATAAAGTTAGTTTTAGATTTTTTCAATAAAGTTGAGTTTTCAGTGAAAATTGCACTCTTAAATGCAGTACTCACCTACAAAATGAATAGAATACATGTCTAAAGATATCGAATACTGCGAACATATTGAATATTGAAAAAAAAACCCGGATAATCTTAGTTAAACAGATTGTATTATTATTAGAAGGGGTTTTATGGAGATTTGATATTTTCATAGTTGAAAGCGTGATTCAATTGAAGCTAGACCACTATGGAAAACCCTGAAGCACTGGACGGCCGTTTCGTGTATTGTGGGACTCCTCAGCAGTGCGCATCCACGATCCTGCACTCGCGAGATTCGAACCCAGGATCTACCAGTCTCGCGCCAGAGCACTTAACCGCAGATGCACACTGCTGGGGATTTTTATAATTGGACGAAACGGCCGTCCTGTGCTTCCAGGTTTTCCATGGTGGTCTAGCTTCAATTGACTCACGCTTTCAACTATGAAAGATTGTATTGTCTCTACTTATTATTCGCTTTTGTATATATTTTCAAAGCTTAAACTTGGTATTGTAATTTATGTTTCGTTTAAGTCAATCAAACCTTATTTGAAAAAGAGTCATCTAAAGTTTTAATTGATTCTTTTATATCATATAATGAATCTCCAATAGAATCACAATATTTAAGTAATCTTGAAAACAATCAAATTAGAGAAGTATCAATTCAATCTAATTACTGTCAATCATTATCATCATCTACATCGAAACACCAACAGCAACAACAACAATCGTTAAGTAATGAAGATGATCAATTGAACATGACGGAATCTATAAAGTACCCTATGGTTATTTCAGATTCTGGTGTAAGTATATCATCTTTACCAGTTGGTAGTAGTGATCCAATAAATGTAGAAAATAATGTATGTAATATATCTAAAGGTTAGTTAGTTTTGTTTGTTTGTTTTTAACTATTCATTTATAATTGATTGATTACTAAATTTTTGACAAATTTTATGTATGTCAAGATAATGATTTATCAGTCTCTAAGCAAATATCGTTGATGCTAGGTAGTGTAATAAGTTTGTAGCATATTCGGTGTGTGATTGATTTAATAAATTATCAGTTATTCGAACTTATTAGCTCAATGTAGGACGAATTGTATGTTTGGAGTGAAAGGTACCGAGTTAAAGTTTCTCTGTGCAAATCAATGGTGGAAGGTAGGAATATTCAACTAATCAGTCCTAATTAAGATAAAACACAAATTTTGTACTCCATTGCTAGCTGCATGCCAAATATACTAAAAGGAATAACAATTTTAAACATGAGGAGAATAAAGTATTGATAAATAGTTTGGTAACCATTTCCAAATCTTGACATAACAAACATGATTTTTGGTCATTACTCAGTGAACAATCAATCGCAAATAACTTAATCCTATAGGATGTCAGTGACCATCTGAATAGTTTAGTAATAACGTTTCAGACTGTGAAGCTGGGTGGCGAGCTTTCGCGTTCTGCAGAGAGTATCAGTTCACTTAGGTTTTCAAGCATTAATTTTTGATGAGAGCCAGCTAACACGAGACTTAGCGTCATGGTTCCGTGAAAACTACTTCATCTGCTTAAGTTAGAAAACACATTGGAATTAATTCGATTAAATGTTATCCGATCTCAAGGAATAAACAAACACGATATCGATAACTACTCGTCGATCAGTCAATTGTAGTATTTGAAGAAAGACTTCTGACCTAGTTTCAACCACCAGAAATTCAGTTATTCGATCTTATAATTGAATAATCAAAAGAACAAGGATATTTTCAAAATAAAATAAACTTATCATACGACTTTGATGGTTTTCATGACTTTCAGAATCACATAAGTTTCAAAATAGAAAAGTGTGATTTCTTATTTCGATTTTTCTACCAAACTTCTCTTTTCCGGACGTTGTTCAAATCCAAATCTATGAAGACATTAACTAGGAATAATATATTTTCATAGTTGAAAGCACGAGTCAATTGAAGCTAGACCACCATGGAAAACCTAGAGGCACTGAATGGCCGTTTTGTCCTATTGTGGGACTCCTCAGCAGTGCGCATTCACCATCCCGCACTCGCGAGATTCGTACCCAGGACGTACCAGTCTCGCGCCAGAGCACTAACCGATAGACCACTGAGCTGGCCTGCATCCAACGGTGTTAATGTCTAACTTCAACCAGTTCACGAAGTTGAGCAACTGACTCATGCTTTCAACTATGAAAATACTGAAATCTCCACAAAACCCCTTCTGATAATATTAATAATAATAATACTCACTAGTGACTGACTTCAAGAGGTACTTCCTGGAGTTCTATTGAGAAGCATTAACCAGTGGAGTTCAACCACGTCTGTTGTCAGATGAGAACTCACTGAAGACATTTGGTGAACGGTTGCTCGACTACATGAATTGTTTGAAGTTAGTCATTAACACTGTTGTATGCCGGCTCAATGGTCTATCGGTTAATTGCTCGCGCGTGAGACTGGTAGGTCCTGGGTTCGAATCTCGCTCGCCATGTGGAATCGTGGATTCGTACTGTTGAGGAGTTCCATAATAGGACGAAACGGCCTTCCAGTACCCCTCAAGTTTTTTTATGGTGGTCTAGCTTCAATTAACTCATACTTTCAAATACATATAAATACTATAAAACTATTCGCTTTAATTTAAGACAAATATTCTTATATATATCAAATCTTTAAAGTTTGACTAATCCTTCCATTCTTTTTCTACATTATAGATAATAATAATAATAAATCTATTCCTATAGACCATATAACACAAAAAGAATTAAATAATTCTATGGAAACTGATTATACTACTAATAAATTTATATTAAATTATGTTCAATTACATATTGAACAAAATAGTATATTTTCAAAATATTTAATTAATTGTTTAAATTATATTTGGCATAAACATTTTCCAATTGAATATTTAACAAATTTATATTTAAAAAATAAATTGAAGCCAAATATATCCCAATTAAATGATATAAATAAAAAGGAAACAATAATGAAAGATAATCATGATGAAGGATTTATTCATATATTTACTAAAAATATTATTCAATCAAATCATTGGAATTTATATCAATTAAAATCAAATTATTCTATTTTATTTAATATTACTACTAATAATAATAATAATAGTAATATATTAATGAAATCATATTGTAGTAATTCAATTAGACCACCATTATGGTTAATTTATAGTTTAATAAAACATCCATATATATCACAACGTGAATGTGTAAGTATATATTGTAGTATATTTTTTTAATATGATAATAATAAGAATCTATTGTGAAAGTATGAAATTCTTAAGTTTCAATCAGTTCTCCACTTAGTCAATCAATAGCAATGTAGAATTTTGTACGTACATTTATTAGTTTGAATTTCCATACCACATTAGTACAAATATGCAATTGTTAATTCAAATCCCAAATGTAGTAAGGTTATAAGCAGTAATCTGAAGGATTAAGGTTTGAAGATGTTATTCAAAGAGTATAATACAGTGAAATAAATCTGGAAAGAAAAAAAAGATAGGGATATGAAGAATTCAGAATATTAGAATTTGGTAGAAGACAAAGAGTGGATGCACCTTCGTCATTACAAATGATTTTGATCCATGTCATTTAAAGTCTCTAACCATCGATTTTTATCATTTCACGGATCCTAACCAACATGGCTCAGTTCAATTATCAGTGACTTCATGGATTTGTACCACGTTCTCGTCTGGCCGCCTCTAACCTTCTTCCAACCTACTCCTACACCATAAAACATTGCATTTCGGGACAGTCGGTGGTTGGGCATACATTGCACATGTCCTAGCCATCTCAACTGATGAAGTTTCACTACTTCATCAATCGATTTGCCATCCTTACTTAGTACCCTTTTCCTAACAACTACATTACTTACTCGGTGGTCCCAGGATATGCGAGCAATGCTTCGAAGACACCTATGATCAAAAACTAGTAGCCTACGAATATCCTCTACTCTTATCGGCCATGTTTCACTACCATAAAGTAGGACGGAGCGAACTGCTGCACAGTAAACCCGTCCTTTGGTTGCTAGACGGATATCTCGCCTACGCCATAAATGGCAGGAGTTTCAACCTGTTTTATATCAACTATAGAAGTTGCATGAGTATCGAAAAATTCGCTCCAACAAATAATTATCGAAGTCAGTTGTAAAGAAATTTTCTTTGATTATGACTAATCTTATTTCTTTTTGCAAGTTCATTATAATTATAAATGTTAGTTTGTCCCCGACCAAATCTGCTGCTGTGAAGTTATAATCTGGTTCACCTATCAGTATGACTCAATCGAGCTAAACTAGTTGGAATACGATCAGATTTATCAGTTCTGTAACTGGCTTTCTTTAAGAATGAAATATTTATACTAATTAATTTTGAATCCTATTGAACTTTATTGATCAAGTTGCATTGTGGTCATCATTGTTAGAATGACAACTTTGTTCATACAATGTTTATATATTAAGTAGTTCGAGGCAATCGACTGAAAGTCCTTAGATTATTTATACTATACTGTTCATTCAGGGGAGAGTTCAGTAGTGTAGCTTTGAATTGGAGACGTTAAATAACTATCGTGGATATGTTATTATTATTATTAGCTTTCTTCAGTATTATATTTTTGGTACAATACAGAATTCTCAGCACAATTTATTTCAACAAGTTTCAGTTTCTTACTTCTTGATCGACCCTGAAGACAAATATTGAATGATCGTCAGTTAGAAGTTAGCAGTCCAGTCAATTGACATCTAAATAATGTACATTCTTTTCGCTGCATATTGCCAGCAACCATAATATCTCCGAATGGGTTTTTTCATAATTTGTACAACAAAGGGTTGTACATTTTTCAGAAAAGCACCTGAATAGCTTAAGCGCCTAATAGAAATAATGATGTATTAAAACAAACAAAAATTAGATAACTTGGTGAAATATCTAGACAGCAGTAACAGATGGTCAAGATGTTCAAGCAGGACGCCAGTTTACATAGAACCAAACTTTCCTTTACTGAAAGATGAAGTCTTTTGATTTTATACATACGCTAATGCTAATACATGCGCTAATGCTGACGTCATATTTTCCTTTTGATCGTAAAAGTTACCATATGTGCATGGACACCCATACTTTAAAAGGGGAAAGGGGTGGAACAACTGTCTGATCAGCTTAAAATTCACTTTGGTTCCCAATCCCAAAATACTGTATGTGATAGTTAGCTGTACTCGTGTGTACCATATGCTTTTTAGTTGCCAGTTTGAAAGCCTACCAAATTACATACAGCACATATGATTTTTAGATGTGTTTACTAATTTTGATAAGTGATGGTGTTAGCATTAACCACAATGGAATCCATTATATATATATATATATATATATATATATATATATATATATATATATATATATATATATGGCAAATCGAACTGATTTACGAAGTTCTACGTTGTGACTGACTGACTGACATTTCTCTTCACTGTTTATTATATTGTCTTTTCATTAAAGGCTCTTAGCGGTTACTGTATCTGGTTACATTTCGAAGCTAATAAATGGATAAAAAAATGCCAACAATTATCATCATCAAATTTCAGTCAATCTGTTTATTTTGATTGGTCTATTCCTGGAACATTACATCAAATTCATCATCATTCTACTTCACAGTCACATAGAATTATACCATTTCAATTATCAAGAATACGCAGATTCGCTACAGGATTATTATTACCGACAACATCGTTTATGTGTATAACAAATCCAAGTTCAGAAGTTGACCTGAAAAATTATAATAATCGTCATTTATGCTCAAAAAAATTATTAAATCGTGCATTAGGTTTAATTTTACATGGATTAGAAAAATTTTCATTAATGAAGAATTGTGAAACAATCTTTACTGAACATTTTGATAAGGTAAGATGTTTTTCATTGTACATATTATTTTGTAACACTACCAGTCAAATGAGAGCTTATGGCTTACTGTCATATGATTTTACAACCTTGAGTGGTGTCCGACAAGGTTGTCCACTATCGCCATTTTCGTTTAAATTCATTATAGACCTATTGCTGGAAATAGTTGAAAGCGTGAGTCATTTGAAGCTAGACCACCATGGAAAGCCTGGAAACACTGGACGGCCGTTTCGTCCTATTATGGGACTCCTCAGCAGTGCGCATCCACGATCCCGCACTCGCGAGATTCGAACCTAGGACCCAGGAAATGCCCCCCAAATGCCCTGGTACGGCCGAGAATGGGGAGAGTCACCTCTTCCTTTTGAAATGCTCTCATATGGCCAGCAAATATATAGCCTCTGCCAGGGAAGTCCTACTCACTGCCTTCTCGTGGCGGGGGTGTTGTTTACGAAATTGAGAGGACGAAAAGTGAATGTCCGGCGCTTTAACCGGATTGGTGGACATGGAAAGTCCACCTAGGGTAGTTGGAAAACCCTGATTCCAAACCAATGGTGCACATGGGCTCCAGTATCCTGAGGGAACAAATGGTGTACGAATCAACCGTTGATCACCGGCTACCATGGGACTGCATCTCCTCACAATGATCTACTGCCTTGTGGATCAGACCTTTAGACGAAAGGCTCGGCGTGTGACCCCCTAAGAAAACCACCTGCTTCAGTTTGGGCATCTGGACAGTATCACAGCCCTCACACAAATCGAATGAGATTTGTGCAGCGCATATATATCTGGTGCTTACTTGTGCCAATATTTATGTGTTTAAATAAATAATAAATAAAATAATGCTGGAAATAACACTCTCGTTGAATGAACTTTCAGGAATTGATCTCCTAACAGGGGGTCCACTAAGCTACTTAGAATACACAGATGAAATAATCCTCTTTGGTGGAGACGCTGATAAAATGTAGAGTCTTCTGTTAGAACTGAGTAATAATGACAAGATGTTTGGAATGCGTTTTTCCCTCCTCTAAATGCAAATTTTTGCTTCAGGACTGCTCTGCATCAACACCTGAACTAAGGATAGGGATTGAAGTAGTCGAACGCGTTGACAACTTCACTTATCGTAGAAATCTGATCAGCCCTTATGGGTTAGTGTCTGACGAAATCTCAGCACGGATTCAAAAAGCTCGTTTGATTTTTGCTAACTTACATCACCTATGCCGAAGACGAGATATCCGTCTATCTATTAAGGGACGAGTATACTGAGCAGTAGTTCGCTCTGTTCTACTTTACAGCTGTGAAACATGGCCATTAAGAGTAGAAGGTACTCGCAAGTTACTAGTATTTGGTCACAAAGGTCTTAGAAATATTGCTCACATCTGCTGTGATCACCGGGTAAGTAATCCTGAGGTTAGATACAGGGTATTAGGGAATAATGGTAGATGAATTGATGAGGTGATGAATCTTCATCGACTGAGGTGGTTGGGCCACGTTTTACGTATACCTGAACACCGACTACTACGACACGCGATGCTAACTAGTATTGGGGATGGTTGGAAGTGAGTTAGGGGCGGCCAAACCAAAACATAGCATCAGATTTGACTAAGAGATTCTATAATTTTGTGTTCAGTAACATTCGATTGTCTCTACTTGTGTTCTCGTTGACAACATCATTCAATGCTACTGTTTACTGACTACTTCACAATCACCATAATTGAATTGTTGTTGTTTAGTCAATTTGTAGAGTATTATTTTATTTTATTTGAACACAATTGTTGTTATAAGGGGGCACCAGATATATATGTGCCACACAAAAAAAATTGTCATATCATTTAACTGTGTGAGGTCTACGATGCTTTCCTGGTGTCCAGACCGAAGCAGGTGGTTTTCTTAGGGGGCCGGAGCCTTTGGCGTAAAGATCTAATCCACAAGGCAGTGGAGCATCGAAGGAAGATGCAGTGATTAATTGACTAGGGATAACTCAAGAATGGTAAATCGTATAATAATAGTCTCTAGGTCAAAATAAAGCTTATAATAAGAGGGACGCGAATATGAAAAGTTAAGTTACTTAGCAAATATACAATAGGAAATATACATATCACATTGGTCCATAAACAGTCCTCAAAAGTTGCCATTCATAATTCTTCATGGGTTATGACAATTTAGTGATCACAAAAATAAATTGTAGAGATTTTCCTACGTAATAATAGTTCATATCATAAATGGATCTCCTATAGATTACTATTGAACAACAGAGAGTATTGAAAAAGTTTTTAATCCTTGCTTAGGACTCCTCATCAGTGCTCTACCACAATTCCACCCAGGATCGAGTGTAGGGCCTTTAAATCTCGATGCTGGTATATTTTCGTTGAACCGTCTTATTGTATATTGCCAAATCCATTCAGTTTACCACTTTGTCGATATCAGTACTGTCTAAAAACTCATTATATGTATTGTCATTTCAACGTATTTCACATATTTGTTGCTAGGTAATTTTTTTAGTTATTTGATGTAAAACGTTTTTTTTCTTTTTTTCCTTACAATCATAGAAAACTAATTGTTTATTCGAATCTCCTCCATATGATATAACTGGATTTATCTCTGAACCGATTTCCTTTCATCATGCTCATCATCATCCTATTATCTCTTTCGAACTCGAAAATATCATTGACAATGCATATAATAATTCCAATGTCAATAATATCAGATACAATGAATTACCAGCTAATAAGATTACTACAACTACTACCACCACCACCACTACTACTACTAGTACTGTCACTACTACTATCACCACTCCTCCTCCTCCTCCTACTACTACTACTACTACTACTACTACTATTACTACTACTACTACTACTACTACTACTACTACTACTACTACTACTAATAATAATAATAATAATAATAATAATAATAATAATAATAATAATAATGACCGTTGTAATAATCCTAATTTTCACAAATACTATCTATTATCTACGTTTCCAGTGTTATTTTCAACATTAATTAGTAGTCTCATTGATGCATTATTAAGCTGTATTGTTAAATTAAAAATAGATAATCATACCAAAGTAAAATCTAATCAAAAATATAATCAAGATGATCATCATAAAGGAAATCACTTTACTTCTTCGTCTTCTTCTTCTTCTGCTGCTGTTGTCGATAATGACAATGATGATGAAATCACTACATCAGAGATTGATTTATGCATTTATGGTTTGGATGCTTTAATTATTTTATTACAGGTTAGTTTGTGTATTATGAATTCATTTGATTACAATTTATGCTGAATATTCATAAATGGATCTGTTGAATAACCTTCTAACCATATATAAATAGGTCGTTGTATAGTCGAATCTCGCGAAGTGGGATCGTGGATGTGTAGAGTTTGAACGTTCGCCCGCGAGATCGAAAGGTCCTGAGTTCGAATACCACAAGTGGGATCGTAGATGCGCACTGCTAAGGAGTCTCACAATAGGACGAAACGGCCGTCCAGTGCTTCCAGGTTTTCCATGGTGGTCTAGCTTCAATTGAATCATGATCTAAATTATATAAAATTATTAAAATCCCCACAAAACTCCCTTTTTAAACTTTAGTTTATAGGTTATTGTAATTTGCTTCTGTTTACACTCAATAGTTCATCTATAGTTGCGTCTTTATATTCTCTTTTTTAAATCGTTACTTCTACTTGGCGGTAGTATTTATGCACAAAATGAAGTGTCAAATTCGATTACTAGGCTCTTAAGCATTGTTAATGATGACGTAGAAACCAACTAGGGCAGTTTCCAAACTAATAGTACATTTGGTTTACAGAATCTCAAGGGGAAGAATGATATACGCATGTATTTCGTTCATTATCTATCATATGGTTGAATCTTCTGAAATTAATCTACTCTCCCACAGATCATACTTTTATGTCAAAAACTCGATGACTGTTCCTCCAAAAGGAAAGCAATATATTCCTGAGTTAACTTCCGGACAATTATTCAGTCTTCACTTAAATTGTGCTGATTCCCTGTGAATGTATTGAACTGCTCTCTCCATACGTCAAGCTTGTCATATTATAAAGATAATCATAATGTCGGTATTTAACCTCGTTTAAAAAAAAACCTTTCTAATCATACTGTCCGCAATCTTAATTTTATAACAAATTGTATTCAGTCTCTCTGTGTTATATCTGAAGCGTTTCGAATTAACTAGTTAGCGAGCGGAACAAAGACTTGTGACCAGAGACCGATAAGCTAGCTATTCTGATGCGTTCCAGATCTAGCTAACTAGAGTAAGAAGTTCAAGTTGGAAGTAGGGAAAATATATTCCATAAGCAGCCAGAAGCACAGCAATCGTAAGGGGAAAAAATCAAACATATATATACAGCAATACATTGTCCTTGTGCAGCATTACAAAATAACGCTGGCAAAATGCAGAGTCTTCTGTTGGAACTCAGTAATAATGCCAGGATGTTTGGGATGCGTTTCTCCCCATCCAAATGTAAATTGTTACTCCAGGACTGGCCTGCGTCAACACTCGAACTAAGGATAGGGAGTGAAGTAGTCGAACGCGTCGACAACTTCACTTATCTTGGAAGTCTGATCAGCCCTAATGGGTTGGTGTCAGACGAAATCTCAGCACGGATTCAAAAAGCTCGTTTGGCTTTTGCCAACTTACATCACCTATGGCGTAGACGAGATATCCGTCTATCTATTAAGGGACGAGTATACTGCGCATCAGTTCGCTCTGTTCTACTTTACGGCTGTGAAACATGGCCATTAAGAGTAGAAGGTACTCGCAAGTTACTAGTATTTGGTCACAAAGGTCTTAGAAATATTGCTCGCATCTGCTGGGATCACCGGGTAAGTAATCCTGAGGTTAGATACAGGGTATTAGGGAATAATGGTAGATGAATTGATGAGGTGATGAATCTTCATCGACTGAGATGTTTGGGCCATGTGTTACGTATGCCTGAACACCGATTACCATGACGCGCAATGATGACTAGTGTAGGGTATTGTTGGAAGTGAGTTAGGGGCGGCCAAACCAAAACATGGCATCAGTGTTTGAAGTCACTAACTTCTAGCCTGAGCCATGTTGGCAGATGCAGACTACCTGGTTGGGGTCCGCGTGACTATCGTAACCAATGGTTGGAGACTGTGGGTGACATGGCTCAGAATCGATCACAATGGCGTAGATGTATACACTCTTTATCTTCCCTTAAACCTTGAGATTAAAATTGCTTCATAACTTTTTTCCTTTCTATACTATATCCTTATATACAACCTATAATTTATATACTACTACCACCACTAAATTAATTACTTCTATGAATTCGGTGTTCCTCTTGTTGTGCTAACGAGGTATGGCAACTTGGACCGATGCATATATGTGCCTGGTCCTACGTTGTAGCTGACTGACTGATTACAAAATAACACAGTCAAAGAAACAACAGACCAATATCGTTTAATATATTTTACAAGTGGGAAATACGACTCGAAGGTGAAAAGAGTGCTTTTGGCGCGAAAACAAAGAAATTCAAATTTTCAAAATAAAATTACAAAAATAGGCCATTTATCAAGTGAGCTCTGGAGATTTAACATTCCCAACACTGTGACAGAACCTTTTTGCTAACTGTTATATCTAGAGCTTTGATTCTTACTATGCCGCGTACTACTAGACTACTTGAATGATCGAACCCGCAACGTCACAAGAGAGAAGACTAGTAAGTAGGAATTTTATTCCCCAAAACAGTGTCGAAGTATAGTACAGAAATCTCATACATTTGTAGTTCTTGGCTTGAAGTAAATCATCATTTCTGACAGCCAATAGACACATAGGGGGTCATTCTTATCCATCCAATAGGGAAGCTACACATCAACATTCTAGAATATTCTGATAGCAGTGATTTGATGGAATGTCTTCGGCTGTTTCTGGGCTTCTTGAGACTTCCTAGAGTTTACCAGCGAGCCATCCTTACACTTACAAAATGGCAGAATGAATGAAATCGAAATTTAGTTTTTGCTTCTTATTTTGTTCAAAAGATTTTCATTCGACATTTTCTTTTGATTCCCATTTCTAGGATTCAGATAATTGTGTTCTCAGTTCTGCTATCAAATCTAATTTATTACCAGTATTATTTAATATGGCTTGGTTATTAGAATTTGGCATGGATAAAGCCAACTCATTATTACTTATGAATAATAATAGTGATTATAACAGCACTAACAGAACTATGTATAATGTCCCATCTCTTCTAATGCCTATTTTAACTAGTTTAAGTCGTTTAATTGGTCGTGTAACTAGTTGGATGATAATGGATGAAAAATTTAGTATTGGATCCTCTCCTATCTTTCATTATTCCCTGGATCCTTCATCAAGATTTAAATCGATAAGAACTTTTCTTCAATATTTAATTTCAATGAAACCTGAATTCAATAATGAAGATTATGATGGTTATGTTGTAAACTTGGAATCTGGTAAGTTATTGTTGGATATTATGATAATCATTATCACTGGACCTGTGTATTGCTCTTAGACTATGAAAAGTATCTTTTAAACATAGAGAATAACTGTAGGCCATTAGCGCTTGATCATCGATACTTTGAAGCATTGTTCAGATTCCCTAAGATCACTGTGATGATATCTGTTTTTGATCTACCACATTATCAAGTACGAAGTATAAAGGTTGAATGTAAAGGTACTATGTAAAAGTTCTAACTCACTTGAAGAAGTTGTTAATATTCATTAACTGAGGTGGTTAAGACATTTATTACATATTTCTAAACACTATCTATCATTACGTGTGCCGTTGTGTGGCAGGGAAATACGTTGTAAGAAATCTAGGAGTGATCAAACCATAGAATAAAATCATTCTATTTGATAAGTCTTGCTGATTGGACGCTATACTATCACTGAACATTATGAGATCGCCAATTGGACACGCGAACAAATAAAGACGAAGACAGCAGCAGTCTCTGCATCAATAGGCCTCAACATACCCAAAGGAAAAAGCAAGATTCTCGAATACAACAGAGAGAACACCAACCCAATCACACTTGATGGAAAAACTATGGAAGAGGTGGAAACGTTCACGTACCTGGGAAGCATCGTTGATCAACAACGAGGATCTGATAGACATGTAAAGGCGAGGATTGGCAAAGCAAGGGCGGCATTTCTACATATGGAACTCAAAACAATTGTCAACTAACTTCATAGTGAGAATCTTCAATACGAACGTCAAGACAGTTCTACTGTACGGAGCTGAAACGCTGAGATCTACTACATCCATCGTCAAGAAGGTACAAGTATTTGTAAACAGTTGTCTAAACAAAATACTCAACATTCACTAGCCGGATACTATCAGCAACAGTGTTTTATGATAGAGGACAAACCAGCTTCCAGCTGAAGAGGAAATTAGTAAAAGAGGTTGGAAGTGGATCAGACATACATTCAGGAAATCACCAATGTGCATCACGAGGCAATCGTTAACTTGGAATGGTGAAGGGAAGCGGAAAAGAGGAAGGTTAAAGAACCCATTACGTTGGGAAATAGAAGCAGATATGAAAAGGATGAATAACTACTGGAAAGAACGGGATTGTTTTGGCCATGACAGAGTTGGATGGAGAGTACTGGTGTGCGGCCTATGCTCCTCCACAAGGGGTAACAGTTGTAAATAAGGAAGTAAGTACTACTCAAAGATTATTGGATGGTATCTTGTCTTAATTTTTTTATTAAACAATAATTTCATGTTGCAATTTTTCTCTATAATCATATTTCAACTTCAGAACTACAGTTTAATCCTGGACCAGTTAGTCGATGTCTTGTTCGTCGAGTTTTACACAGTCTTTTGGAAACTTCAACGAGTCAGTTAGATCGAATGGCACAAGAACTTAACAGATCAGTAGCATTTAGTCAACAAAATACAGATAAACAACAAGGAAGTAAGTTTATCTAGGGGAAATTTTTTTAAATATTTCGATCGACATCGGTCTTTTACAATAAAATTTGAATAAGTGTTTGTACATATGAAAAAAAAATAAGTATTCCAGTTTATCCAGTTCGTAATGGATTGTAGTAAAGAACTGTAGGCAGCTCGAAATAAACATAGCCAATGTATCAAAAAGGTAAAGGTATGTATAAGCATTCTTCTAACGCTTGATCTTCAGGTCGCTGAACCGGAATAAAATCGCGTACATCTTTGACTTCAATCAATTGACGATAGTGTTCGACCCTCACTCACTCCATTCAGTGAATAACTGTCTCTCAACCTACATAGTCTCACTGCATTTTTCACGGTTTCTCGTTAAAACTTCCGGAGTTCCACCCTAAATCGAACTGTTATTCAGAAATATTTATTATTGATATAAAGGGATTTGTGAAAATCGTAGATTTCTCATATCTTAAATCATAAGAGGCACTGAAAGCAAATGTAGCATCAACTGCCAAGATACTCCACATCATCTTCAGTAAGATTTGGGACGAAGAACAAGTACCAACAGACTGGAAAAAAGGACTTCTGATCAAGATACCAAAGAAAGGCGATCTCAGCAAGTGCGACAACTACAGGGGCATCACTCTTCTCTCAATACCAGGAAAAGTCTTCAACAGAGTATTGTTAAACAGGATGAAGGATTCCGTAGATGCCCAACTTCGAGATCAACAAGCTGGATTTCGTAAGGATAGATCGTGCACAGATCAAATCGCAACTCTACGTATCATTGTTGAACAATCAATCGAATGGAATTCATTACTCTACAACAACTTCATCGACTACGAGAAGGCATTTGATAGCGTGGACAGGACGACACTATGGAGGCATCTTCGACACTACGGCCTGCCTGAGAAGATAGTCAATATCATATGGAACTCCTATGATGGACTAAACTGCCAAATCGTCTACGGAGGACAACTCACCGACTCGTTTCAAGTAAAGACCGGTGTTAGGCAAGGTTGCTTACTCTCACCCTTTCTCTTTCTCCTGGTGATCGACTGGATCATGAAGACGTCAACGACTGGAGGAAATCACGGAATACATGGATAGGCAAGATGCAGCTTGACGATCTAGACTTCGCGGATGATCTGGCTCTTCTATCACAAACGCAACAACAAATGCAGGAGAAAACGACCAGTTTAGCAGCAGCCTCAGCAACAGTAGGTCTCTGATGTGTGGGCGAGAATGTCAATGATTGGTTGTCTCGATGAGTCAGACATTAGAGGGGATGACAGGTGTTATGTGTTATATATATATTTCCCTATCCTTATTATGTATCGACTTATTGACTGTTCCATGTGTCGGATTTTGGTGTGAAATATATTGACGTTATAGTCAGGCTAATCTCGTGTTCTTGATCTGAGTTGTGTTGAAGTCCTGTAGAATAGACACTGGGTGGGAATCTAGTGTAGATATTCGTCTAAGATAAATTAACGTCCCACATACGTGTAAGAAGTAAAAGGACTGTTATAACCAGAAACCCCTAAAGTTATAACCAGCATCCTCTCTCTCTCTCTCATACGTTTATAACAATTGGCGACGGCATACATACGTTTATAACATTGGCGACGGTGATTAAAACGGATCTACGCTTACATATTCAATTAAAGTGAATTTTGTAACAAAAATGGATGATCTGAAAACCTTATTGCAACAGCAAAATACTCTTATCGAATTATTAGTCAAAAATATGTCGATATCCTCAAGAACTGATGTGTCTAATTCCACTATGACTCCGGATTCTATTGCAAATTCAATAACTGAATTTAGATTTGATCCAGAAAGTGGAGTTACTTTTGAGGCATGGTTTAAACGCCATGAGGATTTATTTATTAATGAATGTAAAGAGTGGGACGAAAGTTCGAAATCGAGATTCTTATTACGAAAGCTCGGAGTGTCCGAACATGAAAAATTCTGTAATTTTATCCTCCCAAAGAAGCCATCCGACATAACGTTCTGTTATAAACGTATGTATGCCGTCGCCAATTGTTATAAACGTATGAGAGAGAGAGAGAGGATGCTGGTTATAACTTTAGGGGTTTCTGGTTATAACAGTCCTTTTACTTCTTACACGTATGTGGGACGTTAATTTATCTTAGACGAATATCTACACTAGATTCCCACCCAGTGTCTATTCTACAGGACTTCAACACAACTCAGATCAAGAACACGAGATTAGCCTGACTATAACGTCAATATATTTCACACCAAAATCCGACACATGGAACAGTCAATAAGTCGATACATAATAAGGATAGGGAAATATATATATAACACATAACACCTGTCATCCCCTCTAATGTCTGACTCATCGAGACAACCAATCATTGACATTCTCGCCCACACATCACCTCCCTCGCGAAGTTTGATCGTATGATTTCACTTCAGGGTCTACTTGAAAAAATTTCGTTTGATTCCGTTTCCTGAATGACCTTCGTCTAACTTCTGATTCTAGATCATTTTTTCTCGTTTCAACTTGTGGTGGTGGTGGTGGAATATCAAATGTATCACATAATACTTCCATTGGTAATGGTTTGAGTTTAGATGACTCATAAACACATTTTCTATCTCGCAGTTGATTTACATGTCTAATAATTAGTGTATTTTCGACCATCACTTCATATAATACTGTACCACGTCGTTTTTTTATAAACCCAAATATCCATTTTGGCTTGCCAGGCCGGAAATCCCGTGCATAGACTGAGTCACCTACTTTGAATTCTCGAATTTTCAGGCAATTCCCTTTGTTATTTTTTTGTAGTCCACTGATTCTGTCTTTCGGGTTCAAAACATCAAAAAATGTTCTAATCGGTCGGCCAAACATTATTTCAGCTGGAGACTTCCCATCTTGACAGTTTGGACTTGGCGTAATTCTATAGGAAATGAGAAATTGTTGCAGAGCCTCTTCTACGTTGCCTTCTCCTCCCATCTTTAAGAGAGCTCGTTTAAGAATATCAACAAATTTCTCTGCCTGCCCGTTCGACTTAGGGTGATACGGTGGAGTTCTAACGTGCTCGATTCCATTCTGTTTACAGAACTCCGCAAACTCTAACGACGTGAACTGCGTCCCGTTATCTGAAACCAAAACATTAGGTGTACCAAACCTACCAAATAGTTGTCTCAGATGTAGCAGTGTTTCAGACGTAGATGGTCTTCGTACCACATAAATTTCAGGCCATTTTGAGTATGAATCAACCACCACCAAAAAATATTGTCCACTTATTGGTCCAGCATAATCAACATGTAGTCGGACCCAAGGCTTTTTCGTTTCTGGCCATGACTGGGATTCTGCTTTCGGCACATTCAACGGTAAATCCCACAAACCAAATTTATCAATCCAATCAATACCTAATAGATTGATATTACAGATCCCGGATACGTAACATTTCCCGGTCATAGTCTTTTCACCAAACGTGAGAGGTAGCTGTATTACTCCAAGGAGAGTAATATTAGTTCCTGACGCACTCTTAGCATTATGACATGTAGGTTGATATCGGGGTCGACCCATTTTAATCCAAGTTTCTCTAGAAATTAATGTTATGTCAGACCCAGTATCGACTTGTAGTTTGACCGGTTTGCCATGGAAAAAAATAGTTACATACTTCCTTTTAGAGGAGAAATGCTCACTTTTTGTAGCCAGAACAACATTTGAGTTATGCGGCATTACTTTTGAAGTCTGCATCTTATTTCGTTTACGGAACTTATGCTCACGGTCAGAAACCTTCGGCCTACTTTTACAACATACTTGAGCATGACCATATTTACCACATTGAAAGCATACTCGTTTTTTAAAATAACAAACATTGGCAGAATGACACTTACCACATCGCCAACATGACGTTTTGTGTTTCACTTGATTCGGGATTTTCTGGGAGTTCGAATCTTTATTTTCATTTAAAAGATTTACGTAAAGCATTAATTCCCACGTGTTCACTGTTCCTTTCTACGAGATTCGTGTCATGCTTCAAATTAACCATTCTTTGACACTCTTCAGATACTGATTGTAGACTGATATTAGGATCTTGTTCGATTCTCATTAGAATCCGTGCTCTAATATCTGCATCTACTGGAGATTGTAATCCACATACAAAAATAAGGCACTTGAACTGATCTGAGGACATTTCCTGTAATCGGAACCGCTCACATTCCCGGTTCACGATGCTTGCATACCTTACATAATCGTCCTGTACTTTCTTTACAAGTTGAAGACACTGGTATCTAGTGTGAAAAATTGATGACCGTTCACCAAATATACGTGTCAGGCATTCAACTGTTTCTTTGAACGTGATGTGTGGGCGAGAATGTCAATGATTGGTTGTCTCGATGAGTCAGACATTAGAGGGGATGACAGGTGTTATGTGTTATATATATATTTCCCTATCCTTATTATGTATCGACTTATTGACTGTTCCATGTGTCGGATTTTGGTGTGAAATATATTGACGTTATAGTCAGGCTAATCTCGTGTTCTTGATCTGAGTTGTGTTGAAGTCCTGTAGAATAGACACTGGGTGGGAATCTAGTGTAGATATTCGTCTAAGATAAATTAACGTCCCACATACGTGTAAGAAGTAAAAGGACTGTTATAACCAGAAACCCCTAAAGTTATAACCAGCATCCTCTCTCTCTCTCTCATACGTTTATAACAATTGGCGACGGCATACATACGTTTATAACATTGGCGACGGTGATTAAAACGGATCTACGCTTACATATTCAATTAAAGTGAATTTTGTAACAAAAATGGATGATCTGAAAACCTTATTGCAACAGCAAAATACTCTTATCGAATTATTAGTCAAAAATATGTCGATATCCTCAAGAACTGATGTGTCTAATTCCACTATGACTCCGGATTCTATTGCAAATTCAATAACTGAATTTAGATTTGATCCAGAAAGTGGAGTTACTTTTGAGGCATGGTTTAAACGCCATGAGGATTTATTTATTAATGAATGTAAAGAGTGGGACGAAAGTTCGAAATTGAGATTCTTATTACGAAAGCTCGGAGTGTCCGAACATGAAAAATTCTGTAATTTTATCCTCCCAAAGAAGCCATCCGACATAACGTTCTGTTATAAACGTATGTATGCCGTCGCCAATTGTTATAAACGTATGAGAGAGAGAGAGAGGATGCTGGTTATAACTTTAGGGGTTTCTGGTTATAACAGTCCTTTTACTTCTTACACGTATGTGGGACGTTAATTTATCTTAGACGAATATCTACACTAGATTCCCACCCAGTGTCTATTCTACAGGACTTCAACACAACTCAGATCAAGAACACGAGATTAGCCTGACTATAACGTCAATATATTTCACACCAAAATCCGACACATGGAACAGTCAATAAGTCGATACATAATAAGGATAGGGAAATATATATATAACACATAACACCTGTCATCCCCTCTAATGTCTGACTCATCGAGACAACCAATCATTGACATTCTCGCCCACACATCACGTTCAAAGAAACAGTTGAATGCCTGACACGTATATTTGGTGAACGGTCATCAATTTTTCACACTAGATACCAGTGTCTTCAACTTGTAAAGAAAGTACAGGACGATTATGTAAGGTATGCAAGCATCGTGAACCGGGAATGTGAGCGGTTCCGATTACAGGAAATGTCCTCAGATCAGTTCAAGTGCCTTATTTTTGTATGTGGATTACAATCTCCAGTAGATGCAGATATTAGAGCACGGATTCTAATGAGAATCGAACAAGATCCTAATATCAGTCTACAATCAGTATCTGAAGAGTGTCAAAGAATGGTTAATTTGAAGCATGACACGAATCTCGTAGAAAGGAACAGTGAACACGTGGGAATTAATGCTTTACGTAAATCTTTTAAATGAAAATAAAGATTCGAACTCCCAGAAAATCCCGAATCAAGTGAAACACAAAACGTCATGTTGGCGATGTGGTAAGTGTCATTCTGCCAATGTTTGTTATTTTAAAAAACGAGTATGCTTTCAATGTGGTAAATATGGTCATGCTCAAGTATGTTGTAAAAGTAGGCCGAAGGTTTCTGACCGTGAGCATAAGTTCCGTAAACGAAATAAGATGCAGACTTCAAAAGTAATGCCGCATAACTCAAATGTTGTTCTGGCTACAAAAAGTGAGCATTTCTCCTCTAAAAGGAAGTATGTAACTATTTTTTTCCATGGCAAACCGGTCAAACTACAAGTCGATACTGGGTCTGACATAACATTAATTTCTAGAGAAACTTGGATTAAAATGGGTCGACCCCGATATCAACCTACATGTCATAATGCTAAGAGTGCGTCAGGAACTAATATTACTCTCCTTGGAGTAATACAGCTACCTCTCACGTTTGGTGAAAAGACTATGACCGGGAAATGTTACGTATCCGGGATCTGTAATATCAATCTATTAGGTATTGATTGGATTGATAAATTTGGTTTGTGGGATTTACCGTTGAATGTGCCGAAAGCAGAATCCCAGTCATGGCCAGAAACGAAAAAGCCTTGGGTCCGACTACATGTTGATTATGCTGGACCAATAAGTGGACAATATTTTTTGGTGGTGGTTGATTCATACTCAAAATGGCCTGAAATTTATGTGGTACGAAGACCATCTACGTCTGAAACACTGCTACATCTGAGACAACTATTTGGTAGGTTTGGTACACCTAATGTTTTGGTTTCAGATAACGGGACGCAGTTCACGTCGTTAGAGTTTGCGGAGTTCTGTAAACAGAATGGAATCGAGCACGTTAGAACTCCACCGTATCACCCTAAGTCGAACGGGCAGGCAGAGAAATTTGTTGATATTCTTAAACGAGCTCTCTTAAAGATGGGAGGAGAAGGCAACGTAGAAGAGGCTCTGCAACAATTTCTCATTTCCTATAGAATTACGCCAAGTCCAAACTGTCAAGATGGGAAGTCTCCAGCTGAAATAATGTTTGGCCGACCGATTAGAACATTTTTTGATGTTTTGAACCCGAAAGACAGAATCAGTGGACTACAAAAAAATAACAAAGGGAATTGCCTGAAAATTCGAGAATTCAAAGTAGGTGACTCAGTCTATGCACGGGATTTCCGGCCTGGCAAGCCAAAATGGATATTTGGGTTTATAAAAAAACGACGTGGTACAGTATTATATGAAGTGATGGTCGAAAATACACTAATTATTAGACATGTAAATCAACTGCGAGATAGAAAATGTGTTTATGAGTCATCTAAACTCAAACCATTACCAATGGAAGTATTATGTGATACATTTGATATTCCACCACCACCACCACAAGTTGAAACGAGAAAAAATGATCTAGAATCAGAAGTTAGACGAAGGTCATTCAGGAAACGGAATCAAACGAAATTTTTTCAAGTAGACCCTGAAGTGAAATCATACGATCAAACTTCGCGAGGGAGGTGATGTGTGGGCGAGAATGTCAATGATTGGTTGTCTCGATGAGTCAGACATTAGAGGGGATGACAGGTGTTATGTGTTATATATATATTTCCCTATCCTTATTATGTATCGACTTATTGACTGTTCCATGTGTCGGATTTTGGTGTGAAATATATTGACGTTATAGTCAGGCTAATCTCGTGTTCTTGATCTGAGTTGTGTTGAAGTCCTGTAGAATAGACACTGGGTGGGAATCTAGTGTAGATATTCGTCTAAGATAAATTAACGTCCCACATACGTGTAAGAAGTAAAAGGACTGTTATAACCAGAAACCCCTAAAGTTATAACCAGCATCCTCTCTCTCTCTCTCATACGTTTATAACAATTGGCGACGGCATACATACGTTTATAGCAGTCTCAATATAAACAAAGGGAAAAGCAAGACTCTCCTATACAATACAATATGCACCAATAAAATTACACTTGATAGAGAAGCTTTGGAGATGTGGAAACCTTTACATATCTGGGCAGCATCATTGATGAACACGATGGATCAGATGTAGATGCGAGGGCGCGGATCGGCAAAGCAAGAGCAGCATACTTACAACTGAAGAACATCTGGAGCTCAAAACAATTGTCAACCAACACCAAGGTTAGAATTTTCAATACAAATGTGAAGACAGTTCTACTGTATGGGGCGGAGACGTGGAGGAGTACGAAAGCCATCATCAAGAAGATACAAGTGTTTATTAACAGCTGTCTACGCAAGATACTTCGGATCAGATGGCCAGACACTATCAGCAACAAGTTACTGTGGGAGACAACAAACCAGATTTCAGCAGAGGAAGAAATCAGGAAGAAGCGATGGAAGTGAATTGGGCACACTTTAAGGAAGTCACCTAATTGTGTCAGAAGACAAGCCCTCACATGGAATCCTGAAGGTGAAAGGATAAGAGGAAGACGAAAGAAGACATTACGCCGGGAAATAGAGACAGACATGAGAAGAATGAGCAAGAACTGGATAGAACTAGAAAAGAAGTCCCAGGACAGAGTGGGTTGGAGAATGCTGGTCGGCGGCCTATGCTCCATTGAGAGTAACAGGGGAAAGTAAGTAAGTAAGTAAATCATAAGTTTGATTCCAGAAGTGAGTTCTTGAATGCACACTACTAGAAAGCCTCCATACTACGACGAAACAAGTTTCTATTGCTTCCAGGTTTTCAATGCTGTTCTGGCTAAGCTGTGAAAGTTTGACAATCTTCACAGATTCCTTCATACTACATCATTTATATTTAGAGACCTTAAATAATATGGATTATTGGATGCCGGCTGAGTGGTCTATCGGGTAAGTGCTGACGCGCGAAACTGATAAGTCCTAAGTTCGAATCTCGCGAGGCGGAATCGTGGATGCGCACTTCTGAGGAGTCCCAGAATGGGACGAAACGACCGTCCAGTGCTTCCAGATTTTCTATGGTGCTCTAGCTTCAATTGACTCATAATCTCAACTTTATTGTACCTATTTTTAATATTTTAGTGTATTTGGCTTTCTCTCTCTCTTTTCTTACTACAGATAATGCACAATCAAATATTGAAGATGGAAATATTAAATATCTTTGTGAACATTTAAAATTACATTATAATCATTTAGTATGGATATTAAATTGTACCGTCAATGTACTAATTTACTCACGTATGTTAACCCATAATTATGGTTCATTTGATTGACTAGTTAAATTATTACTGATACGATTAGTATTTTTCATGGATTTGTATAGAAGTTAGATAAAGCCTTGACTTTAATGTATATAGATTCGTTTTGTATTTCGTGTAATGAACAATAACACAAGTGGTGACAATCGAATGTATGTGAATATAAAATTACATAACGCCGTAGTAACCACATTGTAAATAATTCATTTGCAAAATGTCAATCAATTGTCTTAGATTTCATTGTTCTTTCGTTTCTATAATAATCCTTCTATGTTGTTGTTTTCTTTTCTTTGATCTTTATAATCTTATGCTTCTAGGCATTTCTCTTTCGATTGATGATAGATACTATTTATATCTGTCAATATCAGTAGCACACACCACATTAGTATTATTCGTATTGTGTTATATAATTTTGATTTCATTAACTTTGACATTAATTTTTTTTTAAAATCTATTGAGTATTGTTTATGCTTTAATGTTACATTATATCTCTCGGCATAAATACGATTGTTAGCAACTGGTGAAAATTCACTAAATAGACATGAATGAATAGGTACTATTCTGAGTAATTGAATGTTACTACATAGTTTAAATCAAAAGTATAGGGTGTTATTAGCAGGGATGGATGTTGGCTGGCAGTGGAATCCATGACTCGCGTCTCGTACTATTTGAGACTCGTTAGCTAGATGTACTTGTATCCGGAAGGAGATATTCACTCCGAGACTCAAACCTAATGCCGTTCCACTCAAGCCCCTTCATGATATCTATTTAGCTAGTGGGTTCAGGTAGTGTTTTTAGCTTGTGTAGACCTAAAAATCAATGGGAAGATTCAAACTACTAATACAAAAATGAAATAAAGACTTTTAAGTGTTATTTTGCGTTAAAAATTAGCTGTGGTTTAAAGAAATGATTTAAATACCATATGACACCTTTCTAGTCTACACATCGGTATAGGGTCCCATTGTAAATTAAAACAGGTTTCTATTTATCAATAACTGTTTGATCAAAATAACTTCATGCCTTGAAACCTTATTTTTACTGTTAAGTAATGATTCTGTTGAAGTATTCTACAGGTTCTTTTGAGTCTAAATAAAAATAACGCCACAGAAAAATATTCCTATCGTTATAGAAAACATGTTTTTTTAAAAAAAAAATCTTTAAAGGATTGCAAGGAGCGTTTTTTGAAGTCCTCACATTTACCTGGCTGTGTGTAAGACAATGCTTGAATAGCGTGGAATGTTCATTCTTCTTTGAAAGAAATGAGCATTATATGCGTTTACCAAACATAATTTTCTGTCCTAGTTTCAAATGTACATGGTTATTTCTGTTACCGATTTTACATGAGTTCCTTTCAATTTTTTGTAAGAATGTAAAATAAAACTATAGCAGCAACATAACTGACTTGTATCTTATAACCATCGGAACACTATCTTTAGGGGCGGCCAAACCAAAATCAGTGCTTAAAGTCACTAACTTCTAGTCTGAGCCATGTTGGTGGATGCAGACTACCTGGTTGGGGTCCACGTGACTATCATAACCAATTGTTGGAGACTCTGTGTGACTCAGAATCAATTACAATGGCCTATGTGTATATATACAATCTTTATCTTCTCTTAAACCTTGAGATTGAAATTGCTTCATAACTTTCTTCCTTCCCATACTATATCCTTGTATACAACCTTTCTCTTATATATTACCACTACTAAATTAACTAC
This sequence comes from Schistosoma rodhaini, assembly GCA_944470415.2. Taxonomy (NCBI): domain Eukaryota; kingdom Metazoa; phylum Platyhelminthes; class Trematoda; order Strigeidida; family Schistosomatidae; genus Schistosoma; species Schistosoma rodhaini. Next base: position 83,321,153 of record OX104044.1, read on the forward strand.
TTCTATGAGTTTGGTGTTGATCTTGTTGTGCTAACGAGGTATAGCAACTTGGACTGATGCATATATGTTCCTGGTCCTACGTTGTAGATGACTAACTGACTGACTATCTTTATGATCCAAACAGGGAGTTGCAATGGATTGACAGAACCTAGATTTTTCTCATACCATTGCATGAATAAGTTACTGAATGGTAGTTATTTAACATAGATCATTTTAACTTTGAGAAAAATATAGGCCAGTTTATCAACAATGAAAACAAACAACAGAATCCTTCTAAACCACATGTTGTAAAATGTGATATATCGTGCAATTCTCTTTTGTAGCTTATCGAGATGAAAATATTATCAATGTGCTGAATCAATTAAGTTCAATACATGAAATATCTCAACATAATAATACAACCACTGCTTCAGTTCCTTTAAGAATACAAAGTTTAAATATTGATTTAGGGAAAGAGATTGATATTGATGATAATATTCATCAAACTTACCATACTCCTTCTACTCCTCACCATCAACATCATGATTTTGCTGATAGAAAACAAACTTTATTTGATTTGTCAAAGTATTCTTTACATCATCATGACAATGACAGGGATCCTGGATATCATATAATGAGAGAAATATATTTGTTATTTTCAAAACAGAAGGTTTTATTTTTACGTATGCAACAAAGTTTAGAACAAGCTATAATCACTTCAATGTTTACTACAGTACAACATATTCAGGTAAGTGCCATACTACTTAAAAATAAGCTTTTCTGTTTATTTTTTTCTATCCCTTTTTTATTCTATTTACTTTAATGAATGTGTAGGGTGAGATAACAATTTGTAGACTAACCAATCAGATTTAGGATAGCACGTCTTGGATTTTGGCACGAAATTCTTTCATCCATTTAGGTAAATAGCATTTTGGGATTTTAGCTGATATCAGTTTATGATGAAAATCTAATTCCTAACCTTAAATATCAACTATAATTCATAATTCTAATTCTTCATATTGGTTTGTAACCCTCACTAGTCCTACTTAGTAGGTGGACATTCTCTAAGTCATTTTAGAATTGCTCTAAAGTCATTCATGAATTAAAGCCTCACTATGTGCAGTTTATGAATATTGATATAGCTTAACTAACAATGATTTCATGATCTGATATGGTTTCTTGATGTGACCGCTCATGTTACTTTTCTAATCTACTTCTACACGAGCACTTATAATTAAGCGATGATTTGGCATGCATATTACTTGTTCTATGAATTGAAAGATTCTAGATTTAATTTTTATTATAAATTTATGAGAAGGGGGTTTTGTGGAGATTTCATTAATTTTATATAGTTGAATTCATGATTCAATTGAAGCTAGACCACCATGGAAAAACTACATGCACTGTATAGCCGTTTGATCCTATTGTAGGACTCTTCAGCAGTGCACATCCACGATCCCGCTCAATTTCGTGGATCACTTGAAGTTAAACATTAACACCGTTGGATGCCGGCTCAGTGGTCTAGAGATTGAGCGCTCTCAAGCCCGATAAGTCCTGGGTTTGAATCTCGCGAGGTGGTATCGTGGATACGCACTGCTGAGAAGTCTCACAAGAGGATGAAGAGGCTTTTTAATTATTTTGGGTTTTCACTGGTGGTCTAGCTTCAATTGATTCATGATCTCAACTATTAAAATAATAATAATAGAATGATAATAATAATAATATTATGGCCATGGTAAGGATAACAATAAGACGTACTACCTTTGTACTCATAGTTCTGGTTTAAGCTTACGGATGGTAAGAGCTTCGGCTATTTGAAAGAGTTGGATACGAAGAAATCTAGATAGATTTGAATGAATCATATAAACAACCTTTTAATCAGACTGTGGATCCGTAGAATGATTACAGTCGATTAGGTGTATTTATTGAATTTTACATGAGGAAATCACCCAACTGCATCACAAGACAAGCCCTCACATGGAATCCTGAAGGCCAAATGAGAAGAGGAAGACCAAAGAATGGAGACAGACATGAGATGAATGAACGAAAATTGGATAAAACTAGAAAAGAAGGGGCAGGACAGAGTGAGTTGGAGAATGCTGGTCGTCGGCCTATGCTCCATTGGGAGTAACAAGCGTAAGTAAGCAATTAAGTAATTGAATCTCACATGGCTTTTCCATTATCTCTATCAATGATTCTTTTTTTTTAAATATTTTTTTCAGAATGGTAATTTATTAAAACTACCGAATCTTTCAAATTATATAACAACTAATGACTTTATGAATTTATACAAAAAATCTCTTGGTCAAATTCTTGTATCACGTATACAATTACCAGAAATGAATGTAGTTGTTGATTTCTTAATTACATATTTATTAAAACTATTTAATGAAGACTCTGTTTTATTGAATTCATGCTTAGCCACCCTACCATCGATGGTAAGTTGATTGATAAAGAAGATTGTTTTGAATTGCTTATTAAGATATTCGTTTCAATATGATATTGGTTACAGATTAGTTTCTTTTGTGTTACTACTTCTGAATGCGCTGGTACGGCCGAGAGTAGGGACAGTACGCTCTCCCTCACGAAATGCTCTTACATGTCCACGCATATATAACCGCTGCCAAAGAAGTCGTACTCACTGCCTTCTCATGGCATTACTGTTGTTTACGAAATTGAGAGGACGAAAAGCGAATGTCCGGCACTTTAGGCGGGTTGGTGGACACAGAGTTGGAAAACCCTGATTCCAAACCAATGATGCACTTGGGATCCAGTATCCTGAAGGAACAAATGTCGTATGAACCAATCGTTGTTCACCGGCTACCTTGGGACTGAATCTCCTTACGATGCTCCACTGCCTTGTGGGACAGACCTTTTGGTTAAAGGCTTGAGGTGTGGGACTCTAAGGAAACCACCTGCTTCGGTCTTGGCACCCGCGCAGTATCACAGCTCTTACACAATTAAATGAAATAACATTTTTTGTGCGGTGCATATATATCTGGTGCCCGTTTGTACCAATATTTATGTGTTTAAATAAATGATAATTTGTGATACTACAAAGCTATTCCGTGATTTTATGAAACTCTTTAGTAGTAGTGCACTGTTTAGACCCTATTAATAGCTAAATCTAGGACCTTCTAGTCTTGTGGTAAGTCATGAATTATTAGATCATTTGCTTATCATTCAACTATTGATGTCAATCATATTGTTCACAGAATGTTGATGTAAATTCAGTCAATTGATTAATCTTAATCTTTACATCTACAAAAAAGTATCTGTTGACGCTCGATTTTCATAGAAGGAACATTAATCTATAATTCAAAATAACCATTAGCTTACATCAAATGAAGTATTTATAAACAGTTGGTATTAATTGGATGTTTGCCGCTGTTTGATGGTTTTCGGAAATTCACAAATTTTTTTTCTATTTGTAACTGAACTAAAAGTGTTTCTATAAACTGTTTGGTTCTTTTCCTTTGTTGTTTTGTTTGTAGTTTTACTTCACAAATTATATTTTAGTTAGTGAATCATTGGAAACTATGAGGCCCTAGAGAGCTGTTTTATCCTATTATAATATTCCTCAGTAGTATTTATCCATGATCTCACGGGGAATTGGGCCTATGTTATGCACATGTTGCTATAACTGTACTATTGTAGGCAGCTTTATCGGAATCTAATAGTTTACATTTTATAACTTCTATGAACTCGCGACAATACATGAACGTCATGCATTTTGATTGGTGATATTTATTTCAATTATGATATGATTAAATTCCACTGATAATAGTTTCCCATTAGAACTACGGGAATCACCTCTCGGAGTTAGTCGATTATAGTCACATGGTGATTATCTAATCAAGATGCCAATATAAGCAACTATCATGCAGGCCAACAGACATTTATCAATTGCTTTCAGTAAATCTATAGTGAGAATAATGGGACTTTCTCCTTATATAGACATCAATTTGTAGTTGATCTGTTAAAATCAAACCAACGTCTTGGATGTATGTCTCATAGCGTTACCACATAATATCTTGTAGTATCAGTTTATATGTTAAGCCCATATACTTTATTCTAGTTGCTGGCCAAGCCAATTCGCCTATCTATTATGAGTCGTATTTTGATCTTGTTATTCATTTGCTTATTAACCTTGACTATACTTTTATATGAGCATATATGTGTACACTTCGTATCTTATTCATCGTATGTCTGTCACTCATTTTTGTCTGACTATAAATGTTGATTAACGCTTACTTAAATTGAATTGGCTTCCCAGCTATCTCCAATACGCATCATCTTTCGCCTCGCTCTCGATTTGGCTTCCCAGCCATCTCCCATGCATGTCATTTCCGCCTCGTTTACTCCCTTCGCTTATTCGCCTGTTCACTCGCTCGTTATTATTCGCTCAGGTGTTGCTAACTTTCTGACCTGAGTTATTCGACAATAAACTGTAGTTTCTGCTATCCTTTGTCTTCTAATTTTACTCGCCGTTAAGATTAGAATTATAACGGTTATCGAAGTAAACGATTGACGAATTGCGGCACTACAAGCTAGACGAAATTCACTTAAGAACATGAATCATTAGTACACTGTAATAACATAGTGCCGTAATAAAGAAAACTAAACATTTCTAAAAAATCAGCATCGAAAGATATTTATGAAGAAATGATTATACTGAAGATCCAGATGTTTGCAACTACTATAAGTAATCATCGTGTAGACTTCAACTAGATTGACTGCATCTACTAACATGACTGATTTGTTTAGTTAACAACAACGTGGACGGATTCCAAATTTTATTTATTTTTTAATCGCTTCTATCTTTCTTCCAACTTGTAGTGAAATACAGTTTATTTTTATTGATTCTTTCTGTAAGAAAAATCGGCGAAACTATAATTCATGGACGACATTTGAACGAATCTTAAGTGACCCTGAGAAATGTTAGCCAATCAGTAAACAGTACGCATAGAGTAAAAATATATCATACAAAACCAAATGATTAAAGTGGATACACTTCTTTTATATGGTCAAAAAACTTGTCAATGTTAGAAAAACGTTCAATGGTTCCAAAGTCGTAATGCATAAGGTAGAGGAACTCATCCATATGGCTCCATATTAGTTGGTCTCTGGAGCCATGATAAGGTCACAAAAACCCTCTCAGCCTCGACCACATAGCTTCATTATTGTTTGTGTGTACTACGGTCGTGTAAGTTTATCATTTTTATTATGGATATGTCCCCAGAACGCTCGTACCACTGAACAGCCGAATCTTCAGTAACATCTGCGATTTTCGCAGCCTATGTTACTGATGCTTTTATCATACACTTCGCGGCAATTATTATAATATGCCTTAGTCTCAATCTGTATCGAGCTATAAAGGTTCCTAAACTAGCAAACTTCTTCCTTCGACTTATATTACATCGAAGGACAACATCACGGTAGTCTGCACAACGTCTGCAAGTCACCTAATTACCACAATCACAAATTAAAGAAACTTCTTAGTAGTCTCATTTGTTTTGGCCGCTCAATTGTCAAGTCTTCTGTAAAGTTCTCTGTAAACCGATCGTAAATGAGCTTCGGGCACTGAAATTGACGTCGTGACCTTGAAATCCCTCAAACGCTTCTGATCGGCTCGTCCATAATATATAGTCTCGCCGAAAAATCAGTTCTTACTTTTATTTATTCATATCTTACTATCTATTTCATTGTTTGTTTAGTATTCACCAACATTTTGGAATAATCTAATTACTATCAAATATTGGTTACATCAAAATATATCAATATGGTTAACATATTTAACATCATATCATCATGACAATAAAGAAACTCATATTGTGTCTAAGTGTTTTATTAGTCAGCAACTAACTCAATTGTATACAATAATTGAAAGGATACTTAATACTAATCATATTATCAGTAGTAATACAATATTATTATTACCATCGATATCATCATCATCTTATAGACAACAGAGATCCAGTCATGTTACCCAATCTGAATTGTATCGTACATATGGTGAATTAATACAAATGGATTATAAAAAAGCTAATGAACAATGGATGTTATCATTACCTAATTTAAATAAATTTATAGAAGTGAAATTATCTACAAATAATAATAATCATAAAGGTGTATCTATGATTCATGATAAAAAGGTTTGTCATTCTGATTGTTTTACTTCTTTTAAAATTTGATTGTTAAGGCTCGGTAAGGGCTTATGGCAATTGTGAATCAAGAAATGATTGTGTCTAATTTGAATGGTTTCATTACGGAATGTGTAATGGTAGCTGGCACGCCTATTCATTGCCTTCTCATGGCATTACGGTTGTTTACGAAATTGAGAGGACAAAAAGCGAATGTTCGGTGCTTTAACCGGGTTGGTGGACATGGAAAGTCCACCTAGGGAAGTTGAAAAACCCTCATTCCAAACCAATGATGCACATAGGATCCAGTATCCTGAATGACCAAATGGCGTATGAACCAATTATTGGTAACCGACTATCATGGGAATGCATCTTCTAACGATGCTCCACTGCCTTGTGGATCAGATCTTTAGGTCAAAGGCTCCGTGTGTGCCCCTCTAAGAAAGTTACCTGCTTCTGTCTGGGCACCTGGGTAGTATGACAGTCATCAAATGAGATTTGTGTGGTGCAAGTATATGTGGTACACCTCCGTACCAATATTTGTGTTTAAATAAATAATAATAAATAAACGCCACACTTCAACAGTTAGTTGCCAAGATAGGAAAAAGATAAACCATCGAGAAATTTGATATTCAAACAATTTATAAATCGTACAAGTTAGTGTGTATGGAGTAATGAGAACTTGGATGTAACTCTGAAGGATACTGTAAGTAACAACTATTGAGAAGAGAGTCACGTCTATATAAAAAATCGAATTAGATAAGAATCATATTTGGTTACCATTATTGGTAAAAATTGTGTAATCATATGATTTCTTTAACATAGTTATGATTTTTTCTTTATCAGTTTTAGATAAGTAGATAAGATGTTGTGAACTGATTTTTGCATTTGTTATTATCAACCTTCATTAGTTATGCAAACTGCAGTTCAATAAAGGTTGTAATCGAACACCAAACTCTTCATGTTTTGTAGTTAGGAACATAAGCCATTATATTCTGACGTGGTAGCTAAACATTTTTTGATTCACTTTGTATTGTTTGTTTGAATCTTCCCATTAATGTTTAGGACTGCAACTGGTCAGTCTCTAATTAGCATATGTGCATACTGCCTCGATATTGCCTTAATTCACATGCATTTTAAGCAAAGATGGATAGTGGAATCCAGGACACGCGTTTCGTCCTATTTGAGACTCGTCAGCTGGATGTGCCTGCATCTCAGAGTTGATGATCACTGTGGGACTCGAACCCAGTACCTTTAGCTTCAAACGCCATCTCGTTATCCACTCGGCCATTGAATGCTTATTCAATTTAAAATCTTCCTAGTCCTACATTAAATGGGAATAATATATATTTGTAAAATCTCAGCGAATGAATTTGTAGTAAATCCAACGTTTCGCCTGGCAATCTGGTCCAAGCTTTTTCAAGGAATTATAATCAAATATCAAAATTACATTCAATGATTCTAATCTATTGTCTTATGGGAATTTATTATAGTTGAAAGCGTGAGTCAATTGAAGCTAGACCTCCATGGAAAGCCTGGAAACGCTGGATGGCCGTTTCGTCCTATTATGGGACTCCTCAGCAGTGCGCATCCACGATCCCGCTCTCGCGAGATTCGAACCCAGTACCTACCAGTCTCGAGCCGATGCCCTTAACCGATAGACCACTGAGCTGGCATCCAACGGTGTTAATGTCTAACTTTAACTGATCCACGAAGTTGAGCAACCATTCACCAATTGTCTTCAGTGAATGGATCGCACTGCTGAGGAGTCCCACAATAGGACGAAACGGCCGTCCAGTGTTTCCAGGCTTTCCATGATGGTCTAGCTTCAATTGACTCACGCTTTGAACTATAATAAATACTAAATCTCCACAAAATCCCTTCTATAATTATCGGAATTTGTTAAACAATTCATTGGAACATTAAAAATGACACATACATACAGTCAAAAATTACGATCATCAAATTTCACCTTTTATATTTTTATTTTGTTTAATTATCTTCATTGTTATACACATACTGTGACACAGATATGATTCATATCACATATATTACAAATTGTAGGTTTTTCATTATAAATTCATTGATAAGTGGCAATATATAATGTGAATGTAATTTTCACCTCTCACCTCTTACGTTTTTCTATACAATTTGTTATATTAACACTTATCATTACACATCACACACTTCTTACACATACATAGTTTAGACTTATTGTTAACGTTGATTGAATGACCTTTTCAAGTGTATAATGAACTCGGAGAACCATGTACTACCTATTTATGTTCAATAATTTTTGATGTTTGATTATAATTCCTTGAAAATTCTTGAACCAGATTGTCAGGCGAAACGTTGGATTTACTTCGAAATTCACTTCGCTGAGATTTTACAAATATATTATTCTTCCTATTTAATGTTTTACATTAACTCGGCGTTCAAATACTGTGAAACTATTCGCTCTAATTTAGACGAGAGTTCTTTTATATTATTCTTCCTAGTCCTAGATTCTGTCTTTCATTTTAGTTTCTTATTGTTTATTTCTGAAAGGAGTCTTATATTATGACTAAACTACTATTTCGTATTCCAGTTTACGTAAGTATTCAACAGAAAACTCATCTTCATATAATGATGCTGTTAAGTCGGCTTCCCGCGAACTCCAACAGAGCCCCCAGAGGCTCAAAAAGAGTCCCAACCAATCAGAGTACGACAGAACATTCTGGAGTTCCAACGTGGCACGCTACCATTGGTCAGTAGCAATATATGTCGTTTATTGGATTGGCTGAATTAGGATGTTGATTTAACTTAAGCAAACATCTATAAATACTTACGATTTTCTGTACAAAACTGATCCCCTGCAGTAAAGGTTTTCTCTGCTACTCGTGTCTTCTCTCTGGTCTTCAAGTTGCTGAGTAGTGCTAGCCTGGGGTTATCCGTATAGCTTAGGATCTGAATAAGCGTTCAACCCACAAGACATATCAGTGGCGACGGGAAAATGACAATGAATATTTCTCTGGAGCAATTAGAAGCCTATATGGTGCGTCAAGAAAAGAGGTTTGAAGAGTCCCAAATTAGAATCATGGAAACCCTGATGCAGAAATTACTCCTGTCCGAGAGAAACCCTGCTTCCAGTGAATCACAAGTACCACATACTGATTCAGTCATTAACGCCATACATGAATTTAATTTTGATGGTGTAGCAGGTATAACTTTTGAGTCGTGGTTTAAGAAGTATGAAGATTTGTTTTATATTGATCTTTGCAACCTGAATGATGCTTCGAAAGTCAGAATACTTCTCAGAAAACTGGGGACTGTGGAACATGAACGCTACAGCAACTTCATTCTCCCGAAGAACCCACGAGATTTTAGTTTTGATGAAACAGTCAAAACCCTGTCCCAAATTTTCGGAGAGCAATCATCTTTATTTAATATCCGTTATCAGTGTTTAAAGTTAACGAAAGAATCTGGAGATGATTGGGTGAAACATGCAGGAACTGTGAACCGTGAATGCGAGAGGTTCAAATTATCGTCCATGTCTGAGGACCAGTTTAAATGTTTAGTATTTATCTGCAGCCTGCGTTCTCCTGATGATGCTGATATCCGGACCAGAATCCTAAGTAAACTTGAACACTGCCCTAACATGACCCTACAGGAAGTAACTACCGAGTGCCAAAGGTTAGTGAACTTGAAGCATGATACTTCAATGGTAGAAAACGGTAACTGTCCCCATAATGTCAATGCAGTCAAGAGAAAATCCTTGCAAGGTTTCAGCACACCTAATTATCGTAATAACGGTGACAAACCATCATCTCCATGCTGGGCATGTGGAGGCTGGCACTATAAGAGGTTTTGCCCGTATAAAGAACATTGTTGCAGTAAATGTCATCGAAAGGGCCATATAGAAACCAGCTGCAGGAAAAGAAACTATAAACGACATTTTGCAAAATCTTACTTCAAGAAATACAGGTCTGGGGCATTAACGAAAAGAATATTGGTATCACATAACAAAGCTCGAAGGTGCCGCCAGAGAAAGTACGTAACCTTGAATATTAATAAACATCGCATTCGACTTCAGCTTGATACTGCTTCTGATATTACTTTGATAAGTCCAGAAACTTGGAAGAAGATTGGGCCACCCTCGGTGCATCGAACAACACAAATAGCACACAGTGCATCAGGTGGAAAGTTAAACATTGTTGGAGAGATACCTTGTATTGTGTCTAAAAATGCTGTAACAACAAATGCAACAGTGTATCTTACAAAGAAGCCAGCACTCGACTTAATGGGGTTGGATCTTATAGAAACACTTGACCTAGCAGACCACTCTATTAACAGTATCTGTAAACGAATCACAACTTACAACACCTCAGAGTGGAGTCAGGAAAATGCCATGCTACAAAAACACCAAGACGTGTTTCAAGAAGGATTAGGCGAGTGCACGAAGGCTAAAGCAGTGCTAACTCTAAAGCCTGCAGCTACTCCCATTTTTCGACCTAAAAGACCTGTGCCCTATGCTGCTCTTCCAATAGTCGAACAAGAATTACAGCGACTTCAGCAAATGGGTGTTATCGAGCCTGTGAACTTCTCGAACTGGGCTGCACCAATAGTGGTGGTCAAGAAGTCGAATGGAAGTGTCCGTCTATGTGCAGACTACTCCACAGGATTAAATGAAGCTCTAGAGTCACATCAGTATCCGTTGCCCTTACCAGAAGATCTTTTCGCTAAGCTGAACGGTGGCAGATATTTTGCGAAATTGGACTTATCAGACGCATATTTTCAAATCCCGGTATCTGATGAAAGCAAAGATCTTTTAACGATCAACACACACAAAGGTCTGTTCCGGTATAACCGACTACCTTTTGGGGTGAAGACAGCGCCTTCTATTTTTCAGCAAATTATGGATACCATGTTACAAGGTATTCCAGGGGCAGCAGCTTACTTAGACGACATCATAATTATGGCAGTAGATAAAATGGACCTGCAGAAGAAACTAGACCAGGTACTAGAACGCGTAGCCGATTATGGTTTTCGACTCCGAGCGGAAAAATGTGACTTCTATATGCAGCAAGTACGGTACCTGGGTTTCATAATAGATAAAGACGGAAGACGACCAGAGAACATTGAAGCGGTGAAAACAATGCCTAGACCCAGGGACATTACCACCCTACGATCATTCTTGGGGTTGGTCAGCCATTATGGTACCTTCCTCCCTGATCTCCATCGTCTACGTTCTCCACTAAACAACCTATTACAAAAGAATACGAGATGGAATTGGTCTGCAGACTGCCAAGCGTCTTTCGAGAAAATCAAGCAACTCCTGACTTCCAATCTTTTATTGACACACTATGATCCTTCTCTACCGATAGTCGTCGCTTCAGATGCTTCGAACTATGGTGTGGGTGCAGTTATCTCTCACATTTTTCCTGATGGGTCTGAAAAAGCTATCTCACACGCTGCCAGATCTTTGACAACGACCGAAAGGAACTATAGTCAGATTGAAAAAGAGGCCCTATCAATTATCTTGGCGGTGAAGAAGTTCCATAAGATGATATATGGCCGACATTTTACTCTAATAACAGACCATAAACCACTACTTGCAGTTTTTGGGTCAAAGAAAGGTATTCCAGTTCATACAGCTAACCGACTCCAACGATGGGCAACCACACTTCTTGGTTACGACTTCAAGATAAAGTATCAGTCTACTACTGCCTTCGGACAAGCTGACGCATTGTCAAGATTAATAGGCTCCAAATCAAAAACCCCAGAGGAGACTCTTGTAGCAAGTATAAAAGCCGAGGAAGAAGTTCATCGGGTATTGGATGACGCAATCAATGGACTCCCAGTAACCTTTGAAACTATCAAGAAGATCACTGAATGCGATAAGATACTGAGCACAGTCAAATGCTATCTCTCGTCCAAATGGCCAAACAATCGCCTTGACGGAGAACTTTTGCAATATTTTCGTCGACGGGACTCACTAATGGTTGTTGACTCGTGTATTATGTTCGGTGATCGAATTGTTATTCCGAAGTTATTACGTCACAAGGTTCTTAAGCAGTTTCACAATGGCCATCCTGGAATAAATAAAATGAAATCGTTGGCTCGTAGTTATGCTTATTGGCCGTCAATGGACAAAGATATCGAGAATAAATGCCGTAACTGTCCATCATGCATTCAAGCCGCTAAAAATCCTGTGAAATGCGAACCTCAGTATTGGCCTACGCCTGCAGGACCCTGGGAAAGAATTCATGCAGATTTTGCTGGTCCAATCCAAGGAAAAATGTTTCTAATTATCGTAGATGCATTTACTAAATGGCCGGAAGTATATACCATGCCAAATTGTACAACCTCAGAAACAATCTACAAGCTGTCTACTCTGTTTAGCTGTTTTGGAGTACCAGAGACCTTAGTAACAGACAACGGCTCGCAATTCGCCGCAGAATCGTTTAAGCATTTCTGTAAAGCAAACGGAATAACTCATCTTCGTTCTCCACCCTATCATCCACAATCTAACGGACAAGCAGAACGCTTCGTGGACACTTTTAAACGAGCATTACTGAAGGGGGGAGGCGAAGGGCCGACTGGGCAGGTGATCACGAAATTTTTAACATCCTACAGATCCACTCCGAATCCGAATGTTCCGGACGGCAAGTCTCCTGCGGAAGTCATGTTCGGAAGACGTGTTCGAACCGTCTTCAATGCCATGTTGCCATCTCAATTAGTTGATGAGCGCAGTCACAATCCAAGTATTCGGAACTTCAGTGTCGGCGACAAAGTTTACATTAAATCCTACATCGGGAAGAACCGATGGGAGCCAGGAGAAGTCGTACAAAAATTGGGAAGAGTTCTGTACAGAGTTCGAGGAACTTTTGGGATGTGCATACGACACACAAATCAAATCCTTAAAGACAAAAGAATGATGCAGAATCGAAGTAACCCGCCGAATTTCCCGTTAGATTTAATCTTAGACGCACCAACGCCACAAACGCCAAAGAACACTGGAAGGAAGCCGTGGACAGGGAAGACGACGAGAATAATGGGACGACGTCGCAACCCAGTTACCAAACTACAAGTTGACCCTAGGAAGAAGTCTTATTCGGGGGAGGTGTTAAGTCGGCTTCCCGCGAACTCCAACAGAGCCCCCAGAGGCTCAAAAAGAGTCCCAACCAATCAGAGTACGACAGAACATTCTGGAGTTCCAACGTGGCACGCTACCATTGGTCAGTAGCAATATATGTCGTTTATTGGATTGGCTGAATTAGGATGTTGATTTAACTTAAGCAAACATCTATAAATACTTACGATTTTCTGTACAAAACTGATCCCCTGCAGTAAAGGTTTTCTCTGCTACTCGTGTCTTCTCTCTGGTCTTCAAGTTGCTGAGTAGTGCTAGCCTGGGGTTATCCGTATAGCTTAGGATCTGAATAAGCGTTCAACCCACAAGACATATCAGATGCTTACAATATTTTCTTTATATGTATTTTAATCAACTTGGTACTTTCCACTGATTCCGTGTATTCCTAACCGAATTATCCAAATCTCTTCTTTTTAACTCCTTATATGTTTTGTTTTTGTTTATTTTTCAAGTCAATACTTGCTCAGCTGATACAAATGTTTTGGCCAAAATCAACTAATAACAAACTGACTAGCAATGAAAATGAAAATCTCTTTTCATCGTTGAATGTTCCATCGAAAAAATATTTACCAAGAAAATTTTCTATTCCACAATTATGTAGTCAAGCACGTAAACAATGCGTTGAAGGTCATAATGCATGGTTAGATGCTTATAGTGAACGTAAACGTATTGTAGGCCCATTAGGAACTGTACTTTGGGCTCGTGTAGCTGAACATTTAAGTCATAAAGGGTAATAAATTTGAATTTTTCTTATGAAAAATTATGCTCTGATTGGTTGTTTTACTTTGTTTATTGAGTAGTGCCAATATTTACTAGAGATGTTTCTTTGAGTCTGTTATTCGTCATCTTGATATGCTTGCACCAAATTTATTGTTCATTACTGCAAACGATAGATATCGAGTTTAAGTCTCAGTGTGAACATTATTATTTAGGTCGGTACAAGTGCAATCTTCAAATGAAGTAAAATGTTCCTTCTTAACTTCACTGCTACTCACAGTCCGAAATCAAACAATCTTGGGGATACTTGAAATATGAAGCTCTTTTTCAAGTAATCCATAGACTAGCTGAATCTCATTTTTAAGGCATTACCCAATAGTCGATCCTTCTGACTTCCAGCTACTACGTCTCTGGTTCGAACGCCTCTGTCTACTTCCGCTGTAAGCAGCTGGATAATAGAAATACATGAATTATTTGCTTTATGTCGTTTGATAAAAGTTATTTATATGCTTATAAATTACAATCACTATAGTATCGAGAGATGTAGTGATGGTCAGACAGTCTGTGACATATGTATACTTCATCATGATTCAAGTGGAAACTCTTTTTCAGTCTCGTTTGGAAGTGTAAGAATTATAATCATTAGGACTAAATATTTTAATACTGATCCCTTTGGTGCAACGTTGAGCCGTTCGTACATTTGTATCTAGTTGTGAGTTACAGTGTTATTGATTTTTTGGTGTATGGGGAGAGGTGTCCCTATATAAGAGGTTGGAAGTGATATGAATAAAAGAGCTTACAATTCCGTAAATTTATACATATAGGATCCACTAACACTCAATACTCAAAATAATCAATAACAATGTAGAAGCGATAATAGAACTAAACATCGTCTGTTGAGTAAACACACAATCGAACTGATATTTTCTTGCCCCCAAATGCCCTGGTACGGCCAGGAGTGGAGAGAGTCCACTCTCCCTCTCGAAGTGCTCTCACATAGCCTTGTGTATATAGCCTCTGCCACGGAATTCCTACTCACTACCTTCTCGTGGCATCACTGTTGTTTACGAAATTGAGTGGACGAAAAGCGAATGTACGGCTCTTTAACCGGGTTCGTGGACACGGAAAGTCCACCTCGTAGAGTTGGAAAACCCTCATTCCAAATCAATGGTACACATGGGCTCCAATACCCTAAGGGAACAAATGGCGTATTAATCAATCGTTGGTCACCGACTACCATAAAACTGCATCTCCTCACGATGCTTCACTACTTTGTGGACTAGACCTTTAGTTTAAAGGCTGCGGGTGTGGTCACCTGTTTCACTTTGGGCACCTGGGCAGTATCACAGCCTTCACACAAATCTCATTTGATTTATGTGGCGCATATATATCTGGTTCCTCTTTTTACCAACATTTATGTGTTTTAATAATGAAAAATAAATGTCTTTTTTCATAAAACCCTTATTATTTTTTATTTTATTTGTTTGTTTCCGTTTACAAAGAGGATTATTTTATCATTCGCAATCTGCTCCATTTGGTTGGTGTGTTGATCCTGTGGAAGATTCATTACGTCAACATTGTCGATTTTATTATACACATTTACCAATGGCTGAACGTTTAATAAACAGAACTTCACGTTCAAATCTATGTAAGAAAAGATTGTGTTTAATTATATTTATTTTTCTGTTTATGTTTAGCCTTCAACAATAAGTATCAAGCATTTCATGATCTACTCAACGGAGAGGGAGCTACTATGTAGAGCAACTGGAAACGGATAAAAGAGGTAATCACTTCAACATGTCAGAAGGTTCTGGGCCACAAGAAGCATTATCACAAGGAATGAATCACTGTTGATACGCTGGATAAGATTGAAAAAAGAAGGCAGCAATCAATACCAGCCGAACAAGAGCAGAAAAAATCAAGTCACAACATGAATATACAGAAGTAAACAAGCAAGTAAAGTGAAGCATCAGAACCGACAAACGTACATATGTGGAAGATTTAGCAATGACAGCGCAAAAGGCTGTAGGAGAAGGAAACATGAGACAATGGAATAATACAACAAAGAAACTGATCTGATGCAGATGTGATGGTGCGGAACTAAACATTTTTAATGGGAACCCATTTCATCCGGTGCACAATTTGAATACTTCAGTGGTTAAATCTCTAAATGTGAAACTGGATAAATCGGGTTAAAATTTTACAACAACCGTCAGTCCCTTCAAGGTTTCAATTACACTTTAGTCGTTAATGCTAAATGGCACACTATTTACTACTCCTATGATGGACTAAACTGCCAAATCGTCCACGGAGGACAACTCACTCGTTTCAAGTAAAGACCGGTGTTAGGCAAGGTTGCTTACTCTCACCCTTTCTCTTTCTCCTGGTTTTCGACTGGACCATGAAGACGTTAACATCTGGAGGAAAGCACGGGATACAGCTTGACGACTTAGACTTCGCGGATGATCTGGCTCTTCTGTCACAAACGCGACAACAAATGCAGGAGAAAACGACCAGTGTGGCAGCAGCCTCAGCAGCAGTAGGTCTCAATATAAACAAAGAGAAAAGCAATACTCTCCGATACAATACAATATGCACCAATCAAATTACACTTGACGGAGAAGCTTTGGAGGATGTGGAGCAGCATACTTACAGCTGAAAATTATCTGGAGCTCAAAACAATTGTCGACCAACACCAAGGTTAGAATTTTCAATACAAATGTGAAGACAGTTGTACTGTATGGGGCGGAGACGTGGAGGAGTACGAAAGCCATTATCCAGAAGATACAAGTGTTTATTAACAGCTGTCTACGCAAGATACTTCGGATCAGATGGCCAGACACTATCAGCAACAAGTTACTGTGGGAGACAACAAACCAGATTCCAGTGAAGGAAGAAATCGGGAAGCGCTGAAAGTGGTTAGGACATACATTGAGAAAATCAACCAACTGTGTCACAAAACAAGCCCTCACATAGAGTCCTGAAGGCCAAAGGAGAAGAGGAAGACCAAAGAAGACATTACGCCGAGAAATTGAGACAGACATTAGAAGAATGAACAAGAACTGGATAGAACTAGAAAAGAAGTCCCAGGACAGAGTGAGTTGGAGAATGCTAGTCGGTGGCCTATGCTCCATTGGGAGTAACAGGCGTAAGTAAGTCCCACTCTGAACTAGTATTCAACTTTAAGCCAGCCTTCCTATATTGATTCTATTTGTAAAGAAAAGTAGCATTATATCAATATTATTCGCTATATATTTTTAATTTTACAGTATCCGCACGTCAATCACATCCACTTGCCTCATTAATTGGTTTACCATCAATCATGAATCCTTCTCCACCTGTAATTGGTGCCGCTTGTACATGGCATGATTTACCATTATGTTTACCATTATCATCTATTCCATTAATACAATTAGCATCAGCTAGCCGATATCATATTCAAGCTGTTTGGGCATGTCGTTTAGTTGGTATACTACATTTTCCACCAATTGAAGGTGATTTAATACTTGGTCAATCGTGGTTAAGATTTCAACCTGATCCACTATTGAATAGAAATTTATTGATGAATGATGATTATAATGATAATGACAGCAAAAAAGTGCAATTTATTGAGATTGTAAGTCCATTATTATTGTTATTTCGGTTTCATCGATATTATTTTGAAAGTTTTGTTATTTTCTGGAACTTAAAAAGGGTGGTTTTCTTAAGGGGCCACACCCGGAGCCGTCGACCTAAAGATCTGATTCACAATGCAGATTCACAAGGAGATGCAGTCCTATGGTAACCGGTGACCAACGATTGATTCATGCGCCATTTGTTCCCTCAGGATTCTGGATCTCATGTGCATCATTGGTTTGGAATCAGGGTTTTCCAACTCTACGAGGTGTACTCTCTGTGTCTACCAACCCGGCTAAAGCGCCGGACATTCGCTTTTCGTCCTCTCAATTTCGTAAACAGCAGTAATGCCACGAGAAAGCAGTGAGTAGGACTTCTTTGGCAGCGGTTATATACGCGTGGACATGTGAGAGCATTTCGTGAGGGAGAGTGGACTCTCTCCACTCCTGGCTGTACCAGGGCATTTAGGGGCTTAAGTAATTGTATTACAAATAAAAAAGAATAAATCTTTAATTGTATATATACAAATCCATCAGTCAAATCACGTTTTATTTCCTTATTCAGGAATCATTATATCCTTATCAAAGTCTTTCTAATCGATTATGGTTTGCATGGTCTTTCAAATCAATTCATCATATTGAAGCACGTCGATATTCACTACGTGATATTGCGGTAGAAATATTTCCTGATGAAACAAATGTAAATGCACCAATGCTTTTTGCTATGTATTCTTCTAAAGTAAGTTCATTAAATTAAGTACAACAACTTTTAACTGATTAAGTTGTGTGTTCGAACACCACATCTCTTTTTCGGGTTTAAACTACTAGTTTTCATCAATAACAAGAGTGCCTGAAAAATAAATGCATATGACTCTACTGGGTAAGTTAGTTATATGGTTTCTATTAATATCATCTCTATTGTCACTAATAGTTCACTCTATAACATTAGTATTTGTGTCAGATACATATATTTATAAATATATCAAGTGATATTTTTTCATAGTTGAAAGCGTCAGTCAATTTTGCTAGACCACCATGGAAAACTTGGAAGCACTGGACGACCATTTCGTCCTATTATGGGACTCCTCAGCAGTGCGATCCATTCACTGAAGACAATTGGTGAATGATTGCTCAACTTTGTGGACCAGTTGAATTTAGACATTGACACCGTTGGATGCCGGCTCAGTGGTCTATCGGTTAAGTGCTGTGGTGCGAGACTGATAGGTCCTGGAATCGAATCTCGTGAGACGGGATCGTGGATGCACACTGCTGAGGAGTCCCACAATAGGACGAAACGGTCGTCCAGTGCTTCCAGGTTTTCCATGGAGGTCTAGATTCAATTGACTCACGCTTTCAACTATGAAAATACTAAATCTCCACAAAACCCTTCTGATAATGTCTTTTGTTTTGGATTGTCCGACTTTGCTTTAAAAGCGTAATCATAACTAGTTTCCATATTAATCAAAATCATGAATTTCCTTAAACAAATGGTAAACCTTGCTATTGATACACCTAAATCGTATTCCTAGCCGATTTCGATTACCCCAATCTCTTCTATACGTCAGCTTGAACAAAAGAGAAAAGGCACATATTGAGAGTAAACGTTTTACTTCCAGATTAGTTTATGTCCAGAAAAAAACTATTGTATCCATAGAATTACACATGACCTTCTGCTGGAAATTTCTGGATCCATAATGAACATCAAAACCGTGAGACAGTTCTGCATTTTCTAGATATTTTTCTGCAAGGCTTCCATTCAGTGCGTATTGGATAAAATATTTCCTAACACTTCTGAGCTTCTAGGGAATTTGACGATGGTTATTTTTGTTCCCTTCTAACAATAAACGTGTGTTCTTTCCTTAACTAATTATAACAGTGGTCATGTATTTATTGTTTTATCTGATTGATATCTTTGTAACTTTGCTTGCAAATCATGTAATAAAGTTATGAGCAAAGATGGATGGTGGCTAACAGTGTAGTACAGTTGGACGCGCGTTTCGTCCTATTTGGGGCTCGTCAGCTGGACGTACTTGCATCTCATAGTTGATGTTTACTGTAGGACTCGAACCCAGTACCATTCGCTTCAAACGCCATCGCGTTATCCACTCAGCTACTGAGTCCTGATAGCCACTTGCTTGTGCGATGAAGTGAAGTTTGAATTCAATTGGTATTGTTTGTTTGAATCTTCCCATTGATGTTTAGGACTACAACTGATCAGTCTCTTATTCTCCATATGTACATACTGCACGTATTACCTCGATATAGTCTTTATTCACAAGCATTGTAAGTAAAGATGGATAGTGGTTAGTATTGGAATCCAGGACGTGTGCGACTTCACCTTCTTTGGGACTCTTCAGCTTTATGTCCCTGCAATACGCACTGTATGCACATATGGACCAGCTGTGGTCCTAAGCATCAATGGGAAGATTCAAACAAACAATACTAAGTGAATTTAATAAAGTTGTTTCGCAATAAATTTGTAATAAACTAAAGAAAAGTGTTGATATACATGCAGATGAACTCTTTCTAAGCACATTTCTACTGAAAAAATCATCTTCTTTGACTAACAAAAGTTCCTCCTCTTCTCAAATGATCCCATTTACCGAATATGTACTAGTAATTTCTTTTGTAGTTCTGTTTTTCAATACACTAGTCGATGATAACAAGTGTATCATCGATGCGAATGTTCACATTGCTTCAGATTCTTACCTATTCATCATTATAAGAGTAACCTAGTTATAATTTGTACCATCCAAATTGATGATATTTTGTTTCTCAATTTTTCACTCATTCCATCCATTATTATTATTATGGACTTTACAATGTAGTCTGGAGTATTACTTACTGTTGATTTTTCTCTTCAAATGTTATACTGACTTGTTCTATGATCATTTTAAAATATGTATTATCTGAATTACCATACTACTTTCTTTTAAACAGTAGTAATATTGTAATTTTAATTATTACTTTAATAGTTTTTATCGTAATTCTGATTTCTGTAATATGTGATGGTGGGAAAGATTTGTAGATTAGATGGATAATTTTGGTGGAGTTTTGTTCTCTGAGCTGGATGAATCCTATGCAAACCAAAGGGCGTAATGACAAAAGAACATTATTGCGAAAAACTCTGCATCGGAAAAAATTGAAGAACTCTTCATCTTCGCTTACACAGACATCAATTGGCGGTCAAACGCCATGACATATCTTCGTTCATATCAATACATGTGGACACATATTCGACCGGGAAAATGTTGAAATCTTGGATAGAGGGTATACCAAAGAAGCCGGAATATTTTCCAGGTGCTTGGGACTCAAGACAGTCAGCAATCAACAAATACGTCAAAGTCAATTCAATTTATAAATCAACCAGAAAAATTATAAACAAATATAGAATCAAGAATCAAATCAACAGGAGATACAATCAAAATAAAGATGTAAATAATGACAGAATAAATGTCAGCCATAACTAATCAACATCCAAGTCTACAGGACAAACTGTGAGCTGTCAAGATATTCGATCACTTTACTTCTTGCAGTTTGTTCCCTTTATGAATTTAAATAAAGACAAAACAAATATTGATGCAGAATAGTATGAATTAATTACATTTCGTGGTTTCTCATCAGCTGCTTATGACCAAATATGTATTAGAGTTTTAGCATTGGGGTAATAAATAGTATTGAACAATGGACATAATTGAATGCAAAGGATTGGAATAACAAAAGGTCATCAATGATAACTATATATATATGTGCAAGGAAAGGTCAGAGGTTATTAGGTATTACAATGAAGGGTGGCGTAAGATCAAAAGTGTGATTATTTTAGAAGTAATTAAAAACAGTTAGGGTGGGTTACGTAATAATTGAATAAAATTTGGAGAGTTCGTACAATTAAGAGAGACAATTGAGCGGACATGTTTGAGAGAAAGGGTGGTTTGGGTAAGGGGAGAGGAATATAATAAAAACTGAATATTAACCAAAATTAAACTAATAACAACATAAGTGAAACAAGCAAACAAAAAACAAAACAAAAAAACGGATTACCGGGGTAGTAATAAGTTTATCACTGTCCCTTTTTGAGTACACAAATCCAGTTTGAGTTTTTTTATCGCGATCGCTTCAGCAAACCGGAGAGCAGTTGTACTTCTTTTGTTTGCTAATGATCTACCTAAAATTTATTCTGATGATGCCGATCAGAAGAAAGAGGAAAAACTCCACAACCAAACCATCCAGTTCAGCGAACAAAATCTATATTTTGTCCTTACTTACTTACTTACGCCTGTTACTCCCAATGGAGCATAGGCCGCCGACCAGCATTTTCCAACCACTCTGTTCTGGGCCTTCATTTGTAGTTCTATCCAGTTCTTGTTCATTCTTCTCATGTCTGTCTCAATTTCTCGGCGTAATGTGTTCTTTGGTTTTCCTCTTCTCCTTTGGCCTTCAGGATTCCATGTGAGGTCTTGTCTTGTGACTCAGTTCGGTGATATTGTCCTAGTTTTTACAAATTACATATTTTGTTATATTTATATTATAATAATATTCATTTCCCTCAAATTATAGGACAGAGATAATTTTATTGAAACCATCACTCCTTTAATTGGTCATCGTTCATGTTCTTGTATTCATCGCTATCATAACCCATTATTAGAGGAGAATATGGATGAACAATCTGAAATATCCAGTCCTCTTCCATCGAATCGTCGTCATCATCATCATCATCATCATTCTACTTTTACACAATTAAAAAAATGTAAATTACAAAGTATACAACAAGCATGGCTAAATGGTGAATTATCAAATTTCGATTATTTGATGAAATTAAACACAACTGCTGGTCGTAGTTATAATGATTTAATGCAATATCCTATATTTCCATGGATTATACGTGTATGTCTATTTGTTTTTTTTTTAATAATATAGTGAAATGTAAGCAAAGATGAATAGTGGCTACCAGTGGAACCCACGACGCGCGTTTGGTCCTATTTGGGACTCGTCAGCTGAATGTACCAGGATGGGTGTTCACTCCGGGAATCGAACCCAGTACCGTTTACTTTAAACGCCATCGCGTTATCCACTCAGCTACTGAGTCCTGATAGCCACTTGCTTGTGCAATGGAGTGAAGTTTAAATTCACTTAGTATTGTTTGTTTGGATCTTCCCATCGATGTGTTAAGACTGCAACTGGTCAGTCTCTAATTGGCATATGTGCATACTGTGTGTATTGCCTCGATATAGCCTAAATTCACAAGCATTGTAAGCAAAGATTGAAGATTCAAACAAACAATACTAAGTGAATATAGTAAAATGTTTTCCTCTCTATTTTTTCTTTAAATTCTGTATTTTGAGATGGTGGAGAAGATTTGTTGATCAGGTGGATGATTAAGGTGGAGTCTCTTCCTTCTAGCTGGATGGTTTAATCGTGGAGCTTTCATCGTTCTTCTTAAAGACATTATACGCACAAACCACCTGAAGTTTTTGCTCATGATATCGTTCAGAAGAACGATGTAAACTCCACAATCAAACCACCATGCTCAGAGAATGAAACGGCATTGTTGGATGTGAGGCGTTGGAAAAGGGTTGAGGATTGATTTGATTTAGAAATCTAAACCTTCGGACAAAGATTCAACAGTCCAAATTCTTAGTGCCTGCTAAAAGACCTAAATATCATGAGTTTAAACCTTATTGGATTCGTAAATCCCCACTGATGAAGAGCTGCGTACTACAACGAGACAGTTCCTCAATCCTTCTAAGCTTTCACTGGTTGCTTGACTAAAGCCGGTTTTTGATGTTTGCTATGCTTATTAACTTTATGATTTGTTAAGTATGCTTTCCTATTCTTCTTTTTCAATAAACCCTAATACATATTGTTTACCTTCAGTGAGTATTTGAAACTGTATTATTTATCAGAAGTGGGGTTTTGTGGAGAGTTTTGTAATTTTATATAGTTGTAATTATGAGTCAATTGAAGCTAGACCCCTATGCAAAACCTAGAAGCACTGGTCGACCATTCCGTCTTATTGTAAGGAGTCCCACAACAGGACTAAACGGCCGTCCGGTGCTTCCAGGTTTTGTATGGAGGTCTAGCTTCAGTTGACTCATGATTTCAACTGTATTATTTACTTTAATTGGTTTTTTTTACATATAAGTTATACATCTTAGTTATTGACTAACTAGAATATTCATTGACTAGTTAAGGAATTCGTTTTACTTAAGTACTGGTTTTTCTTTTTTTTGTTAAAGGATTATGAAAGTCTTGTGTTAGACTTAACCCAACCGACTACATTTCGACGGTTAGATCGTCCAATAGCTGTACAAGTAGACGATAGAGCTGAAGCTGTAGCAGCACGATTTAATGAAGCTGAATTACTATCCAAAACAATGTGTACGTCACATCCAGAAGGATTGGGAAAAAAATCAAAAACGTTTACTTTATCGAATTTAAGTAGTGCTTGTCCACCATATCATTATCCAGCGCATTGTTCAAATGAAGCAATTGTTTTACATTTTCTTGTTCGTCTACCCCCATACACTTTCCGTCATTTACGTTTTCAAGGTGAACTATTCAAGTGTATTTTTTAGCTTATTTCCCTTAACAGTTTGGATTTTTAACGTTATCCAGTATTTGTATGTTCATGAGTAGCTTAGCTCTGTTAAGGATTAGGAAACAGCAATCCCCTCACAATGGCCACATATGTTTTGAGCGTCCTTAAATGCTGGTTTATATTACTGAGATCGCGAACCTGTCTAGGGTAGACAACTGTTAAAAACCTAGGAAGGCTCTCTTCCTCTTAGTGTGGGATCCCTTGTCAGTGCACATCCACGACTTCGCACCCGGAATTCGAACGCAGGGCCTTCAATCTCTCGTCCAAAAGCTAGACCTCTAGCCCAAGGTCCGATGGGTAGCAACAGTCTAACTTCAGTCAATGTGCGATATGTCTTTAATTCCTTGACATATCAATGGATCTTTCGATCCATTGAAGAAAAGCCGTAGAATGACGTACGAACAGTAAAATGAATTAATCTTCGAAATAAATTTTCATTAATTCTGTGTTTGTGAACATCAATTCTCTCAAAATCGACTTTTTGTCTTTCTGACAGGTTCTAGCTGTCGTACAACCTTATTTATGAACTTTTCACTATTTCTCCCTTCTATCACTTTATATTGAATAGTACATCTTCATTTTGGATTTTGGAAATCTAGGAGAGTAAGATTCCAACTTACTTGATAGAATCTATTCAGTACTTAGCAGTAAACTAGCATGAAATTAGTTAGTATTCAGTTATGAAAATATATTAGTCCTACAGGAGATTAATGATGGCTCGTATAGTTTATGGATAACGTCTCCATCCACTGAACATCTCAAAATCGTACACTAGACTTTAAACCAATGAGATTATTGTCTACATCATAATGTGATCGATTGTATTCGATTAACACTAAAAGGTCTGATAGCATAAGTTACTGATATACGATTAATTAAGAGATTTCTTTAGATTTAAATCTCAAACCTGTGATACTTTTCGATCAATAACTTTTAACGGCACTACTGATGGCTGGAAAATGTGCATCAATAGCTTCCTAATGTCACCTATCTTGTTTGACCATTAAGAATATAAAAACAAGCACTGTGTATTACATCACTTGTATACCTACTTAACTGATAATGATGCAGACATATCAATAATCAAATGTAATCGACCAAATAATTGGATTCACAATTTGAATACACAACATCATTAATTCAACTCCTTCGGGGGTTACTGACGGTCCCAAGCCCGAATAAAGGAGGAGGGTTGGGCATGGTGTTAGCGACCTCATACCTTAGAAAACCAAGTTAAAAAAAGTTAATTGATTTCTTTCAATTTGTATTTTTACTGACTGGTAACTACATTGTAACCAATATCATATTTTTCTGGTTCTTAGTGCTGCTCTCATTTTATCGATCTAGTTACAATGTAGTCACTAAAATAAATGACCTTATATCTTGTGTACTACATATTGATATGAAATAATGATTGAATATGAAGCTGGATGATAAAAATGAATGAATTCCTTCAAGATTGTAAATACTCATTGTTAATGACCTACTAACTAATATAAAATATAATTTCGGAACTGTTTATTGATTAATTCTTACTTTCAATGTTGTTTTCTTCAAATCATGAATATTAGAAGGGCGTTTTGTGGAGATTTTAGTAATTTTATAAAGTTGAAATCATGAGTCCATCGAAGCTAGACGGCCGTTTCGTCCTATTGTGAGACTCCTCAGCAGTGCGCATCCACGATCCTGCCTCTCGAGATCGTTGCTCAATTTCATAGATCAGTTGAAGTTAGACAGTAACATCGTTGGATTTCGGCTTAGACGTCTAATGGTTAATTTCTCACGCGCGAGACTGATAGATACTGGGTTTGAATCTCGCGAGGTGGCCGTCCAGTGCTTCCAGGCTTCCCATCGTGGTTTTAGGTTCAATTGACTCATGATTTCAACTATCTTAAATCATGAATATATAAGTAACGTAATATTTCAGTTCATATATGTGTATTTTTCATTTTCTAGATAATAATTTCGATGTACCCGATCGTTTATTTCATTCAATTGCAACAACATGGCGTTTAGCCACTACTTCTGTTTCATGTGTTAAAGAATTAGTACCAGAATTTTATTTTCAACCAGAGATGTTTATTAATCGGAGTGGATTAAAGTTAGGCTATCGACAACCAGGTGATAGTGTAGATAATGTTGAATTACCACCGTGAGTCATGACGTTCTTTTCCCTTTCTTCATTAATCACATCATTTTATTGAACTATTTTGTTTTTCATCCTTAAAAATAATATCAAACATTTGGGATCTGAGTGTTATATTTGATTCTTTATGCTAAGGAAGTGAACATTATTTCGCTATTCTTGATGCCCCCCAATGCCTTGGTACGGCCCAGAGTGGGGAGAGTCAGCTCTCCCTCTCCAAATGCACTCACATGGACACGTGTATATAGCCTCTGTCAGGGAAGTAATACTCACTGCTTTCTCATGGCATCACTGTTGTTTACGAAATTGAGAGAACAAAAAGCGAATGTCCGGAGCTTTAACCATGTTGGCTGACTGTTATATCTGAAGCGTTATGAATTCACTAGTAGCTAACGGAACAAAGACTTGTTACCAGAGACCGATAAGCTAGCTATTCTGACGCGACCCAGACCCAGCTAACTAGAGTAGGAAGTCCAAGTTGGAAGCGGGGAAGTTATATTCCGTAGCAGCCAGAAGCACAGCATTCATAAAGGGAAAACGTCAAGCGTATATATACAGCATAAAATTGTCCTTGGGCATCATTAATAAATAGCACACACAAAGAAACAATGGACCAATAGCGTTTAAGATAGTTTACAAGTGGGAAATATGACGTGAAGGTAAAAAGAGCGTTTTTGGCTCGAAAACAGCTAAATTCAAATTTTCAAAATAAAATTACAAAATTAAGCCACTTATCAAGTAAGTTCTGGGGATTTGACATCCCCAACACCTCCCCTTTTTAGTAACGAACGTTCTTGGGGTCCACTTGCATTCTGACTGTCTGTCGCCGTTGGCGCAGTGACCATCTTCGGGACCGTAGATCGACCTTTTGTGTTTCTTCTTGTGTAGGGGCGACCGGCAGATTGAACGTATCCAACAACATGTCCGGCGGGATCTTTCCTTCGGTCGTTGGGCGCGCTGGGGCTGAACGCTTGCGTAGTTGGTTTCGATGCCTTGTCCACCTATCTGCTCCCACCTCGACCTCGTACAGGACTCTACCTACCCTTCTAACCACACGTGCTTCGATCCAAGGATCATGATTTGCTCTGTAGTCTCGAGCAAATACTGTGCATCCAACGTTGTACATGGGTAGCTTCCGGGACGTGGTTTGTGCTAGTGGTGGTGTGGTTTTCGGTAGCATCAAGTTGTGGATAGTCCTCAACCTTCTTCCCATGAGGATCTCTGCAGGGGACTTCTGCTCCGGCAGTGTGTCGTTAGGAGTAGTTCTGTAGGCGAATAAAAAATTCTGCAGTGTTTCCACTGGCGTCCCCTCCCCTTTTGACTTAATCAGAGCCCTCTTGAACGTATCCACGAACCTTTCCGCTTGCCCATTCGATTGTGGGTGATAAGGTGGGGCGCGAAGATGTCTAATGGATAGGCGTTTGCAGAACTCTTGGAACTGTGTCGAGGTGAACTGCGAACCATTGTCGGATACAATAACTTCCGGTAATCCGTTCCGTGCGAACAACTCAGTCAAATGTTTCAGCGTCTGGGTGGTCGTTATTGGCGTGACGGGTACAATCTCCGGTCATTTTGAGAAGGCGTCGACCACGACAAGATAAGTGGTTCCGTTGACTGAACCGGCAAAGTCGACATGTATCCTAGACCAGGAATACTCAGGCTGTGGCTATGGAACCGGCGGCACCTTTGCATTGGACTCTGCTGCTTGCTGACACTGAACGCATTTGTTTACTAGATCCGTGATGTGCTGGTCCATGTGGGGCAAGTAAGCATAGCTTCTGGCGATAGATTTCATGATGACCAATGTGAAATTGTTTCATCACTTTTACGCGAAGAGACTCTGGTACAACCACTCTTTCACCAAACATCACTCAGTCGTTTACAATACATAGTGAATCTCGCCGGTGATACAGCTGTTTCATGTCTCCATCGAAATTAACAGACGGCCACCCATTGGTGATATAGCTCATCGCCCTCTTGATGACGGGGCCATTCCTTGATGCGTTTTGTATGTCTGACTCGGATACTGGCAATGCCCGTATTGCAGTTGTCAGATAACATTCTGCGTGATCTTCCACTGACAGAGATGCGATTACCATATTTTCCTCAATCGCTGAATGATCATTAATGAGTCGTGATAAGGCATCTGCTTGACCAAATTGTTGGGTGCGTCGGTATTGTATTTCGAAATCGTAACCCAAGAGTACCAAGGCTCATCGCTGAAGACGACTTGCCGAGTGGGCTAGTATGCCAGACTTCGACCAGAAAACTGCGAGAAGAGGCTTGTGATCCGTAAGAAGCGTGAACCTTTGACCGTACAAGAATTTGTGGAACCTGGGTACAGCAAACACCAGTGCGAGAGCCTCCTTCTCTATCTGGTTATACTTCTTCTCTGTTGGGGTTAATGTTCGCGATGCATGCATGATGGCTTTCTCTGTCGCGTCGGGGAACTGATGTGAAATGACATCACCGAGCCCAAAGGCTGAAGCTTCTGCGGCCACGATGATTGGCAAGGACGGGTTGTAGTGTGTTAATAGTAGTTCTGAGCTAATAATTGTCTTCAGCTTACAAAAGGCGTTTTCACACTCCTTTGTTCAGTTCCAGCTGGTATCCTTATTCAGAAGATAATTCAGTGGGGCGCGTATGTCATGCATCGATGGAACGAAGACTGAGTAATAACTAACCAATCCCAGGAATGATCGTAGAGCAGAGATATTGGTAGGAGTAAGCATGGTTTTTATAGCTCGGATGTTCTCGGGATCTGGTCTGCGACCTGCAGCATCGAAGATAAAACCCAAATACTTCACGGACTTCAAGAAAAGCTGGCATTTTTGCGGGCGTAGCCGGAATCCGTTATCGCTGACACGTTGTAGTACAGCTGTTGTGCGTTCTCGTAGCCGTTCTGACGTTGTATCAGCAATGAGGATTTCATCCAGATAAGTAGCAACCCCCGGGATACCCGATAGAATGGTATCCATTAGCTGCTGGAAAATAGATGGGCCGGTCTTAACTCCAAACGGCAGTCGATTATACTGGAACAGGCCACGATGTGTATTAATGGTGAGTAGCTCTCTCGGTTCTTCAGCCACTTCTACTTGTAGATAGATCCAGCTTCGCAAAGAACTTTCCACCATTCAGCATAGTGAACAAATCTGCCGGGACTAGCAGCGGATAGTGATGCTGTTCTAGGGCTGCGTTGAGACCTGTGGAAAAATCTGCACATATTCGGATCGTACCATTAGCCTTCTTGATAGCAATAATGGGTGCTGCCCATGCGGGATAAGAGACAGGAGTAATAACTCCTTGACGTTGAAGGCGATTAAATTATTCCTTAACTTTCGATAATGCAGCGTATGGTCTCTTTGGACGAAAAACAGGTTTAACCCCAGGTTTCAATCGAAGTGTTGCTTTCATGGCTGAGCACCGACCCAAAACAGGCTGGAAAACGGTCGAAAACTTCGTCATTAGTTCCTTTGAATATGCTTCCGGGTCATGGGGTTGCTTTACTAGATGATACACGGTGTTTAACGGGACGTCCGCTAAATGCAGCTGGTCAAACCAATCTAAGCCAAGTAAATTAAGATCAACTGGTTCTATGTAACATACCCCAGTGAACGTCGAATCGCGAAAAGACACTTTACAATGTAGTTAACCCAACAAACGTAAGTAATTACCGCATGCCGTACGAGGTTTTTGTGTTGTTGTCGCCATAAGTGGTCTGCCCATTTTAATCCAAGATTTTTGTGAGAGAATCGTCACGTCTGATGCTGTGTCTATTTGCAATCTAAATGGATGCCCATTAATATTAATGGTAATAAGTTTTCTCTCACCTGGGGTTGAGTTCTGACAGGTTGCTACAAGACTCAACGAATTTGTGCACGGCTTGGGAGCAGACTTTCTAGTACTTCTGGGGCGATTCGGCTTCTTATTTTGGCAAAATCCATCTTTGTGGCCCACAGCTTTACACTTCCTGCAACGATTTTGTTTAAATGGACAGCTTCGAACATAATGCCATGCACCACAATGCCAGCATGGAGCAGGAGGATTCGTCTTTGCTTGTTGGACTGCGTTAGAGTGCGATGAACTAGGTATAGCTGGGTGGATTTAACAAGTTACGTTGGTTGTTGGACTACATGTACTTCAGGGTGAAAAGAAACACCACGTTGAACCATAGTAGTGTCATGCTGCAAATTAATTAGACGTTTATATTCGTTAGCAATATCATTAAGAGTCAGCTTAGGGTCCTGATCCAATCGACTGAGCAACCGTGTTCTAATGTCACTGAACTTTTGCGATTGGAGGCTGCAGATGAGGATGAGGGATTTGAACTGATCTTCAGTTAGCGACTTCAACCGAAAGCGTTCACATTCGCGGTTGACAATGCCCACATGCGTCAGAAAATCAGTGTTTTCGTTCATAGTCAGCTTCAAACATCGGTAGCGTGTGTTGAACAGCGAGGAATTATCTTCGAACTGTTGACTCAATGACTGAACAGTGTCCGAGAATGAGCGATCACGTGGGTTTACAGGGAGAATCAGGTTTTTGATTTTGCCAATCAAGATGATGCTTGGAAAGTCCGTTTGCTGCTTCGAAAGCTGGGTCCTAGTGAATTTGATAAATATTGTAACCTGAAACAGCGAGATTCACTATGTATTGTAAACGACTGAGTGATGTTTGGTGAAAGAGTGGTTGTACCAGAGTCTCTTCGCGTAAAAGTGATGAAACAATTTCACATTGGTCATCATGAAATCTATCGCCAGAAGCTATGCTTACTTGCCCCACATGGACCAGCACATCACGGATCTAGTAAACAAATGCGTTCAGTGTCAGCAAGCAGCAGAGTCCAATGCAAAGGTGCCGCCGGTTCCATAGCCACAGCCTGAGTATTCCTGGTCTAGGATACATGTCGACTTTGCCGGTTCAGTCAACGGAACCACTTATCTTGTCGTGGTCGACGCCTTCTCAAAATGACCGGAGATTGTACCCGTCACGCCAATAACGACCACCCAGACGCTGAAACATTTGACTGAGTTGTTCGCACGGAACGGATTACCGGAAGTTATTGTATCCGACAATGGTTCGCAGTTCACCTCGACACAGTTCCAAGAGTTCTGCAAACGCCTATCCATTAGACATCTTCGCGCCCCACCTTATCACCCACAATCGAATGGGCAAGCGGAAAGGTTCGTGGATACGTTCAAGAGGGCTCTGATTAAGTCAAAAGGGGAGGGGACGCCAGTGGAAACACTGCAGAATTTTTTATTCGCCTACAGAACTACTCCTAACGACACACTGCCGGAGCAGAAGTCCCCTGCAGAGATCCTCATGGGAAGAAGGTTGAGGACTATCCACAACTTGATGCTACCGAAAACCACACCACCACTAGCACAAACCACGTCCCGGAAGCTACCCATGTACAACGTTGGATGCACAGTATTTGCTCGAGACTACA
This sequence comes from Schistosoma rodhaini, assembly GCA_944470415.2. Taxonomy (NCBI): domain Eukaryota; kingdom Metazoa; phylum Platyhelminthes; class Trematoda; order Strigeidida; family Schistosomatidae; genus Schistosoma; species Schistosoma rodhaini. Next base: position 83,352,934 of record OX104044.1, read on the forward strand.
GAGCAAATCATGATCCTTGGATCGAAGCACGTGTGGTTAGAAGGGTAGGTAGAGTCCTGTACGAGGTCGAGGTGGGAGCAGATAGGTGGACAAGGCATCGAAACCAACTACGCAAGCGTTCAGCCCCAGCGCGCCCAACGACCGAAGGAAAGATCCCGCCGGACATGTTGTTGGATACGTTCAATCTGCCGGTCGCCCCTACACAAGAAGAAACACAAAAGGTCGATCTACGGTCCCGAAGATGGTCACTGCGCCAACGGCGACAGACAGTCAGAATGCAAGTGGACCCCAAGAACGTTCGTTACTAAAAAGGGGAGGTGTTGGGGATGTCAAATCCCCAGAACTTACTTGATAAGTGGCTTAATTTTGTAATTTTATTTTGAAAATTTGAATTTAGCTGTTTTCGAGCCAAAAACGCTCTTTTTACCTTCACGTCATATTTCCCACTTGTAAACTATCTTAAACGCTATTGGTCCATTGTTTCTTTGTGTGTGCTATTTATTAATGATGCCCAAGGACAATTTTATGCTGTATATATACGCTTGACGTTTTCCCTTTATGAATGCTGTGCTTCTGGCTGCTACGGAATATAACTTCCCCGCTTCCAACTTGGACTTCCTACTCTAGTTAGCTGGGTCTGGGTCGCGTCAGAATAGCTAGCTTATCGGTCTCTGGTCACAAGTCTTTGTTCCGTTCGCTACTAGTGAATTCATAACGCTTGAGATATAACAATTGGCGACGGAAATGGGCGCTTAAAGTGGGTTGGTGGACACGGACAGTTCACCTATGAGAGTTGGAAAACCCTGATTATAAACCAATGGTACATATGGGCTCCAGTATCCTGAAGGAACAAATGGTGTATCAATCAGTCGTTGGTTACCGACTACCATATGACTGCATCTTCTCACGACGTTCCACTGCTTTGTGGAGGTCTCCGGTTGTTGTCCTCTAAGAGAACCACCCGCTTCAGTTTGTGCACTTGTGCAGTATCGCAGCCCTCACACAAATCGAATGAGATTTGTGCAGCGCATATTTATCTGGTGCTTCCTTGTACCAATATTGATGTGTTTAAATAAATAAATAATACCGTTGATATTCAGCTCCATTGGAAAATTAATAATCTTGTGGAAATTCAATGAAAACTCATTCGATACCCCCAATCTTTGATGTTATTACTGAATTAGTGAAAAATTTTACTACAGTATCCTTTATGAATTTTGAATAAAACTGAAAGTAACCATTTTAAATAGAATAGCCGAAAATCATTCTATTTCGTAGCTTCTCTCTTCATCTATTTACAACCATATTCTTGTGAGCGTGTAACATTGAAACATAATATCATATGATGTTATAGACATTTGTAACAGAAACAATTGGAGTAACAATGAGGTCATTTGGAATTGGAATTCAACAATATATAGAAGGACTGAAACAATGATTTGATGAAGTCTTGAAACTGATCAAAAGAATTCATTATTAAGTGTCTATTTTTTCAAGAATCTACTGTAGTTACTTGTGTCATATCATTGAACTTATCATAAAAATTGATTCCTATCGATAAGAATTAAATGAGTTATTGCATCAGGAATTCTTGGATTCGATACCTGACCGTGGTTGTATTGGTTTACTTCTGAAGAGCTTCTAACTAAAAGGCGACAACTGTATAGTGCTCCTTGGCTGTTTGTAATTTCCCAACTAATTACTTACGCCTATTACCCTTCGTCGAGGAGCATAGGCCGCTCACCAGCATTCTCTATCCAACTCTGTTCTGAGCCTTCCTTTCCAGTTCTTTTCAGTTGTTATTCATCCTTTTCATATCTGATTCTATTTCCCGGCGTAATGTGTTCTTTGACCTTCCTCTTTTTCGCTTCCTTTCAGGATTCCAAGTTAGGGATTACCTTGTAATGCACATTGGTGATTTCCTTAATGTATGTCCGATCCACTTCCAACGTCTTTTCCTAATTTCCTCTTCAACTGGAAGCTGGTTTTTCCTCTCCCATAAAACGCTGTTCTTGATAGTATCCGGCCAATGAATGTTGAGTATTTTGCGTAGACAACTGTTTATCCCAACTAATTTGTTCTTATTATTTATATGATTTTTCTTTGTGATAAACATGTATCAAGTTAACTGACTTCGTCAGTTGTCACTAAATAACTCGTTTTGAACCTGGACTGTTTGATTTAGACATCTATAGGGTTATAGGTTTAAACTTCGATGTACCTCTGTCAGTGTTTGACCAGGTATCTGGTATTGGTATAAACCACATATACTCAATAACTGCAGTACATATCCCTGTGTACGATTGTTGATTTATCTTTTATCTTCGAAATATTGCTCTGTCTCGATGTACGGCTAAAAAACACGGCCTGTAAGAGTAGCAGCGATCCGTACACTATAGGTTTCTGACTAAAGATATCTTCTTGTGTATGTTAGAGCTACTAAATGATTAATGTTTTGAGAGTAGACACAGGATACTTGATATAAAATACAAATCAGTTGATGAAACTGTGAATATTCATCAACTGAGGTGGCCGGGATATGTGTTATATATGCCTAACCATTGACTACCTCAACAGCTGATGTAAGCTAGTGTAAGCACATGTTGGAATAAAGCTCGGAGCACCCAAACCAAGATATGTCACTGATCCATAAGTTTTCTTACTGTTAATATAAGTCATTTTGGTAGAATAAGACTACCTAGTTTAGATTTGTCTTGACTAAATGTTGGGTGACGCATTCACTCTTTATCTTCTCTTAGATCCTGGGTTTCAAAATTATCTTATGCCATTTTATTCTGCTGATTCTTTCTCCTCAAGCAATATTATTTATGAGAAACGATTCTTTTACTACCACTGCTACTACTTCTAATACTATTTCTAGTTTTTCGATATTTATCTTGATAATTCCATCTTGTTACCTTTATGTAGCGTAACAACTTAATCCGTTACACATAAATGTCAGGTTCTGTATTGCTTATTACTGATTGAATGCCCTGGTACAGCCGAGAGTGGGGAGAGTACGCTCTCCCTCTCGAAATGCTCTCACATGGACACGCGTATATAGCCTCTGCCAGGGAAGTCCTACCCACTGCCTTCTCGTGGCGGGCGTGTTGTTCATTAAATTGAGAGGACGAGAAGCGAATGTCCGGCGCTTTGACCGGGTTGGTGGACACTGAAAGTCCATCTAGGCGAGTTGAAAAACCCTGATTCGAAACCAATAGTGTACATGGGTTCCAGTATTCTGAAGGAACAAATGGCGTATGAATCAATCGTTGATCACCGACTACCATGGAACTGCATCAACTCACAATGCTCCACTGCCTTGTGGACCAGACATTTAGATCAAAGGCTGGGGGGCGTGGCTTCCTGAAAAAACCACCTGTTTCAGTTTGGACACCTGTTCAGTATCACGGCCGTCACACAAATCGAATGAGTTTCGTGTGGCGCATATATATCTGGTGCTTCCTTGTACCGATACTTATGTGTTCAAATAAATACATAAATAAATAATTTTCTCATACTGTACGTCATTTTCCTCTCATTTATAGTTGGTGTAAAAATGATCCACGTTTATTCACATTGATTTGTCGTGCTGCATTAGAAAGTGATTATGTATCAATGAATTTATCACATTGGATTGATTTATCATTTGGTTATAAACAATCTGGACAAAATGCTAAAGATTCCTTGAATCTATACCATCCATATGTAAGATATTTTTACTACATTGTTCATTATTATTATTATTATTATTATTATTATTATTATTATTATTATTATTATTATTATTATCAGAAGGGTTTTTGTGGAGATTTCAGTATTTTCATAGTTGAAATCGGTTAAGTGCTCTGGTAGGTCCTGTGTTCTAATCTCGCGAGTGCGAGATCGTGGATGCACACCACTGAGGAGTCCCATAATAGGACGAAACAGTCATCCAGTGCTTCTAGGTTTTCCATTGTGGTCTAGCTTCATTTGACTTATTATTCCAACTATGAAATTATTATTATTATTATTATTATTATTATTATTATTATTAATTATTGATATTCACAAACGGATACGTGATTAACTGTTGTTGGCATACCAATGATCTTCTTGAATATAGGGATCCTTTATTCCTATTGGTTATGTGATACAAGTTGATTTAACTGTAAACAAGTAAATAACAATGTAATCCACAATCTAAAGTAGGTATATCAAATTAATCGACTATCAGTCATTAATAAAAGGCCTTATTATTTTTCTTCCATCGTTATTACTGATAATCAACACTTTGATGTGTTTCTTAACGATAGTTTGTTAGGTATATTTGATTCATATTATTTCACCCGTTCGAGAGAAAACATCCGAACATTGCTTTTCAATGGACAGCACCGAGCAAACACATTCTTTATTGTTTGTATCGTGTTAAAATAATTTCTCTACTGAATCGGTTCTTTTAAAACCTATGGTTGTTTCATGCTTTTAAAGTAATACCTTGATCTTTTTTATTAAAATTGAACTAGGATTCTTCAATCGAAACGTCAGGACGGAAGCAAAAGAGATGGAAAAGCCAGCGGCTGTAGGTAACACCAGACATCTCTTTAGACTAATAAAAGAAACCGGAACTAAGAAGTCAAGTGCAAGTGAGACAATCTCCGAAAAAGACGGAACCCTTATCTGCTCTCAACTTAAACGTTTAGAACGATGGGCGGAACACTTTAAGGAGCAGTTTAGCTGGCCTTCAGCTACTGCACAACTACCCACTATTCCCAGAAAACCTGAATGGAACATTGAAGTAGGCCCCCCGACCCTACTTGAAGTTCAAAAGGCTATAGGTAATTTGAAACGAGGAAGAGCAGCTGGTCCTGATGGATTGGCTCCAGAGGTTTTTTAAATACGGTGGTCCAATTTTAGCGATTAGGTTGACTAATATTCTGGCTAAAATCTGGGAGACGGACGTAATCCCATCTGACTGATCACAATCTCTGATTGTCCCAATATATAAGAAGGGGCCAAAATCATCCTGTGATAACCATAGAGGGATTATTCTGACTAACATAGCATCTAAAATACTAGCCTCAATAATTATCGGGCTCCTAACTAAGACTCATGAACTCCAAACACGAGAAAATCAGGTTGGCTTCAGACCTGGTCGTGGCTGTATCGACCACATATTCACCATTCGTCAAGTTTTAGAGCACAGACATGTTTATCGGCGTCCGACAATGATAGTTTTTCTTGACTTGAAAGCAGCATTTGACTCTGTAGACCGAGAGGTTCTATGGCAGTGTCTGTCATTGAAAGGTGTACCTGAGAAGTACATAAACCTTATGAAGGCTCTTTACTCGAACACTACCAGTCGAGTGAGAGCTTATGGCGAACTGTCATATGATTTTACAACCTCAAGTGGTGTCCGTCAAGGCTGTCCACTATCCCCATTTTTGTTTAACTTCATCATAGACCTACTGCTGGAAATAACGTTCTCGTCGACTGAATTTTCAGGAATTGATCTTCTACCAGGAGGTCCACTTATCAACTTAAAATACTCAAATGGCATAGTCCTGTTTGGTGAAGGCTCTGACAAATTTCAGATTTCATATTACTATAAAAAAAAGTAAAGAATTTTGTTTGGAATTCGTACCACTGCTAACGATATTGTTTTCTAGAAAGATAGTAAACGCTTTGCAAATGAAACGGTTCAGCTCAGTCTCAAGCAAGGTAGAACCTGACGCGAATGTACATCGGTTCACGTCGCAATAACATATTGTCACAATGGGATGAAATTACCAAGATACATTTCAGTCCAGTAGTGTAGTGAACTAACACTCAAGTGAGAGACCACCAATTTGCTTTTAAAGTTAAATTACAGAATATCTTGGTTAAATATGAGAACCATACACTGATACTTCATTTTCAAATTTCCATCGTTTGTACTTCATATTCTGTATGGTTCTTCCCGTTCGTAATTTCTTTCCATTTTCCCCATTTATTCTGCTCGACTTGACCTTCTTAGCCTTCTGCTGCCAGGTTTACCGCTTCCAACTGTTATTACACACTACTTATGTCTATCGATATAAGTAGCATACATCACAGTAACAGTAATAAGAACATTAGTAGTACGAGAAAAGATTACATATAAAAAATATGATTCAAGAAATTAGAAGGAATTCATTGAATAGAAAAGTTTAAGATAATTTTGTAAATCAACATCTGAAGGAAAATACAAATACTGACAGAGTGTATACACTCTTTATCCTCCTTTAAACCTTGAGATTAAAATTGCTTCATATCTGTCTTTCTTCCTGTACTATATCATTATATACAATCTTTCTTTTATATATTACCACCACTAAATTAACTACTTCTATGAATCCGGTGTTCAACTTGTTGTGCTTATGAGGTATGGCATCTTGAACCGATGCATAAATGTGCCTGGTCCTAAGTTGTAGCTGACTAATTGACTGCATCTACGACATTCTAATCAATTATGAAGCATATCACCCAACTTTCCCAATGATTGATTGAGTTTATTTTACATCCATCTATATATCTCAGTCCAACCGTCAGTGATTTCATGAGAATCATTACTAATGAGTTAGAAAGTGAATCATTGTTATCTACTTTTTCTTAGTAGTATATTAATAATTTTCCAAAAAATATTATTTTATTTTCTTAATCAATCAAAACAAACCCATAATTACTAGACTTATTTTGGTGCAATCGATGTGGATACAATAGATGATCGTGTATTAGCACAAGCTGTTGAAGCTATGATTAATAATTATGGTCAAACACCAAAACAATTATTTCATAAACATCCTCATCCTTGTCGGTAAGTTTTAAAATATATATATATATATATCAAATGTATTAGCTCATTGGTATATACATTGAGTGTCTATGATAATAACCTAGATCTGTCTAACTACTGTGTTGTGCTTACTCTAACATTTCATCATCAAAGCGAATGTCCGGCGCTTTAACCGGGTTGGTGGATGTGAAGGGGATTTGGAAAACCCTGATTCCAAACGAATGGCGCACATGGGCTCCAGGATTTTGAAGGAACAAATGGTGAATGAACCAACTGTTGGTCACCGGCTACCATGGGATTGCATCTCCTTACGATGCTCCACTGCCTTGTGGATCAGATTTTTAGGTCAAAGACTCGGGATATGGCCCCCTAAGAAAATCACCTTTTTCAGTCTGGGCACTTGTGCAGTATCACAGCCCTCACACAAATCAAATGCGATTTGTGAGGTGCATATTTATCTGGTGCTTCCTTGTACCAATATTTATGTGTTTAAATAAAATAAAATAATAAAATCATCTGCACTCTCTGAATATACTTTCCATGCTGGTTAGGATTAGTCAGTCAATCACATTCCCAATCCTGAAGTAGTGAATACTAGTCATGAGATTAGAAGCACTATATACTTAATTTTTTAAGCACAATTTGTTTTACTTACTTACTTACTTACGCCTGTTACCCCTCGTCGAGGAGCATAGGCCGCTCACCAGCATTCTCCATTCAACTCTGTCCTGAGCCTTCCTTTCCAGTTCTTTCCAGTTACTATTCAGCCTTTTCATATCGGCTTCTATTTCCCGGCGTAGTGTGTTCTTTGGCCTTCCTCTTTTCCGCTTCCCTTCCGGATTCCAAGTTAGGGATTGAGTCGTGATGCACATTGGTGATTTCCTTAATGTATGTCCGATCCACTTCCAACGTCTTTTCCTTATTTCCTCTTCAGCTGGAAGCTGGTTTGTCCTCTCCCATAAAACGCTGTTGCTGATAGTATCCGGCCAATGTATGTTGAGTATTTTGTGTAGACAACTGTTTATAAATACTTGTACCTTCCTGATGATGGTCGTAGTAGTTCTCCACGTTTCAGCTCCATACAGTAGGACTGTCTTGACGTTCGTATTGAAGATTCTAACCTTGAAATTAGTTGAGAGTTGTTTTGAGTTCCATATGTTCTTCAATTGTAGAAATGCTGACCTTGCTTTGCCAATCCTCGCCTTTACATCTGCATCCGATCCTCCTTGTTTATCAACGATGCTCCCCAGGTACTTGAATGTTTCCACCTCTTCCAGAGTTTCGCCGTCAAGTGTGATTGGGTTGGTGTTCTCCGTGTTGCATTTGAGAATCTTGCTTTTTCCTTTGTGAATGTGGAGACCTATCGATGCGGAGGCTGCTGCTACATTTGCTGTCTTCATCTGCATTTGGTCGTGTGTATGAGAGAGGAGGGCTAGGTCATCTGCGAAGTCCAAATCATCTAATTGATTCTGAGCTGTCCATTGTATTCCGTATTTCCCTTCAGATGTCGAATTCTTCATAATCCAGTCAATCACCAGAAGGAAGAGGAATGGGGAGAGTAGACAGCCTTGTCTGACTCCGGTCCTTACTGGAAATGCACCTGTCAGCTGTCCTCCATGCACCACTTTGCACTGTAATCCATCGTATGAGTTTTGGATAATGTTGACGATCTTCTGAGGAACTCCATAGTGTCGAAGAAGTCTCCATAATGTTCTCCTATCCACGCTGTCAAACGCCTTCTCATAGTCAATGAAGTTGACGTATAGTGATGAGTTCCACTCAACTGATTGTTCAACGATGATCCGTAGTGTCACAATCTGGTCTGTGCACGACCGATCCTTACGGAATCCAGCCTGATGATCCTTTAGTTCGGAGTCTACTGCGTCTTTCACCCGATTCAGCAGCACTCTGTTGAAAACTTTTCCTGGTACTGATAACAAACTGATGCCTCTGTAGTTCTCACATTGGATCAGATCTCCTTTCTTTGGTATCTTGATGAGATATCCTTCTTTCCAGTCCATTGGCACTTGTTCCTCTTCCCAAATCTTCTTGAATACAAGGTGAAGCATGTTTGCAGTTATTTCAATGTCTGACTTCAGTGCTTCTGCTGGTATATTGTCAGGTCCTGCCGCCTTCCCACTTTTGATTTGTCTGATGGCCATCTTGACTTCATCGATCGTTGGTGGAGTGACATCTATTGGAAGGTCTGTGTGGGCTGCTTCGATGTTCGGTGGATTCAATGGGGCTGGTCTATTCAGCAGTTCCTCGAAGTATTCTGCCCATCTTTTCCTCTGTTCTTGAATCTCAGTGATTGTCTTTCCTTCTTTGTCCTTGACTGGTCTCTCTGGTTTGCTATATCTCCCTGCCAATTTCTTCGTTGTATCATATGGTTGTTTCATATTCCCTTCTCTTGCAGCATTTTCCGCCGCCGTTGCTAGTTCGCCCATGTATTTCTGCTTGTCGGCTTTAATGCTTTTCTTCACTTCCCTGTTTGCTTCTGCGTAGTCTGATTGTGCTTTGACTTTCTCTGCTCGTGTTCGGCTGTTGTTAATTGCTAGTTTCTTGTTCTTCCTTTCTTGAATTCTGTTCAGGGTTCCCAGAGAGATCCATTCCTTATGATTATGCTTCTTAGGACCAAGAACCTCCTGACACGTTGAAGTTAGTGCTTCTTTTATCCCTTTCCAGTTGTCCTCCAAAGTAGTTTCTTGTTCTTTCAGTAGATCCTGTAGAGCTTGGAACCTATTGTTGAGAGTTATCTTGAATTCATGGAGCTTGTCAGCATCTCGAAGGAAGGCTGTATTGAACCTTTGTAATGATGTTTGTCCAGTTGTCCAGTCTTTCTTAATCTTCAGTCTCATCTTGGCCACAACCAGGTGGTGATCTGAAGCTATGTCAGCTCCTCTCCGGGTTCTTACATCTTCCATTGATCTTCGGAATTTTTTGTTGATACAGATGTAATCTATCTGGTTCTCTGTGGTTTGGTCCGGTGAGATCCATGTAGCTTTGTGTATGCGTTTGTGTGGGAATATTGTGCCGCCTATAACCAATTTGTTGAAAGCACATAGGTTTGCAAGTCTCTCCCCATTTTCATTTCTTTCTCCTAGTCCATGTCGTCCAATTACATCTTCATATCCTGTGTTGTCCACTCCAACTTTAGCATTTAAATCTCCCATCAGGATGGTGAGGTCCTTACTTGAGCACTTTGCTACAATTGATTGCAGCCTTTCATAGAACTGATCTTTATCATCGTCGTTGCTATCATTGGTGGGTGCATAACATTGGATAACGTTCATTGTGATCCCTTGCTTCTTTGTTCTGAATGATGCTTTGATTATCCTGGGTCCATGAGATTCCCATCCCACAAGTGCATTTCGTGCTTCTTTGGACAGCATTAGAGCAACTCCCTGAGTGTGTGGCGCATTTTCCCCTTCGTGGCCGGAGTACAGCAGCATCTCTCCTGTACCTAGCCTTTGTTGTCCAGTTTGTGTCCAATGGGTTTCGCTGATTCCGAGTACTGCCAAGTTGTATCTTCTCATTTCCATTGCTATTTGGCTGGTCTTTCCTGTTTCCCACATTGTCCGGACGTTCCATGTACCTATAAAGAGTGTTGCTCTGGTTGTTAGAAGGTGCATCGGTCTCGTGACTTCCGAAGAATTTCGGCTTTCATCATGAGACGTCATTATTCCTTCAACTCCCAGGGCAGAGTTTAAATGGTTTGAATTATTTTTTCTGGTTAGCGTTTTTTTAGCGAGTTAGCTTTTCTACGGGATGGGGTCGCTAACCCCATGCCCAACCCTCCTCCTTTACCCGGGCTTGGGACCGGCAGTAACTCTAGAAGAGCTACAGGCGGAGTTACAATTTGTTTTAGTCGCATCTAATTTTCTAAAGCTCATTACGGGTCAACAATCTTTGTGCCTCTTGGTATCAGGTGCCCTTTTAGTGCGTTGAATTTAACTGTGTTCTTCGATTACCTGTTGAATAAACATCTGTCTAATGATTTTATTTACATCCTAAAATCTTTGTGCACAAGCAACTTAGGCTGATTGAAAGTGTCCGACCAAGTTTCTTCATTGTTTTAATCCAGTGTTTGAGTTAAAGAGTGTTTATCAACTTTACCATTCATTTTCAAATTTACTATCGGTTGCATTCTGGAAACAGCTTTTATGAAATTACGACCTGCTGGTAACAGTGTAGATGTTTTACATAAAGAAAACATTTCCTATCTATGTAGCATTTTCCAAGTAATAGAAAATTCCATAGTAATTGTATAAAAACTTACCATCGTTTTCATCTAATATAAACTCATGATTAAAGAACTTGATGTTAGTCTGTATCTTTGAGGGGGAAAATGATGAATCAATCAATATGTTATATCTGAAGCGTTTCAAATTCACTAGTTAGCGAAAGGAATAAAGACTTGTGACCAGAGACCGATAAGCTAGCTGAATCTGACGCGTCCCTGACCCAGCTAACTAGAGTAAGAAGTTCAAGTTGGAAGTGGGAAAAATATATTCCGTAAGCAGCCAGAAGCACAGCAACCATAAGGGGAAAAAAATCAAACGTATATATACAGCATAAAATTGTCCTTGGGCATCATTGCAAAATAGCACACTAAAAGATACAACAGACCAATAGCGTTTAAGAAATTTTACAAGTGAGAAATACGACTCGAAGGTGAAAAGAATGCCTTTGGAGCGAAAACAAAGCAGTTCAAATTTTCAAAATAAAATTACAAAATTAAGCCACTTATCAAGTAAGTTCTGGGGATTTAACATCCTCAACACAATATGGTTGACATCTGATTTTCTCATAGATCATTTTTCTAATTATCAAAAAACTTATTTTACCCAATGTTTATTTTTTTTTAACTAAATGGCAACAATGACTTCAAAAATTAGAAACCAAAAGTTTGGATGACAACAACTGTTGACCGAATCGTATTGAATTGCTTATTTAACATTTGTGTAACGGATAGAGTTTAGTTGAATATTTTCGATTAACCATTGAAGTAAATTCATTATTTCCAAAATTATACCAAGTTGCTTTTATAATAATCGATAGCCAATCGATTTCACGTCAGATCAGTGAACTTTCCCAGCTACTGATTACGAGTATTCCCTGCCTCTGAACTAAAAAGTCCTTACCTACCTCAATGACTTAGAACAGAAGTTAAATTGGTGCTTTGTTTTAACTAGCCCATCCGTAGGTTTTTTTTTAACCTATTATGAATCCAGTCAGCATTGACCGTTGTAATAAGGCGATGGTTTGGCAAGTGTAACATGTTTACTAACCAACCTAAGTTTATGGCCGTCTACAGCCTCATCTATTGACTTTTCGTTTTTTTTTCCTGGTATAATTTCATGATCACTAATTCATTGGTTTTACCGTTTATGACCATTGTCTTCATAGACATCTTTGACTGAGTACTTGCAACAAATATACATCTTTCACTTCAAAACTGTAAAGCAATGTGGAACGAACCATTGCACAATTTACTCAGCCTCATGGTTGACAGATATATGATTTTTCCTGACTACATCCGATGTTTCATTAAAAATACTACTAGCTACTACTCAAAGATTTTACCCCTGTTAAGCCATAGGGTATCAATCTGTGTTCTTGAACCAATTGTGTTCTGGTCTCGCTTTTCCAGTTTTTATCAAATACTATTAGTTCTTTTGATGGCTTACTTCGACTCCAAGGACAATGTATTCTTCGAATTGACAAACGTAATTCGACTTTATTCGATAGTTTTTCAATTCTCCCTGAAGGCAGTGCGTTCGCACTCACTTGCCCCCAAATGCCCTGGTACAGTCGAAAGTGGAGAGAGTCCTCTCTCCCTCTCGAAATGCTCTCTCATGTCACGCGAATATATAGCCTCTGCCACACAAGTCCTACTCACTGCCTTCTCATGGCAGAGGTGTTGTTTACGAAATTGAGAGGACGAAAAGCGGATATCCGGCAGCGGCCTTAACCGGGTTGCTGAACACGGCGAGTCCACCTAGGAGAGTTGGAAAACCTTGATTCCAAATCAATCGTGCACATGGGCTCCAGTATCCTGATGGAACGAATGGCGTATGAACCAATCGTTGGTCACCGACTACCATGGGACCGTATCTCCTCACGATGCTCCACAGCCTTGTGGACTAGACCTTTAGGTCAAAGGCTCCTGGTGTGGCCCCCTAAGAAAACCACCTGCTTCAGTTTGGGCACCTGTGCAGTTTCACAGTCCTCACACAAATCAAATGAGATTTGTGAGGTGCATATTTATCTGGTGCTTCCTTGTACCAATATTTATGTGTTTAAATAAATAAATAATTCGATAGTTTGCCTATTTATATGTCCTATTTATAGTCTCATTTCATTTGTTTTGTATTCTTACAGTAAATTATCGATTTCTAATGAAGCCAAACTGAATATGACGTCAAAATTTAAAAGTAAATCTATTGATACAATGTCCAATATGACGATCCAAGAGGATGTTGGAGATAGACGTTCTTCTACACCTGTATTATTTAGCTCTAATAATATCAATGTTGACGATAAGAATTCATTACAAGATGCAACATTTTCTGTAACTGAAAAGCAATACTCATCAGTTAAACTGGACAACACACCATTAGAAACTGTGATTGGATTAAAGTGGGGTGAATGGGCAGGTAGTCCACAGGTGAACTCTGTAAGTATACAATTGATTGGTTGAATTCATAAAGTATCACACCTATTGATCATATTTAAATGTGATTTCCTACCAGTACGTACTCCTTAAGTTTACTTGCTGGTTAGCTTTTTTTATAGCACGGTTGTCTTCTACGGGATGGGGATACTGACCCTACGCCCAAGCTTTCTCCTTTATCGGGGCTTCCAACCGACATTAACCGTAAAAAATCTAAAGGCTACTTAGTCATTAAAATATTTAACACAATATCTGATTTGAAAGACCACAGAGCAACAAAATTTATAAGAATGTAGAATAATCATGATTAATGATTGAAAGACCTTACATGAAGTGGTTAATGTCACAAATGTATCCAGTCATTGACACCAATGTTATTCCGACTTCCTTAGTATTTCTTTTGTTCATTTTATCTCAGTCTTCTGAGATGTCACAAATTATAACGAAAAAAACTGGTTGATTGATTGAGTTTAATTAGTTTATCTCATGTTGGAAATGTAAGACATATATCACTGATGATTACGAATAATATGTCTCGCAAGTCGATCGGAACGTGCAATCTATTTGTTGATTTCTGTAACTATCAAGTCACCGTACATATTTGGGTACTAAGTATTAACCTAAACAATTATTGTATATGGACTCTATAGAGATACAGCTAGTGTATCTATTCCGTAGTACATGAAATAGAAGTTCAAATTGGGTGTATATGTTTTTCTTACTCAGAAATCAACAAAATATTGATTTTTCAGCTCATTTTACATTCTTATACTTTCAAATGGCATCACTGTTCAACTAATCACTCTCGCATAAGGCAAAACGTATAACCCTGAGTAACAGTGTTCTCATAAATAGTATTTCCACTAGATGGGTTGTAGAGATTATTCAATTACATTAAGACCAAGAACCAATCTAAGTTAGCCAACCATTGGAAATCTGGAAGTACTTTTAGGTCGTTTCGTCCTAAATTTGGACTTTCCTGAAGTGTTTTTCTACGACCTTTCAACCTGAGGTTAAACCCCAAACCTTCGATCTCGTAAAGTTAAACCTGTTGGGGATGTCAAATCCCCAGAACTTACTCGGCAAATGGCTTAATTATTTAATTTTATTTTGAAAGTTTGAATTTCTTTGTTTTCGCGTCAAAAGAGCTCTTTTCACCTTCGAGTCGAATTTCGCTCTTGTAAATTATCTTAACGCTATTGGTCCATTGTTTCTTGGAATGTGCTATTTTGTAATGATGCCCAAGGACAATTTTATGCTGTATATATACGTTTGATTTTTTTCCCCTTATGATTGCTGTGCTTCTGGCTGCTTACGGAATATATTTTCCCACTTCCAACTTGAACTTCTTACTCTAGTTAGCTGGGTCAGGGACGCGTCAGATTCAGCTAGCTTATCGGTCTCTGGTCACAAGTCTTTATTCCTTTCGCTAACTAGTGAATTCAAAATGCTTCAGACATAACAAAACCTGTATATTATTGTAACCCTAGTCTGTGCTCTGTAAGTTAAGCGTCCTTGCGCAAAACCGAAGGTCATTGATTTGATTTCCGGTTGTGTGTTTGAGGATCTGTACGGTCGTCCAATGTTTTCAGGCTTTCAATGGTTGTTTATATTAGATCTATTCCTTATCTAATTAAAATAATACTTTCCTTATTTGTATGCCTTTTTGATTATGATAATTATTACTTTTTGTTATATGTGTAGTTTGAAATAATCTGGAAGAAGCAGTTAATCAATACAAAGTCATCAGTATTGACAACTACAAAGGATTCACCGGAACATTCTGAAATGTTGAGAATACCATTTCTTAGTCATTTAACCGGTTCTATATGGTGTGAATTCAATACAAAAGACACTCATTCGGTTCATCATATGAATCAACTTAACAGTATCTCTTCAATAAATAATGATAAATTATATCATTCTTGGAATGGTTGGGTCGATTTCAACATTGATCATGATATTGGTAAATGTTTCCTGTCGTCGTCGTCATCATCATCATCTCCATCTCATTCCACAGAAATTTCATCATCACGTTTATCATCATTCACAACAACTGTCCAAACTGATTTTTCATGGTATTGGAAAATTCTTCACTGTGAATCAAATGCATGTATATGGGTGTCATTATTACCAGACATTAGTAATTTACAAGATCCATCATATCCTGTACCATATTTAATCAAATTGAAACCATCTCTATTAGATAATAGAACTCTGAATATTTTTATAAAACGTTTATCCGAGGAATCATATAGTACTTGTAATGCTTCTACTAATCTTCCTGATGATAAACCTTTTAGAACTTCAGATTCTTCTTCATCAGTACTACATCGTCATGATCATCAACTTGATGATGAAATAAACTTACAATTACCATATTCCAATCCTGTTCCATTAGATATTACTGGAAAATCTTTGATTACTTCATTAACTATTTCACCTAGTTCAAGTCATGGTATTCAATTATTTGTTGGTACTTGTTATGGATCAATTTATGTAAGACAATTGCCTACAAATTTATACGATATCTCATATATTGACAATTGGTTATCACAAGTAAGTCATTGTATACAAAGTCATTTCTTTTTTGTGCTCAAATGAGAATGTAGTCGACAGTGAACTCTGTATGTATCTTAGGTTTAGTCAGTCAGTCAGTTAGTTAGTCAGTCACAACGTAGAACCTGGTATATATGCGTATCGGTTCAAGTTGCCATACATTATTAGTACAAAGAGATGAAATCATCTGGCCTAATCCAAGAATAATAGAGGTAGATAACAGTCGAAGTGGTGATAGAAAAAGATTAGGTACCAATAATACGACACAATAATGTATAAATCAGTGGAAAAAACTTATGAATTTAGAAGCTTACAATGAAGAGGAAACAAAGAATTAATTCACCGAAGCCATTACAAACGATTTTAAGTCATTTTATTCAGTCTCTCTCAAGTTTTTGTACTAGTTGACAAATAGAATTTGGGGTGAGAAATGTTCAACATACTATACTATTACTCATTTACAGTTGAAATAATATTGTATCTCAGTATCAACAATCTAATCTAGTGAGAATATGTATATCTTATATAACAATGAAATAATTCTACGGAGAAGCCGTTACCAGTGGAGCTAATCCGTGTCGGGTGTAAAGCGGTTACCCACCAAAAACAATGGAAGATAGTTGCGCAATGTCGTGAATTGGTTGAAGTTGGACATTAATACCATTCAATGTTAGTTAAATAGTGTAGAAGTTAAACGTTCGCGTGTTAGACTGAATGTACTGGACTCAAGTACAGAGTGCAGGATCATGTGTGTGCACTGCTAGAAGGGCGGTTGCCGAACTGAGACGAATCGGATGTCCAGTACTTTCAAGTTACTAATGCAAATGTCGTGGAGCTTTCATCGTTTTTCTGAACGCTTCACGAACAAACCATCCAGCTCAGAGAACAAAACTTCATCAAAATCATTCACCTGAGCTACAAATCTTCACCAAACACAATGTCTGCCTGGAGAGGACTCATTTGGATCACATAGCTACACAATCTAATGGTCTATAATGTTCATTGTTGAATCGTAATTAGTCTTTCGTCATGCATTTGAGAAGTAATTCTTTTATCAGATAGTTATTAAAGTCCTTCATACGCCTTACTATTAGTTCACTCCAAATCAGCAAACAATATAAATAACCTCAATAGACGACCAATGAATTCATAGATTAATCTAAATAAACATAGTTATTTTTAGAAATATCTGATTTTTCTAAGATCGTTTAAATTGACTTCAGCTAGCCAGCTATCCATTAAACCACATTGTTTGTATTCTGATTGGTATAACACCATTACTCACTTGTTTTCAATCGAAATGGGTAAAGTGGAGTTTAATCCTACATCTTACTTGTTAAAAAGTTAATTAACTTATCCTTTAAATCATTAAATCAACTCCAAGAATCATTTACCATGCTTGTGAATTAAGGCTAATATCGAGGCAATACGCACAGTATGCACATATGACAATTAGAGACTGACTAGTCGTAGTCCTAAACATCAATGGGAATATTCAAACAAAGAATACTAAGTGAATATAAACTTCACCCTATTGCACAAGCAAGTTATCAGGACTCGTTGACCGAGTGGATAACGCGATGGCGTTTGAAGCGAAAGGTACTGGGTTCGAGTCCCACAGTGAACATCAACTCTGAGATGCAGGTACATCTAGCTGACGAATCCCAAATAGGACGAAACGCGCATCCTGGATTCCACTGCTAGCCACTATCCATCTTTGCTTACCATTTTAAATATTGTTTATTTCTTTTTACTTTCTCTATAGTTCTGTTTAATAATATTTCATTCTGTATTTCATTCATCTTATTTCATGTATAATCTCACATGAAAATCTCGCGAGGCGGGATCGTGGATGCACACCACTGAGGAGTCCCACAATAAGATGAAATGGCTTCCAGATTTTTCATGGTGGTCTAGCTTCAATTAACTCATTATTTAAACCGTATATAGTAGTTTTTGGCAGTTGTTCGATAGGGAAGGTACATGTTGAGATGGTGGTACTATTGACTCATGATCTCAACTATTAAAATTACTTTAATATCCATAAAAACCCCTTCTGACATTTTGTTTTCCATCATTTCAGGATGATCAGGATAAATCATCATTCAATGAAAATAAACAAAATTGTCCAGTAAATATTTACAAACGATCAAGAAAAGGATCCACAAAATCAAACGTGAAACATTCAAAATCGACTACTACTACTACTACTATTAATAGTAGTAGTAGTAGTACTGCCACTATGAATCCTTCTCCAAATCTTAATCATTCTATTCATAATGAGAATAACAATAAAGAAACAGCTGGTTTATGGGAAATTACCGGTTGGAAACAATTATATGGTCATGCTGGACATGAAATAACCAGTTTAGTCATTAATCGTAACAACAGTTTAATTGCTAGTGGTGATAATCATGGTTATGTATGTTTATGGGATAGATATCGTTTAACATTAATTCAAACAATTAATACTAATATTATTAATGATCATCATGATCAACAAAATGAATTAGGTGAATTAGGTTCAAATAGTAGTCGAAGTCATAGTATCATTACTACTACTACGACGACGACCGGTCATGATTACCATAACCATAATAATTTGAAACAACCTCATAGACAATTTTCCTCGAATCATCTTACGGTAGAGAATTCCATGAATAAAAGTGATGATGATATACAAATGAAGAAAAAGAAGAATATTTTAAATAGTAGTAGTAGCAGTAGTACTAGTAATTCAACATCTGATTTTATAAATAACAATGATGATTCAATATTATTGAATAGTTTTAAACGTATTGATGGAATATGCTTCAATTTAACATCTGGTGAATTAGTTATAGCCAAATGGAATCATCCTAATTGTAATGGTAAGTAATCATTCAATATTTGCTTGTCTTTTTTATTGTTTTACTAACTTACTTACTTACTTCCTTACGCCTGTTACTCCCAATGGAGCATAGGCCGCCGACCAGCTTTCTCCAACCCACTCTGTCCTGAGCCTTCGTTTCTAGTTTTATCTAGTTTTTTGTTCATTCTTCTCATGTCTGTCTCTATTTCTCGGCGTAATGATTGTTTTACTAAACATCCTGCTATTTAAGATTTCATAGTATTTTGTTTATGATAACTGATAATTATTTGCTATTTGCTTACTGTGTACCTTCTTTGTTAAGTAGTAAGGGGAGTCAGCGGTATATCACCCAACATCTCGACATAATGAGCTCAATATTTACCCACTTAGACTAGCGGCTACAATGTGACTCGATAGATTGTAGTGAGATTTCCTTTCGGATGGTTTGGTTGTGGAGCTTTCATTATTCTTCTGGTCAACATCATCAGCGCAAATTTCAGATAGAAGCGAAATCTTCGAATTTTTCCACACATGACTCACAGCTTATCCTGTCGAAGTCGATCTTGATCTTTTATTATTAACATTTAATCTGTCATTATACGCCTCTTTATTTTGATTGTATCTCCATTTCATATGATTCTCAATCTTATATTTGTCCATGTGTTTTTGTGATTGGCTGATCAATTGAATTGATTTCAATGTGTTTGTTGATTGCTGACTTACCGGAGTCCCCAAGTGTTCTGAAAAATACTCTGGTATTTTTAGAATCTTTTCTATTCCAAATTTCAACCTTTTTCCGGTAGAATTTGTGTTCGCGATTGTCCACATGGATTGATTGAAACGAAGATATGTCATGGTGTTTAACAGCTAGTTAGTGTTCATGAAGCATTAAAAACGTCTCAAAAAAGATGACACCGGTCAATCATTTAAAAATTTACGTTCTTCCAACAGTTTATCGCTTTTCATGATAGTTTCAGTATTCATATTCTTGACTATGAAACTAAGTAGTGGTTTAATTCATCCATTTTCTTCGATCATGTAACTTTGATGATAATAATATGTTTTAAGATTTAACTGTGTAAACTTTTCAGCATATGTCCTCATTAAAATTCTACTAAAGTTTGGTAGATTTTAATTAGAGATGGATAATTGTTAGCAGTGGAATCCAGGACGCATGTTTTATCCTATTTGAGACTCATCAACTAGACTTACTTGCACCCTAAAGTTGATGTCTACCCCGGAACTGTAAATCAATACTTTTTGATTCAAACATCGACACGTTATCCACTTACCTACTGAGCCCAGATCGCTACTGGATTGTTTGATGGGGATGATTCTATGTCATTTGTATTGATTGCTTGAATCTTCCTATTGATAATTTTCAAGGAGGGAACGTGCGTTCTGGATTCCACTGCTACCCATCATTCAACTCGGTTTAAGATATTTGTATATAAACCGCAGTATCGATGCAGTCCACATAAGATGTACATATGCCAAAATGTGACTAGCCAATTACAATCCTAAAAATCAGTGGGAAAATTCAAACAATCAATAAATATGAACTAAAGTTTAGTATTCACTTGTTATTGTTTTTACTTGTATCGTCCCATTGTTATATTGAACTGCAATTGATCAGTCTCTTTTTGACATATGTGCATCCTATGCGGACTGCCTCAGTATTGCCTGAAATCACAAGCTTTATAAGCAAAGATGGATAGTGGCTAGCAATGGAATCCAGTTTGACGCGCGTTTCGTCCTATTTGGGACTCGTCGGCTAGATGTACCTGCATTTCAGAGTTAATGTTCACTCTGGGACTCGAACCCAGTATCGTTCGCTTCAAACACCATCGCGTTATTCACTTAGTATGTTTTTTCAAATGATATACATATCTTGATAAAATTTTCCCTAATTTTAAAAGTCATTCAAGTTTAATTGTAGCATATTTCTTTCCCTTTTGTCATAAGTGTAATTTTGTTTTTGTTGGCTCACACTACAAAAAATAGCTGGTTAATAATGACACAATCATCAAATCGTTTCTTTGTTAATTTCTATTTATAAGTTAAACTAATATTTATTCATCAGAAGGGGTTTTTGTGGATATTTCAGTATTTTCATAGTTGAAATCACGAGTCAATTGAAGCTAGACCCGCATGAAAAACCTGAAAGCACTGGACGGCCGTTTCGTCTTATTATAGGACTCCTCAGCAGTGCGCATCCACGATCGCCCAAACGGTTAAGTGCTCTGGCGCGAAACTGGTATGTCCTAGGTTCGAATCTTGCGAGTGTGGGATCGCAAATGCGCACTGCTGACGAATCCTTTAATAGGACGAAACGGCCGTCCAGTGCTTCCAGGTTTTCCATGGTGGTCTAGCTTCAATTGACTCATGATTTCAACTATGAAAATAATATTTATCCGACAACTGGATCAATTGAACTAAATTTACTAACATCATTTGACTTTCAACCATTCAATATCTCAGGCTACAAATTGCGTTCCGTTCCCGTTCTTTCGTTATCGATCTTCTACTGAAATACATTTAACCCCCGTTCATCATTATATACTACTTATGTGAATATAAGTAACTTACTTACGCCTGTTACCTCTCGTCGAGGAGCATAGGCCGCTCACCAGCATTCTCCATTCAACTCGGTCCTGGTCCTTCCTTTCCAGTTGTTATTCATCTATTTCATATCTGCTTCTATTTCCCGGCGTAAGAATATAAGTAACCCGTACCACAATATGAACCGTTTATTAGAAAATATTTCACAAAAGCATTATTCACTTGGAAATTCGTTTCCCCATTTCATAAAATACATCAATCAAACGTTAGTAGTATTAATCCGTCATTGAACTCGATGACAGATAACATCATTTATTGATTTATCATTTTTATATTCAATATTCATTGGTTCCTTCTTTTGGTCTTTTCTGTTCATTTTTTATTTTATCTTTAGTCTGTTGGCTTGGTGTATATTCTTGTTCTGGAGTTTGGATAGCTAATCGTATTTTAGATTTTCTAGCTGAAATCAATGATCCATTAGTAGATTCATCATTGTTACAAATCTATAATGATAATGATTATTATCCTTTGGTTCCTATGGCATTTTCAACTGTATCTGAAGGTCGTGGTGTGAATTGTTTATTAGTTGGTGGTCCAGGCGGTCGATTAGTATGGTTGAATTCATGGACATTAGATACAGTACGAACATATATGGTAAGTCTCTATATGTATGAGTTATATTCATTCGAATTTTTATGATTCAACTTTTTTTAATTAATGAACACTATACGTACTCCCTCAAGCTTAGATCAATCATGATATCAATCAAAAATTAGCCAGTCCTGATTACTTCTATGTGTATCGATTACAATGAGAAATCAGTGTCATGTTTTGTAGGTCTGGTTTAACTCTTCTCCTAGTCATGAAGTTCTAAGCCCCTCCATTGAATGATTCAACATTTAGTCGTTATGGAAAAGAACTGATAATTTCTTTTTTCCAAAATTCCTCATGTATATTTATAGCTTGTTCACTAATCAACCTTAACATTATTGATAAGTACTGATACTGATATGCTCAATGTATCTTCTTAACCGGTCTTGTACAGAAAAAAAAACAGGAGTATCTATAGAGTTATACATGACTTTGGGACCCTGGAAATTTCTGGGGCCATAACAAATATATTAGCAGTATAGGTAAATGTTCAACCGAAACCCGTGAAACATGGTTCTGTACCTTCTCGGTTTTTTTAAAAGCTTCCATTCAACGTGGATTGTATAAAATGTTGACCGACGTCTTCGAGCCTTTCGGGACTCTGATAAGGGAGTTTTTTGAAACTCCATTAACAATTATCTATTCTCTCATATACTCGAAAGTAAAACTACTAACTCCGTTTACTGATAATATCAGTCTGAGACGACTACAAGTCTCATCATTGACCATAAAAAAAATCCGTACTTTGAGATTCAAAAGTTAAAGCATTGATTTCAGCCCATCTATAAGGAACAATTATTGATTTACCGTCTACAAAGTGTTCCCTAATCCGGGCCTCTGTATTATTGAACAATTACTTACATAGAACAATGTTGATTGATATCAAAAATAAGACTGAACTAAAACAGGGTCCTAATGGTCATTCATATGTAGCCAAAACAACGCTGTACACACTACGCCGGGAAATAGAAGCAGATATGAAAAGGATGAATAACAACTGGAAAGGATTGCCAAGGACAAGGTTGGTTGGAGAAAACTGGTATGCGACCTATGCTCCTCCATGAGGGGTAACAGGCGTAATTAAATAAGTAAATGTGGAACAGTCGTTATAGTGTATGATGAATCATTCAAAAATTGAGGATGAACACTTGCCATGAAATTTAAAGATCCTATATTCCATACTTAACTCCACCGGTAGCTCTTCTAGAGTTGCTGCCGGTCCCAAGCCCGGGTAAAGGAGGAGGGTTGGGCATGGGGTTAGCGACCCCATCCCGTAGAAAAGCTAACTCGCTAAAAAAACGCTAACCAGAAAAAATAATTCAAACCATTTAAACTCTGCCCTGGGAGTTGAAGGAATAATGACGTCTCATGATGAAAGCCGAAATTCTTCGGAAGTCACGAGACCGATGCACCTTCTAACAACTAGAGCAACACTCTTTATAGGTACATGGAACGTCTGGACAATGTGGGAGACAGGAAAAACCAGCCAAATAGCAATGGAAATGAGAAGATACAACTTGGCAGTACTCGGAATCAGCGAAACCCATTGGACACAAACTGGACAACAAAGGCTAGGTACAGGAGAGATGCTGTTGTACTCCGGTCACGAAGGGGAAAATGCGCCACACACTCAGGGAGTTGCTCTAATGCTGTCCAAAGAAGCACGAAATGCACTTGTGTGATGGGAATCTCATGGACCCAGTTTAATCAAAGCATCATTCAGAACAAAGAAGCAAGGGATCACAATGAACGTTATCCAATGTTATGCACCCACCAATGATAGCAACGACTATGATAAAGATCAGTTCTATGAAAGGCTGCAATCAATTATAGAGAAGTGCCCACGAAAGGACCTCACCATTCTGATGGGAGATCTGAATGCTAAAGTTGGAGTGGACAACACAGGATATGAAGATGTAATTGGACGACATGGACTAGGAGAAAGAAATGAAAATGGGGAGAGACTTGCAAACCTATGTGCATTCAACAAATTGGTTATAGGCGGCACAATATTCCCACACAAGCACATACACAAAGCTACATGGATCTCACCGGACCAAACCACAGAGAACCAGATAGATCACATCTGTATCAACAAAAAATTCCGAAGATCAATGGAAGATGTGAGAACCCGGAGAGGAGCTGACATAGCTTCAGATCACCACCTGGTTGTAGTCAAGATGAGACTGAAGCTTAAGAAACACTGGACAACTGGACAAACAGCACTACAAAGGTTTAATACAGCCTTTCTTCGAGATACTGACAAGCTCCATGAATTCAAGATAACTCTCCACAACAGGTTCCAGGCACTACAGGATCTACTGAAAGAACAAGAAACTACTTTGGAGGACAACTGGAAAGGGATAAAAGAAGCACTAACTTCAACGTGTCAGGAGGTTCTTGGTCCTAAGAAGCATCATCACAAGGAATGGATCTCCATGGGAACCCTGGACAAAATTCAAGAAAGGAAGAACAAGAAACTAGCAATTAACAACAGCCGAACACGAGCAGAGAAAGTCAAAGCACAATCAGACTACGCAGAAGCAAACAGGGAAGTGAAGAAAAGCATTAAAGCCGACAAGCAGAAATACATGGGCGAACTAGCAACGGCGGCGGAAAATGCTGCAAGAGAAGGGAATATGAAACAACCATATGATACAACGAAGAAATTGGCAGGAAGATATAGCAAACCAGAGAGACCAGTCAAAGACAAAGAAGGAAAGACAATCACTGAGATTCAAGAACAGAGGAAAAGATGGGCAGAATACTTCGAGGAACTGCTGAATAGACCAGCCCCATTGAATCCACCGAACATCGAAGCAGCTCACACAGACCTTCTAATAGATATCACTCCACCAACGATCGATGAAGTCAAGATGGCCATCAGACAAATCAAAAGTGGGAAGGCGGCAGGACCTGACAATATACCAGCAGAAGCACTGAAGTCAGACATTGAAATAACTGCAAACATGCTTCACCTTGTATTCAAGAAGATTTGGGAAGAGGAACAAGTGCCAACGGACTGGAAAGAAGGATATCTCATCAAGATACCAAAGAAAGGAGATCTGATCCAATGTGAGAACTACAGAGGCATCAGTTAGTTGTTAGTACCAGGAAAAGTTTTCAACAGAGTGCTGCTGAATCGGATGAAAGACGCAGTAGACGCCGAACTTACGGATCATCAGGCTGGATTCCGTAAGGATCGGTCGTGCACAGACCAGATTGCGACACTACGGATCATCGTGGAACAATCAGTTGAGTGGAACTCATCACTATACGTCAACTTCATTGACTATGAGAAGGCGTTTGACAGCGTGGATAGGAGAACATTATGGAAACATATGGAACTCAAAACAACTCTCAACCAATTTCAATGTCAGAATTTTTAATACGAACGTCAAGACAGTCCTACTGTATGGAGCTGAAACGTGGAGAACTGCTACGGCCATCATCAGGAAGGTACAAGTATTTATAAACAGTTGTTTACGCAAAATACTCAACATTCATTGGCCGGATACTATCAGCAACAGCGTTTTATGGGAGAGGACAAACCGGCTTCCAGCTGAAGAGGAAATTAGGAAAAGACGTTGGAAGTGGATCGGACATACATTAAGGAAATCACCAATGTGCATTACAAGGTAATCCCTAACTTGGAATCCTGAAAGGAAGCGAAAAAGAGGAAGGCCAAAGAACACATTACGCCGGGAAATAGAATCAGATATGAAAAGGATGAATAACAACTGAAAAGAACTGGAAAGGAAGGCTCAGAACAGAGTTGGATAGAGAATGCTGGTGAGCGGCCTATGCTCCTCGATGAGGGGTAACAGGCGTAAGTAAGTAATATTCCATACTTAATGGAGGTTAAGTTTTATGCATTACTAACGTCTATACAACTAATGATGAAACAACTATTCACTACTCAAATTCTTCCAGCTGAGGGTTAGGTTGTGACAAAAATTCAACTGTCAAATAATAACATTGTTTATATTGTAGTATACCCTCTAAATAATAATTAACTTTGAATTGAACTCCATTTATTTATTATTTGTTTACTTATTTAAACACATAAATATTGGTACAAAGGGGCACCAGATACATATGCCGCACACAAATCTCATTTGATTTGTGTGAGGGCTGTGATACTACCCAGGTGTCCGAACTGAAGCAGGTGGTTTTCTTAGGGGGTCACACGCCGAGCCTTTCGTCTAAAGGTCTGATCCACAAGGCAGTCGAGCATCGTGTGGAGATGCAGTCCTATGGTAACCGGTGACCAACGATTGATTCATACACCATTTATTCCCTCAGGATACTGGAGCCCATGTTCACCATTCGTTTGGAATCAGGGTTTTCCAACTCCCCTAGATGGACTTTCCGTGTTCACTAACCCTGTTAAAGTGCCGGAAATTCACTTTTCATCCTTTCGATTTCATAGACAACACCCTGGCCATGAGAATGCAATGAGTAGGACTTTACTGACAGAGGCTATGTACGTGTTGCTATGTGAGAGCATTTGGATAGGGAGAGCGGACTCTCCCCACTCTCGACCGTACCATGACATTTGGGGGCGTACCCCATACATACAATCTTATGTCATTATTAATTCTCGTTTCTTTGTTTTCTTTTGTCCTTAATAGCTTCCAGATAATGATGAAAATGCACGTATAACATCAGTTTGTTTCGGTCCATTATTAAATCATGTAAATTATCATAAAAATTCAAAAGATTTAGGTGAAATCTTATGTCAAGGACTTTATATATCTGTTGAAACAGGTTGTTTATATCATTTTGGACCTAAATCTGTACAAACATGTACAAATATAGATCCATTGAATAATGAAACTTATTCAAACAATGACTTGTATAAACATTCAATTGTACATTGGTTAGATACATAGTGATGAATACACAAATATGTATCTATTTTATAATGATCCAAAGATTTTTTTATAAAACCCTTTTCGTTTATTGATTGGTGGTAAATACACACCTTCTATTGTTTCTTTATTGTTTACTCTTTGTTAGTGTTATTATCTAGAACTTAAAGTCTTTTGCGTACTACTTGAGGTACTCAAACGCTAGAACTTTTCAAGTCTTAAGTTCAAAGACAGAAGACGAGTGAGAGGGTACAAAACTGTCATCATCATTACAGTCATCCAAACTGTATATAGTAGTCAAAAGGGGGGTTTTGTGGAGATTTTCTGGAGTTCTAATGAGAATTTGTGGCCAGTGAAGCTAATCCATGTCAGATAGAGACAGGTATCTACCTCAGTACAATGGATGTTGGTCGCGCAATTTTGTGGATTGGTTGAAGTTAGACATTAACACTGCTGGATGCCAGCTCAGTGGTCTGTCGGTTAAGTGCTCTAGCGCGAGACTGATAGGTCTTGGGTTCGAATCTTGCGAGGCGGGATCATGGATGTGCACTGCTAAGGAGTCCCATAATAAGACGAAATCGCCGTCCAATGCTCCCAGGTTTTCCTTGGCAATCTAGCTTCAATTGACTCATGATCTTAACCGTATATAGTAGTTTTTGTCAGTTGTTCAATAGGGAAGCTACACGTTGAGATTCTGAAATATTCTTCCGAAACGTGATTGTATTGAATGTCTTCGGCTGTTTCTGAGCTTCCTAGAGTTTTCTTTGAGTTTACCCGGGGGCCGTCCTCACACCTATGGTAGACTTTATTATTGTTATATGAAGTGACAAGACTTTGTACGGCTGTCTTGGTAATCAGAACTTTCTTTTCAAAAAAATAGATCCCAGTAGTCCCCAATGATTCAGAAAAATAAATGCATATTCTACGCTATCTCTCAGCTGAATGTGTACTTGAATACATTGTAGTGATATTATAAACTACTTAGAGAATGTGAAACATACCCCATCGTAGATAGACTTGCAATTGATTGTTAATCTTATTTTTCTCAAGATACTTTTGAAGTATAACACTTGTATATTATGGAATTATCGAATGATTAGTGGCTAAGATTAAATACAAGGTAATAAGTAATGATGGTGAAGCGGTTAATGGAGCTACGGACCTTCATGTGTTTAGATGTAGCCAACCTTCATGTGTTTAGATGTAGCATCAATCTTAGCCTCTGCCAGGGAAGTCCTACTCACTGCCTTCTCGTGGCGGGGGCGTTGTTTACGAAAGTGAGAGGACGAAAAGCGGATGTCCGGCGCTTTAACTGGGTTGGTGGACACGGAGGGTCCACCTAGAGGAGTTGGAAAACCCTGATTCCAAACCAATTGAAGTCTCAGTGTTGAAGAAATATAACAATCATTATTCAGAACCCTGTGTTTGATTACTGCACAAAATATGTCACGTGGAAACAAGTTACCCGAATCTCTGTTACTTGTGGGGATTAAAAAGTAGATATTGCATTAATTCGATGGTTGTTGGCTGCAATTTATCTTTCTCAGCAAAGGTTTGCAGTCGTTTTAGCTGATAGAGAAATTATCATTGGGAAAGGATAGCTCAGCATGATAAGATAAAATGTTGAAATTCAGATGAAAAGTAATCAGGAGGATCATAGGAACAGAAATAAACCAGATGTATGGCTATTGTTTTGGGAATGCTAAGAAAATGCAATAATACGGCGATTGTATGGTCTGCCTATAATATGCAAACCTGGCCTACCTTTCAGACCAATTTTTGATATGTACGGACTCCCTTACAACTCCATAACAAAGTGGCTGGCACTCCGTACATAATACTTTGAATTCATTGAACACATGCAAGAAGTGAATGTAAATGACCAAATTATGCTATCTCTGGATGTCGAATCATCATTCACTAATGTTTCACTCTGTTACAACTTGTAGCCTGGATGCCCTGTTAATGAATAACGTGATAATACCGCCAGTTAGAGAGCAGCGATTTATCGATCGGACCAATAACGCATAAAACCCGTGTGAGCAGTCTAGATTACTTATCGGTCCTGTTTTCCGCCTAGCCAAGTCAGTTAAGTTTACAACACTAATCTCAGTCTCTGCGGTATGAGTCATTTATTTCAATCATACTGGGTTCATATACGAAACAGACAGACATCATACCGTAAAATAGGAAACAACATTTGTACAAGATTTAGCCAAGTGTGGCTTTGAATAAGGGAGATAGTAATCGATAAACAGGACATAATTCAAGAATGATAAATCGTATAACAATAGTTCATAGGTCAAAATAAAGCTTATAGTAAGAGGGACACGATTATGAATAGTTTAGTATTGGTTGGTAAATGGGTCCCAAAGTCACCATTCACTATTCTTATAGGGACATAACACACTCACATAGACCATTAGTTTTATCTGCAGTTACGTAAATAATAATGAGATTAGCATCGGAATATTGGAAGTCTATCTGAAGGAACTAACACAATGTACAGTTTACATTAAACGACGTAATTCATAGATAAAAAGATGGCATAGCAATTAGATTCCTTATTGACCTATTACTAGCAGATTGCTTCATAACCAGTCTAGAAAACAATAAAAATTAAAACGACTATAGAAAACTTCCACTTGTATGTGTGGCACATATATATCTGGTGCCCCTTTGTGCCAATATTTATGTGTTTTAAAAAATCTATCTACAGGAAACCCATGTGAAAAGGCTAACTATCAAGTTTCCGCAGCTGGGTCTCCATCAGTCGGAAGAGAAACATAATAATATCACTCGCTACACGAATAGAAAGAATTTTTAATCCCGAGGTCATGGATGAAGAACTGAGCATCTTGAAGGACATACTTATCAAAAACAGGTATCCTCCGATATTCATTGAGGACATAAAACCGAAACCACAAATAACTTCAGTTGAAAAGAAAACATCATACATGAACATCGAGTATAAGGTTGACAGAGTCACATACGTCTAAAAGAGAATTTCTGACCCTTTAAAAAGGACATTCTTCGCAGCAACATTGCGAATAGCATTTTCCAGTCAATAATTGTTAAATAATAATCTTAAAGATAAATTATCGCACGTGAAGAAACTGAATCTGCATTTACCAATTTACCTGCCCATGTAGAGCAAGGTATATAGGTCGTTCGATGCGTACTTGCTAACTTACTTTCGCCTGTTACTCAAAATGGAGCATAGGCTACCGACCAGCATTCGTTAACCCACTCTATCCTTCTTTTCTAGTTCTATCCAGTTCTTGTTCATTCTTCTCACGTCTGTCTCCATTTCTCGGCGTAATGTGTTCTATGATCTTCCTCTTCTCCTTTCACCTTCAGGATTCCATGTGACGGCTTGTCCTGTGACGCAATCAGGTGATTTCCTCAAGGTGTGCCCAATCCACTTCCATCGCTTCTTCCTGATTTCTTCCTCCGCTGGAATCTGATTTGTTCTCTCCCACAGTAACTTGTTGCTGATAGTGTCTGGCCATCTGATCCGAAGTATCTTGCGTAGACAGCTGTTAATAAACACTTGTATCTTCTGGATAATGGCTTTCGTAGTTCTCCACGTCTCTGCCCCATACAGAAGAACTGTCTTCACATTTGTATTGAAAATTCTAACCTTGGTGTTGGTTGACAATTGTTTTGAGCTCCAGATGCTTTTCAGTTGTAAGCATGCGGCTCTTGCTTTGCCGATCCTCGACCTCATATCTGCATCTGATCCACCATGTTCATCAATGATGCTGCCCAGATATGTAAAGGTTTCCACATCCTCCAAAGCTTCTCCATCAAGTGTAATTTGATTGGTGCATATTGTGTTGTATCGGAGAGTCTTGCTTTTCATTTTGTTTATATTGAGACCTACTGTTGCTGAGGCTGCTGCTACACTGGTCGTTTTCTCCTGCATTTGTTGTTGCGTTTGTGATAGAAGAGCCAGATCATCCGCGAAGTCTAGATCGTCAAGTTGCATCCTGCCTGTCCATTGTATACCGTGCTTTCATCCAGTCGCTGACGTTTTCATGATCCAGTCGATTACCAGGAGAAAGAGAAACGGTGAGAGTAAGCAACCTTGCCTTACACCAGTTTTACTTCAAAAGAGTCGGTGAGTTGTCCTCCGTGGACGATTTGGCAGTTTAGTCCATCATAGGAGTTCCGTATGATATTGACTATCTTCTCAGGCACGCCGTAGTGTCGAAGAAGCCTCCATAGTGTCGTCCTGTCCACGCTATCAAATGCCTTCTCGTAGTCGAAGTTGTTGTAGAGTAATGAATTCCATTCGATCGATTGTTCCACAATGATACGTAGAGTTGCGATTTGATCTGTGCACGATCGATCTTTACGAAATCCAGCTTGTTGATCTCGAAGTTGGGCGTCCACGGAATCCTTCATCCTGTATAACAATACTCGGTTGAAGACTTTTCGTGGTATTGAGAGGAGAGTGATGCCCCTGTAGTTGTCGCACTTGCTCAGATCGCCTTTCTTTGGTATCTTGATCAGAAGTCCTTTTTTCCAGTCTGTTGGTACTTGTTCTTCGTCCCAAATCTTACTGAAGAGGATGTGTAGTATCTTGGCAGTTGCTGTTACATTTGCTTTCAGTGCCTCTGCCGGGATGTTGTCTGGTCCCGCTGCTTTGCCACTCTTGACTTGTCTAATGGCCATGCTGATCTCTTCAATTGTTGGTGGGCCAATATCGATTGGGAGGTCTGTGGGTGCTGCTTCGATGTTGGGTGGGTTCAGTGGAGCTAGTTGATTCAAGAGTTCTTTGAAGTGTTCTACCCACCTGTTTCGTTGTTCTTCAATGTCGGTGATTACTTTGCCTTCCTTGCTTTTCACTGGTCTTTCTGGTTTACGGTAATTTCCAGCGAGTTTCTTTGTCGTATCATACAGTTGTCTCATGCATCCTTCTCTTGCAACCTTTAGAGCTGTCATTCACAAATCTTCCACATATTTACGTTTGTCGAATCTGATGCTCCTCTTCACTTGCTTGTTTGCCTCTGTGTATTCGGCTTGTGCATTGGCTTTTTCCGCTCTGGTTCGGCTGATATTGATTGCTGCCTTCTTGTTCCTCCTTTCTTCAATTTTATCCAGTGTACCAACAGTGATCCATTCCTTGTGATGGTGCTTCTTTTGGCCCAGAACCTCTTGACATGTTGAAACGGTTGCCTCCTTGATACCTTTCCAGTTGCTCTCCATGGTAGTTCCCTCTCCATTGAGAAGATCATGAAAGGACTGAAACCTGTTGCTGAGGGCTATGTTGAATTTGTTGAGTTTGTCAGCATCTCGAAGAAAGGCTGTGTTAAACTTTTGTGATGTTGTCCGCACCGTTGTTCACTGCTTCTTGAGTTTTAGATTCATCTTGGCGACCAGCAAATGGTGATCGGATGCTATATCAGCTCCTCTTCTGGTTCTCACATCCTCCATCGTCCTCCTGAACTTTTTGTTGATGCACATATGGTCGATTTGATTCTGTATAGTGTGATCCGGTGAAATCCAAGTGGCTTTGTGTATGTTTTCGTGTGGAAATATGGTGCCACCTATGACCAGTTTATTGAAGGCACATAGGTTTGCAAATCTCTCACCATTTTCGTTCCTTCCTCCCAGTCCATGTTGTCCCATGACGTCTTCGTATCCAGTGTTGTCCTTTCCAACATTAGCATTGAGACCTCCCATCTGAATTGTCAGGTCCTTGGTTGGGCACTTTTGAAGATCGACTGCAGCCTATCGTAGAATTGGTCTTTAGCGTCTTCATCGTAGTCGTTGGTAGGCGCATAGCATTGGATGATGTTCATTGTAATGCCCTCTCTCTTTGTTCTGAAGGAGGCTTTAATGATCCTTGGTCCATGAGATTCCCATCCTATAAGTGCATTTTGTGCTTTTCTGGACAGCATCAATGCAACTCCTTGTGTATGTGGGGCATTTTCTTCTTCATGACCGGAGTATAACAGAAGTTCTCCTGAAGGCAGTCGTTGTTGTCCAACCTGCGTCCAATGTGTTTCACTGATTCCAAGCCCTTCCAGGTTGTATTTTCTCATTTCTGCAGCAATTTGGAAGACTCTTCCGGTCTCCCACATCGTCCGGACATTCCATGTACCTATAAAAATTGTTGCTCTGGTTGTAAGAAGGTGCATCGGCCTCATGACTTCCGAAGGAACTCGGCTTTCATCATGAGACGTCATAATTATTCCTTCTACTCCCAGGGCAGAGTTTAAATGATTTTTTCTGGTTAGCGTTTTTTAGTGAGTTGATTTTCTAAGGGATGGGTTCGCTAACCTCATGCCCATCCCTCCTCCTTTACCCGGGCTTGGGACCGGCAGTAACCCCCAGAGGAACTACAGGCGGAGTTGTTCGATGCGTACCTTATCCAAAAAAAATACAAAAACATCACCCGGCGTTGCTAAGACGAGGAAACGGGTCGATAATTAAACACCTTGTGAACACAAGTCACTCAATCAAGACGGACTTTGATATCAAAGTCATCTACAAGGTAAGTAGAAGTTTTCCAAGGACAACTACATTACGTCTTCTTAGCATTCCCGAAGCAATAGCCATACATCTGAGAAAAGCAGAATTGTGTGTCCAAACTTCTTCATTTACTATGATTCTAATGTCTTATGATTTTTTTCTTTCACACTCTTCTTCCTTTATAGCCATCTCCTTCCACTTCAATCTTCTCCTTAAACTGTCTACACCCGGCTGGTTTATTTCTGTTCCTATGATTACTTTTCATCTGAATTTCACATTTTATCTTATCATGCTGAGCTATCCTTTCCCAATGATAATTTCTCTATCTATCTTTTGATGAATAATTAAGCCATTAACTATTAGGCGATTACTAGTTTTTCTATTTAAAAAGATCTTAATACCTTTGTTTATTCTACCTCACTGTTACTATGTCTAGTAGAAGTTTATTATCATTACTATTGTAGTAATTGTTATGATCCTTAAAAAATAAGTATATATGTATTTGCGATTGTGCCCCCAGATGCCCTGATACGGCCGAGAGTTGGGAGAGTCCGCTCTCCCTCTCCAAATGCTCTCATACGGGCTACAGTATCCTGAGGAAACAAATGGCGCATGAATCGATCGTTGGTCACCGGCTACCATGGGACTGCATATCCTTACGATGCTTCACTGTCTTGTGGATCACATCTGTAGGTTAAAGGCTCCGAGTGTGGACCCCTAAGGAAAGCACCTGTGCATTATCACAGCCCTCACACAAGTCAAATAAGATTTATGCGGCTCATATGTATTCGGTGCCCCTTTGTACCAATGTTTATGTGTTAAAATAAATAAAATTTGCGATTGTACAGCTTTGAAAATGAATTCACCGAAAAGAGAACTGTCTATTAAATCAATCATTCTTATTTACTGTTTTAATGGGTGTATTCCGCTCACTTACCTAACTGACAAATAGGTTTACCTAGACATTTAAGCAAACTTTTTATTATTTGAAGGGGTTTTTTGTGGAGATTTTAGTAATTTTCTAGTTAAAATCATGAGTCGATTGAAGCTAGATTACCATGAAAAACCTGGAAGCACTGGACAGCCATTTTGTTCTATTGTAGGACTCCTCATTACTGCTCATCCACCGTTAGATGCCAGCTCAGTGGTCTAGAGGTTAAGCGCTTGTGCGGGAGATTGATAGGTTCTGGGTTTGAATCTCGTGAGGCGGGGATTGTGGACGAGCACTACTCTGTGGAGTTCCAGAATAGAATATACTTATAAAATGATTCAACATTGAACTTATCAATATAATCTATTTTGATTCTTGAAAAGATCTTGTATGTTTTCTTTTTATTCTTTATTTAGTAACTCTCTCGTTTAAAATGTAAAAAAAATAATAAAGATTAAAACACACACACACACATTGAGAAAGAGAAATATGTACACAAAACGAAAAAGAAGAAGAACAGGAGGAACAATCATAAAGCATGCTTTGACCATACCATACAACACATACATCTTGGTCATTGTGAATATACATAAAGAAGGATACAATCAATTGGTGAACAGTTGAGAATCATCATCATTATTATCATTAACAACAACAACAACAACAACATTCATTAATATGAATAGTGTTAGAACATAAGCGATAAACCAAAAAGAAAAAACAAACGAACAATAAAGATAATCCTCTTTCTTTACAAAGAAATATAATTAAAAAAAAAGATGGAATAAATGGATGAAAAGAAGCAGTGAGATGTCAACCGTTGCTGGCAACTCTCATATAAGTATAAATACATTTAC
Organism: Schistosoma rodhaini; assembly: GCA_944470415.2. Lineage (NCBI taxonomy): Eukaryota > Metazoa > Platyhelminthes > Trematoda > Strigeidida > Schistosomatidae > Schistosoma > Schistosoma rodhaini. The sequence continues at coordinate 83,388,171 of OX104044.1, forward strand.
ACATCAACATAATAATGATAATATATACATCAAATTATGATTATTACTATTACTACTACTAATACTATTGAATAACATCCACATGGTTGTTCTCCAATGACAAACCCTATATGGATAAATTCAAAACAAAAATGATAAGACAGAACAAATTTTAATACAATTGAAACTCTAAAGAATATAATACTTAGGAAATCTGATGTTAGTCTTAAAAGAAGAAAAAAAAGATGACTAAGTGTTATAATTTCTCTTATTACGATCTAGCTATCCCTATTGCTTGGTATTCTTGGACATCAATTCACCCTGTCCTACTTTACGGCTGCAAAATGTGGCCATTAAGGGTAGAAGATACTCATAAGCTACTAGTATTTGACTACAGATGTCTTGGAAATATTGCTCGCATCTGTTAGGATCACCGGGTAAGTAATAGTGAGGTTAGACACACGGTATTGAGGAATGATAGTAAATCAGTTGATGAGGTTGTGAATCTTTATCGACTGAGATGGTTGAGATACATGTTACGTATGTCTGAACACCGATTATCACGACACGCAATGCTGACTACTATTAGCAATAGATGGAAGAGAGCTAAGGGCGGCCAAACCAAAACGTGACATCAGAGCTTGAAGTCACTAACTTCTAGTCTGAGCCATATTGGTAAATACAAACTTCGTGGTTGGGGTCCACGTGACTATCGTAATCAATGGTTGGAGACTCTAGGTGACATGGCACAAAATCGATCACAATGGTGTAGCAAAATAAGAAAAACGACATTATATTTATAGTTTTTACATGAAAAGAGTCTTCTCCAAGTATCAACTAGCGCTGATTGGATAAGAAATAGCGGCGAGATTAAACTATACTTTATGGACGACCTTTGAACAAATCTTAAATGACCTTGAGAAATATTAGCCAATCAGAAGACAGTTAGTATACAGCAAAAGTATATTATACAAAACTCAAAAATTAAAGGGGATACTGTTCTTTTACATGACTCAAAAACTTATCAAGGTCAGATATAGGTTCAGAAGTTCTAAAATCATAGTGCATCCGGTACAGGAACTCATCCATATGGCTCCATAGTAGTCAACCTCTGAAACCATGATAAGGTCTCGAAAATTCTTTTAGCCTCGACCACATAGCTTCAATGTTGTTGGTATATTGGTATGGTTTACGGTTTAGGGTTAGAGTTAAGGTTTAGGGTTAAGGGTGAGACTATAATTTATGGACGACCTTTGAGCGACGCTAGAGTGACCCTGAGAGTGTCAACATAATAACTAAGACCAAATGAGGGTTATAAACATGTGTGAAGAATTTAAATTATGATTTACAGTTCATGGTTAAGACTAGGAATTATACTTAGGGTTTTCATCACGAACTGACATCAGCTATTATGCCAAAACTCTATTTATCGAAATGGATAATTGAATTTCGCGCCAAAATCTTATGATCACTCCTCTTGTAGACGCTGAATTATCACATCCTCGCTAAAATTCGCTGTAAACCGATCGTACGTAAGCATCAGATACCGAGCTTAGCGTCGTGACCTTGAAAACCCGCGAAAGCTTCTGATTGGCTCGTCAGTATAGTTTAGTCTCGCCACTAAAGTTGGTAAATTTTATTTATTAAGTTAAACTATGATTCATATGATGAAATCTAACTTTATCCGTCTAGTATGTAAACAAACTAAAGTTTTTAAAAATTCTTATTTTACAAGATGTATAGAGGATCATTCTTAGTTCCCCTTAAAATATTTCTGATGAATGATATATTCATTTGTTTCATCGCATCCTCTTCCATTGCTTAATATATCACTGTAAGTAGTCAGAAATTATGCTGTTGTTTATCTGATGCCTCACCCTCGTCGCCAGTGATGATGACCTCAAAAAAAGCAAGAAGTTTTACAAGTCGGTGCATTTAATCACACACACAATGAATAGTGGCTTAAAGACGACTACATATACAAACATCTGCAATTTGCATATAACTTACATGAATCATAAGTAATAGTAAAACTTAGTGCAAGTCTGTCTTTTTTAATTCGAGTTACACATTATTTGATTAATTATTAACTCACCAGACAAGTACAAATTCGTGTAGTTTGCTTTGAACAACACTCTAAGTGTAAGACTCAGTAATATATATCCGGTTGCATAAGCCAAAACAAGTGAAGAGCAGATTCGAAACTGCTACTCTGATGGTTGAACGCCTTAACCAATGACTTCTTGACTATTTTAAAAGCTAATACTATCAATAAAACCTGTAGTTGTCTGATACCAAAGTGGATAGGACAGTTTATGGAACCTAACTGTTTAATACTTGTTTTAATCACTAAATCATTGATTTTCATTGTTAATTATGAGAGAAACCTCAGTTAAGATTGAAAGAGCAATAGTTTACAAACATTTAAACCTTATACGAGAGCATTAAAAAAAGTAAGAGAAAAGAACACGTACTGAATAATCATAATGATGCCTATCATCATTATTAACGGAATTATCTTCTTCAATATGCGACAGAAGTTCTTCTTCATCCTCTTCTACTCCATCATCTTTTGATATCGATGTTTTTGTTGTATCACCATTAGCAACAATAATTTCAGTATTTAAACATAATCCTTGTGGTATAGTTACACAGACATGTTTAGATTTTCGTGTAGGTGATTGAAAATCATTTAATAAATTAGTTAATTGTAATAAACTTTCTTGTCTATCTTCTTCAGATAGATAATTACCCCAACTTGTACCAGTAGATTCATAAGTACGAGGGAAGTGTATTCGTGGTCTACCTCGTTTACCACCTCGACCGCGACCCCTGCCTCGTACAGACACTGTTGGTGTTGATGACGTGGAGGATGGTAATGCTGAGTTAAATGGTTTATCTAATAAATTGGAAGATTCCAATCTATATCGATTATACGCCAGTCTAGATGACACTTGTCGTAAATAACGCTGTAAAAGAAATGAAGAAAAAAACAAATCAACAACTAGTCAGTTATGAACAACGCCAGTGTCGTTGGATTCAATATATATATGATGCACACTGACAAAAATTGGATTTTATTTACTAACTGATCGACGAGATACTTAGGTATGAGCCAGACAGTAGGTATGAAGAATAATGGTACTACCCGGCTTCCCAAACCGATGTAGGTAGAGTGGTGTGGTAGGAAGTCGAACGCCTTAAACATAAAGCAGGGCATCAATGAAATGACCTAAAGATTGATTACATTGAAGCAGTCGTATGTATCTTCTTTATTTCTCTTAAGTTGTGTTGTTCAATAAATTACCAATATTTACTTTCATTTATGTCTATTGAACAGATATATACCTATTTGAGGTCTTAACATTAAAAATAACTGACGAAACTTAGGCTTAAAAGAATTTATTTAAACAGTGAACTGAAAAAAGTGACAAAGACTTGGTTGTGTAAATAATCTAATTGGGAATTCTCACAAAACTGAAATAATCACACTAGAACAAAACGATAGGGGCTGTGATACTGCTCAGGTGACTGAACCGAAGCAGGTGGTTTTCTTGTAGTATCGGTTTATATGTTAAGCCCATATGCTTTATTCTAGTTACTGGCCAAGCCAATTCGCCTATCCATTATGAGTCATATTTTGATCTTGTTAATTATTCGCTTATTAACCTTGACAACTTTTTATATGAGCGTATGTGTATGCACATTTCGTATTTTGTCCATCACAAGTCTGTCATTCATTTTTGTCTAACTATAAATATTGAGTAATGCATGCTCATAGTGAATTGGCTTCCCAGCCATCTCCAAAGTACGCATCATTCACGCTTCTCTCTCTTCTGTTCGCTTCACCACTCTGATTCCCTGGCCAGATCAATGAGTATAGAAAATGAATGTATTCTAAATCCATTCTCGTATTTGACTTATTTAACTCCGTTATTCACTAACGCGGATAACGTCACTTATTGCATACGAGGATAGACAGTACGTACGATCAAAAAGGAATCAGATTTAAGCTACTACAACATAACTGGTTAGCCCGACATGCGAACACGCCACAACATTCTTAGGGGATCACACTCGGAGCCTTTAATCTAAAGATCTGATCCACAAGGCAGTCGAGCATCGTAAAGAGATGCAGTCTCATGGTAGCCGGTGACCAACGATTGATTCATACCCCCATTTGTTCCTTCAGGATATTGGATCCCATGTGCACCATTTTTTTGGAATCAGGGTTTTCCAACTCCTCTAGGTGGACTTTTTGTGTCCACCAACCCGGTTAAAGCGCTCGACATTCGCTTTTCGTCCTCTCAATTTCGTAAGCAACACCCCTGATGCGAGAAGTCAGCGAGTAGGACTTCCCTGACAGAGATTATATACGCGTGGCCAAATGAGAGCATTTCGAGAGGGAGAGCGGACTCTTCCCACCTTCGGCCGTACCAGGGCATTTGGGGGCATAACCAGAATAAATGTAAAAATGGTTTCTTGTGACAAAAAGTTGAAACAAGATTCAAGTCCGTATATGGAACTATATCGTCATGTTATCTAAGATTGCTAATAACCACATAGTATGTCCATCGTATGGACCCTAAACATTTACTTAATTAATGAGTCACAATTAAGAATAAAATGAATTATCTGATAAGATTAAATAGTTATTTGCCTGAAAAGTCAGGCCAACAGAATAACACACTATACAAATCTTACATGTGCTCTAGAAATTGCATGTAATGCAGCATGTCCTTGTCGTTTAGGTGGTCTTCCACGTGGTCGTTTCACAATAAAACCATGTGAGATTTGGGCGTTCAAATTACCACGTTGATTATAAATTGTACAACCTCTTATTCGGCCTCTCCCTCTACCTCTTCCTCTACGTCCAGTAGTAGTAAGACGTGAACGTTTATTAATATGAGCATATGAACAACATTTACAAGAATTTTCATTCTCTGTATTCCAACAAGATTTAGATGAATGATTATAACGTCGACGATAACCATAGAATGATGATCTTGAGAATGGAGTATTTGTAGCAATTATATGATTGATATTATCAAACTTTATATTCATTTTCTCATCATTATCAGTAGTATTAGTATGATATGATAAAATTTTAGCAGTATGTTCGGCGGAACGTGTTAAAATTACCCGACGATATTGTTTACCATTTGCTATATTACAATTTAATAAACGATTCAATTGTACTTTACCAAATAAATAACTAGCTAATTTAGTACTAAAACTAGAAAAATTCGATTGTGCATGGATACGTAAAATTTCTAAATCACGTATTATACATGGATCAGGTATAGTTGATTTAGATTTCATAAGATATGGTAATAATTCAATAGCTCGTGCAATTCCAGTTTGTAAAGCACCATGAGTACATTCCTAAGTAATGAAAAACAAAAATGAATTCAATATTTCAAATACAACAAATGAACAAAGCATTAAACATAATACAAGATAAGCAGAGATGGATAGTAGTGGAATCCAGTTTGACGCGCGTTTCGTCCTATTTGGGACTCGTCAGTTGGATGTACCTGCATCTCAGAGTTGATGTTCAATCTGGGACTCGAACCTAGTACCTTCGCCATCGCGTTATCCACTGGGCCACTGAGTCCTGATAGCCACTTGCTTGTGAGATGGGGTGAAGTTTAAACTCATTTAGTATTGCTTGTTTGAATCTTCCCATCAATGTGTTAGGATTGCAACTGGTCAGTCTCTAATTGGCACATGTGCCCAAATAGGAGTTCCAAATAGGACGAAACCCGCGTCCTGGATTCCACTGCTATCCACTATCCATCTCTATTTACTATGCTTGTGAATTTAGGTTATATCGAGGTAATACGCAAAGTATGCACATATGCCAATTAGAGACTGACCAGTTGCAGTCCTAAAAACATCAATGGGAAGATTCAAACAAACAATACTAAATGAGTTTATAATACAAGATAGATTGAATTTTGGTTACGTTACAGGATGATATATTAGCTGAAGAAATATTGGAAATCATGGTGCATGTAATGAACAGTTGTTTTCTGCCCTCATTCAAAGACTCTATACAGTAGTCAATTGGTTACAATCAAGGAAGATATAGACACAGATGAGAATCTACCTGAAATGACACTCTACCTCGTAATTTATGCCTTAGTTTGATATATATATACCAAGATCAGAATTTCCAATACAAATGTCAAGACAGTTCTACTGTATGAGGCAGAAATTTGGAGAACTACGAAAGCCATCATCCAGAAGATGAAAGTGTTTATTAACAGTTGTCTACGCAAAATACTTCGGGTCCGTTGGTCAGACACTATCAGAAACATTCCGCTGTGGAAGAATACAAACCATATTCCAGTGGAGGAAGAAATCGGGAAGCGCTGAAAGTGGTTAGGACATACATTGAGAAAATCAACCAACTGTGTCACAAGACAAGCCCTCACATAGAGTCCTGAAGGCCAAAGGAGAAGAGGAAGACCAAAGAACACATTACGTCGAGAAATGGAGACAGACATGAGAAGAATGAACAAAAATTGGATAGAACTAGAAAGGAATGCCCAGGACAGAGTGAGTTGGAGAATGCTGGTCGGCAGCCTATGCTCCATTGGGGGTAACAGGCGTAATTCAAGTAATTACGCCATTTGTTCCTTCAGGATACTGAAGCCCATGTGCACCATTCCTTTGGAATTAGTGTTTCTCAACTCCCCTAGATGGACTTTCCGAGTCCACCAACCCGGTTAAAGCGCCAGATATTCGCCCTCTCAATGTCGTAAACAACACCCTACCCCGCCACGAGAAGGACTTCCCTGTCAGAGGCTATATAAGCGTGGCCATGTGAGAGCATTTCGAAGGGAGAACTGACTCTCCCCACTCTAGGCCGTACCAGGGCATTTGGGGGCCTTGAAAGGAGTAGAGAACAAATACGTAGGTATGTAAAATATAAGTAAATACAATGCAGTTTCCTACATGCTAGTTTGAAACTATATAAAGTACGTACATGTACATTACAATAATTCGACTATTCATATCTTCGAACCATTACTCGTGAAATGTTAAGCCACCAGATAAACAGTAATATTTTTAAGTATAGTATTTTAAAAAAGGATGTGAGTTTACGCCCATTAACTCAGTTGTATCTAGCATCATTCACATTGTCATTATATATATATATATATATATATATATATATATATATATATATATAGATAGATAGATAGATAGATAGATAGATAGATAGATATAGATAGATAGATAGATTGGAACTAAGTAAATTATTATTAGACTCAGAGATGACACCAACTGCCAACAATTGATTTAAGTTGAATACGAATGTATAGACTTCATAAGAAATGCTAGAAAAATGGGAGACATCATTAATCGAAAACTTGCTGAAATAGTTCGGAAAGATTTCAAGGGTAAAGATGCGCATACTTCGATTTTCCTCATTTGTCGATTCACACTGTCCATTTAATTTGGATTACCCAATACATACAATCTGTTGTAAAACATGGGAATTTAAAACAACACACTTTTGTTCAATATTTTGTACGTAGAGTTGTTATAAACTGATCTAGATGATTAGTTTCTAATCAAATATTGATAAACTCGAGGCCATACTCTATTCATTTGACCTCGAATAGAAAACATCATTTCTCCTGATAGAATTAACCTTACTCATAAAAAACAGTAACACAACAAAACTATATGATAACATTTTATATAGTTAAGATCATGAGTCAGTTGCAGCTAGACCACCATGGAAAACCTGGAAGCCATTTCATCCTATAGTGGGACTCCTCAGCAGTGCGCTATGATCATATGCTCACTAGTGACTAGCTCCATAAGGTAATTCCTGGAGTTCTAGTGAGAAGTCGTGACCAGTGGAACTAATCCATGTCAGGTAGAGACAGGTATCTACCTTAGTACAATGGATGTTGGTCGCGCAATTTCGTGGATTGGTTGAAGTTAGACATTAACACTGCTGGATGCCGGCTCAGTGGTCTATCGGTTAAGTGCTCTGGCGCGAGACTGATAGGTCCTGGGTTTGAATCCCGCGAGGCGGGATCATGGATGCGCACCGCTGAGGAGTCCCACAACAGGACGAAACGGCCTTTCAGTGCTTCCAGGTTTTCCATGGTGGTCTAGCTTCAACTGACTCATGATCTTAACTATATGAAATTACTAAAGTCTCCACAAAACCCCTTTGTGTTATACGATAACAGTCAGCTACATTTATTTAATTACTAGTTTTCACTTTAAAATTGTGTTTAATTTATGGGAAAAATAAAACACAATTTACCTTGGCTTCTTTAGCTGTCAGTGTTCCTTCACCAGCAAACAGAAGACGTGGAATTGTCAATTCATTATCAGTAGTAAGGTTCAAATTATTGCTACTAAGGCTATCGTCAACAATAAACACATCATCTTTCTGTTCAATTTTCAGCTGATTTTTAGCATCCAAACCAGTTAAACTTAGTGAATAGACTAACCGGTCAGCATCGGAGCTACCTGGCTCCCCAGTAGTATAAGCGCCTAAAGCAAAAGGATCTTCAGACCAACGGGTCACTAAATAATACACTGGGTCGGGAATTTTACGACCTGATACTTCAGAATCAGGTTTGTATTTTCCACTGTACATTAAGTCTAATAAATCTAATATGATATCAACAATTTCTTTATCCGATCGACCAGCTGAATGGAAACCAGATCCTCCCCATAAATGAGCGCACAAAACACCCGGTTTGCCTGAGAATTGAATAAATTGGATGACAATTATTCGCAAATAAAAATATCTAGTATTGTTAAAACTTAATGTGATGTACATGAAAGTTTGCTTAGTCATATATATAAAAGCCAGAATTTTCAGAGAATACGTTGCGAAACTAGTTATTGACGAGTACATCGCGAATGAGTACATTATTGATAAATGACCCAGGCTTGGAAAATGTGGTCTACTAAGTTCGGAACCCGTAGTTCAAAGGCACCGCGTTTACTATGTCAGTCAGTCAGTTAGCTACAACGTAGGATCATGTGACCTGGCTTCAACCTGTAGCTGGTATTGCGTGTACACCTTTCAGGAGTCTTAGAGTAGAAAACAGCTACCCATTTTTCCCTGTTTTCCAATAGTTACCTAACTTCGACCCAGTCATAGTCAAACATATATAAATTTTGAAGATAAAACCATTTTGCCGAGGAACTATTCTAGAAGGGTGGGGCTCGAACTTAGGATACAGTCGAATTCATTAACAACTAGACTGCGATACTACTTGCTTCAATTTAAGTAGATGAACACAAAACTTACGAATCAAAGTCTATTACATGATTCCCCTGGGCAAGTTAGATCAGTGTTACCACAATAACCATAAGGTAATATAGCATATAATCGCTTCTGACTTTTTTTACCGCATACAACTAACATTTTGGTGAGACAACACTCATGAATGAGCGTTTATCAAGCACAGATTCATGTACTTCGTTTTGAATCGAATTCTGGTAATGCTACGTGGTTGTCTAAACTGAAGTACGTGGGGTAACGTTCAAAAGTCAAACGCATTCACCCCTGGGCCACCGATCCACTGCCCAGAACGATAAGAGAAAATAATTCGGTTGTCTGAGACAGCATATAAATATACCCCGGTAATGAACAGTAAATCAAGCAACAGTACCTATCAATTGTCTACAACTGTCTAAAATAGAGAATAAAGTGTACAAAAATTTCAACATATTGAACTTTATGAACTTACTATTAACCTTACCGATAGTATATGGTCAACACAGGTTCGTGTAATATGACTTTGGCTGGTAACCCAGTGACTAATTTATATAGATAATACATTAATGTATAGTCATATGGTGACATGGTTAAAACATAGAACCTCTACTGATCAATTAGCTATCTATCATAGATACCAAGAAGAAAATTTCAACTTTTTTTTGAAAATACAGGGGAGAAATAGGAATGAACACAAATTAGTTGATTCTGATATCAATACTCTTTCCGATAGCCTAGAATGTTATAAACAAAAGACATTGATAACAATAGTTAAACAAGATTTAAAGATAAATACGAATTGACTAACCGAAATGTTTACTTACCATAACGATGTAAATTTAGAATATGCAAACGAGGATCAGGACATTTGAGATGAGCTGCACTAGTATCCCAGAACACATGTTCAGGATATTTAAAGCGTAGAATTACTTTTTCATGTGTAGCAGAACCTTGACTAGGCATTCCTAAACGTTCAATAGCTTGACGTTTATTCAATGGTAATTCCGGATAGAAAGTGATTGCTGAAGACGAACTAAGACCTACAAAGCAAAAATATTGAATTAATAAAGGTAATTATCAGGAAGGGGTTTTGTGGAGATTATGGTAATTTAATAGTTGAATTTATGATTCAATTAAAGCTAGACCATGATGAAAAACCTGGAAGCACTGAACGGCTTCAAGAGGTAATTCCTGGAGTTCTAGTGAGAAGCTGTGATCAGTGGAGTTCAACCGTATCTGTTGTGAAGCAGTAAGTCACTGAAGACAATGGTCGACGGTGGAGCAATAGGACATAAATTACAGAAATCATCAAACTGCATCACAAGGTAATCGTTAACTTGGAATCCTTAAGAGGAACGGAAAAGAGGAAGGCCAAAGAACACACTGCGTCGAAATTCGAAGCAGAAATCAAAAGAATGAATAGCAACTGGGAAGAACAGGAAAGGACAGAATTGGATGGAGAGAGTTGGTGGGAGGCCTGTACTCCTCCACGAAGGGTAACAGATGTAAGTAAGTATACACAAAATCAGTTGCTAAATAGTAAGTAGTAGCAACTCATATGGAGTGCTTTGGTTATAGAAAAGTTGGCTGTCAAAGTGAACCACTTAACCACGTACAACATTTGATGTAGAATGAATACAGACAGTTGTAAGCTGAGAACAGATTTCACATTCAGTGACACATAAGAAAAACATAGGTAGAAAAAACAATGCAAAACCTGGCTCAATTTTGCATCCGTTCAAACAGCCACACCTTAAATCAGTAGTACACTAAGAAGGAATCAATGAGATGAGGCATTAGAGATAATAGATATTTTGTATCTGTAATAAAATGCGTCAGTTGCTAACGCACCATAGTTGATAAAACTACCAAAATACAAGAAATTGGCACGAATCTTTAAAATAATTTACTTCTCATTTTTTAAATTGAACACAGAAGAAACATATGGAATTTGAAAGAGTTAAAATGGATTCCAAACATTTTTGAAACACCATTGAAAGTTTTAGGAACTCTGTATGAGTCAGTCAGTCACAACGTACATCAGTTCGAGTTGCCATACCACATTAGCACAGAGATTCAGTTGTCGATTCAAATCCCATAGTGGTAGAAGTAGTAGGAGCATAATCAGTAATCGGAAGGATTAGGGTTTGAAGAAATTATTGAAGGAGTATAGTACAGTGAAATAATTTTGGAAAGAGAAAAAGATAGAAACATGAGGAATTCAGAAGATAAGAAGTTAGTAGAACACAAAGAGTGGATGCACCTTCGCCATTGCAAACGATTTTGAGCCATGTCATTCAACGTCTCTAACCATCGGTTGCTATCACTTCGCGAGTCCCAACCAGGTAGTCTACACCTACCAACATGGCTCAGTCCACTTGTCAGTGACTTCATTGATTTGTGCCACGTTTTGGTCTGGCCGCCCCTAGCTTTCTTCCAACCTACTCCTACACCATGAAACATTGCACGTCGGGGCAGTCGGTAGTTGGGCATACGTAACACATGTCCCAGCCATCTCAACTGATGAAGTTTCACTACTTCATCAATCGATTTGCCATCCTTACCTAGAACTCGTTTCCTAACAACTGCATTACTTACCCGGTGGTCCCAGGATATACGAGCAATGCGTCGAAGACACCTATGATTAAACACTAGTAGCCTACGAATATCCTCTACTCTTATCGGCCATGTTTCACTGCCATAAAGTAGAACGGAGCGAACTGCTGCACAGTAAACCCGTCCTTTGGTTGCTAGACGGATATCTCGCCTACGCCATAAATGACGCAAGTTGGCAAAAGCTAGACGTGCCTTCTGTATCCGAGCTGAGATTTCGTTACACACCAGACCACAAAGGCTGATGAGACTCCCAAGATAAGTGAAGCGGCCAACACGTTCAACTACTTCACTCCCTATCATTAGTTCAGGTGTCGATGCAACCCAATCCTGAAGTAACATTTTGCACTTCGAGGGAGAGAATCGCATCCCGAACATGTCTGCATAGTTGCTTATAGTGGTCAGAAGACTCTGCATTTTGTCAGCGTCTTCACCGAGTAAAACTATGTCGTCGGCGTATTCTAAGTCAACAAGTGAGCCTTCCGGTAAAAATTCAACTCCTGGAGGTTTAGCTGATGAAAGTGTTATCTCCAAAAGCATGTCGACGACAAAGTTAAACAAGAATGGGGAGAGTGGACAGCCCTAACGAACACCACTTGAGGTAACCAATTCTGGTGACAGTTCGCCATAGGCTCTAACTCGACCAGTTGTGTTCCAGTAGAGAGCCTTTATGAGGTTAATGTACTTCTTTGGTACTCCTTTCACTGACAAACACTGCCATAGAACCTCACGATCCACGAAGTCAAATGCCGCCTTAAGGTCAAGAAATAATACTATTGTGGGACGTCTGAATGTATGTCTATGTTCTAGGACCTGACGTAGGGTGAATATCTGGTCTATGCAACCACGTCCAGGTCGAAAACCAGCCTGGTTTTCTCTAATCTGCTCTTCACGAGCTTTGGTTAGGCGACCTAGTATTATTGAAGCTAATATTTTAGACACTATGTTAGTCAAACTGATCCCTCTGTGATTGTCACAGGAGGATTTTTGTCCTTTCTTATAGACTGGCACAATCAGCGATTGGGACCAGTCAGATAGAATTACGTCCAGTTCCCAGATTCTACCTAAGACGTCAGTCAATCTCACTGCTAGTACTGGACCACCATCCTTAAAAATCTCAGGGGTCAACCTGTCAGGGCCTGCTGCTCTGCCTCGCTTCAGATTTCCTATAGCTTTTTCAACCTCGTAGAAAGTTGGAGGACTTACATCAATTTGCCATTCAGGACGACTGGGGATCGTGGGTAATTGAAGTGTGGCTGAAGGCCAGTTGAACTGATCCCTAAAGTGTTCTGCCCATCGATCCAATCTCCTGGATTGAGAATGAATGATATGCTCATCTTTATCTGAGATGGTTTCACTGATACTTGGGTTCCTAATACCGGTTTCTTTAACGAGTCTGAATAGCTGCTTACTGTTACCTATTGCCGCTGCCTTTTCCATCTCTCTTGCTTTCGCTACCCACCACTGTTCACGATCATTACGTAGGCTTCTTATTAGCCTGCGCTTAAGTTGACTCCGCTCTTCGTTATGTTCAGAGACAGGTTGGATGAGTTTTCGAGCATTTATCAGTGCCATAGATGCTGCCGAGATCCATTGTTTCTCCCTAACCTTATGGTTCACCTTACTAGCGGATATCACTGCTGTTTCCACAGCTTTTCGGATGTCATTCCACGCTGCCTCGGGGTGGGCATAATTTACATGGCTGCCTAACTGTTTTTCTAGTTGTTCCTGAAATATATTCTTAGCTTGCCTATCATTAAGTAGAACCCTTAGAGGCTTCCCTGCACTGTCTTTCCTACGTCCAGTTATACGCAGACAGATACGTGCTCGCACTAGAGCATGATCTGAATCTAAACATGTGCCCCAGAATGAGCGACAGTCTTCAGTCGAGCCCCTTCATCGGTGGCTGATAGCGATGTGATCTAATTGGGTCCAACGTTGGGACGAATTCGGGGGTCGCCAGGTCAAAAGATGTTTTTCCTTATGCTTAAAGTTAGTATTTGCAAGAAATAGGCGGTTATCTGAGCATAGCTGCAACAGACGGTCGCCATTATCTGTTCTTTGAGCCATCACACCATAAGATCCTCCCAGGTGTCTTTCCCTTTCACTTAGTTTACCTACTTGAGCATTAAAGTCACCTGCTACTATTACTACATCAGAACGCCTAGCTTCTCGGAGAAGGTCAGAAAGTTTCCTGTAGAACTCATCTTTTATATCGTCTGAGCTGCAGTCAGTGGGAGAGTAGGCAGAGACGACGAAGAGGCAACGACGAGTTTCCCTATCTTTCCGGGTCCTTACTGATCCGTTTAGTCGGACAGCGCATAGACGACTGTCTACTTGGATCCAGTCTAAAAGAGCTAGTTCTACCCTAGGACTTAATGCTATACCTACTCCAGCGAGGCCACGGGAAGCAGCGTCAGGGCTTCCAGATACACGAAGTGTGTATCGAGATGAAACTTTATTTTGATTAGGTGCGGTCAAATGAATGACACTATTCGGATCTTGTATGCGCGTTTCGGAGACGCAGCACACATCGATGGTGTAAGATTCCAAAGTCTTAGCTAAGGAAGCCTGTTGTCCTATTTGGCACAATGTTCGAACATTAAAAGTTCCTACATGTAGTTTAGAGCGTGGTTTCAGGAGACCAGGAATAACGTTCCGTGTACTCGAATCGTTTGCCCTAGCGATGCGAGGTGATAAAAGGACGTGGGAAGGGTTAGTCGTGGAGATAAGAGTGTTATTAAGTGTAGGAAGGATTTGAAAGTGACCAACTTCGTCTCGTGTGCAGTTATGGGTATGAGGGCTAGTATTACTTCCCGGCTGCCCACACCGTGGAAGGGTATTTCTTGAGGGACCTGAAAAAGAAGTTAGATTAGTGTTGGTCTTAACGACCTGGGAGCGTGACCGAAGTGCCCAAGGGACAACTGCTTGAGGCCGGTCACGCACGACCTTTTTGTGGGGGATTTTTGATGTGTTAGCTCCGTTCTTCAAAGGACCTTACCGCCGGAGATGGATATCCGTGGGATAAGGCGAGGTGTGCATTTTTAGGGTCGACCTTTTCTAACTCCACCCCTCCTTGTGGGAAGGCAGTATCGCTGTCATGCTGGTTGTCACCTTACTGCCGTCACACCTCTGTACAGTCAGCAGTACGACTTCGCCTTCGGACCTTGGGATTGCTGCTTTTAGTCTCACCGCTCTTCAACCGACCTGTCTGGCATGGTAGGACCTTGAGGAACGATTGTTCCAACCAACATAGCCCGATTGGATCATCACGATAGGCAAGCCCGACCACCACGTCAAGGTAGCAGCAACGGTCGGGAAAACTCTGTATGATGTCGGGATTCGTGCTAAACAGAACCACGTTGATTATATAATGTAAGTTGTCCAGAAAATTCCCGGATGAGAGGTTATTATCGGAGAAATGAGAAAATGTTACCTCGAAGATCATATCCATAAACAAGATTAAAGAAGACAGACAACTTTAACGGATAATACTTGGCATAATTGATCGAAACATTTTGCCATCAGATTTTAGTTCAGAGCACTTAGTAGTCTAACGGACGTATTTAGTATGAGCTCTAGTTGAACTTATAGAGTTGTGCTTAATAATGTACCTCCAATTCAACAATAAAATCTACGAACAAACGCAAGGAACGCCAACGGGATTACCAATACTAGGACTTATTGTAGAAGTGATTCTGAGACTGAAAGCCTCGATTTTACAAGTGGTCAATCCAAAAATGTGGATTTCCTAATCAATTTTACTTGAACTTTGTGCTGATGATGTTGATCAGAAGAATGATGAAAGCTCTACGACCAAAGTTTGCATCTCAGAGAACGAAACTCCACCAAAATTATAGTGGATAACTAGAAGGTACCTGCAGAAACCAGTTGAACTGTTCATTAAAATGTCTAACTAACCACTCTTCGTCTGACTCTACAAGTACAACCCACTGATCAGTCTTTTTCTACGATAGTCTCACTAGCTCTTAATAAATTTGAACACAGCCTTTTCGATATTTAAACTGTGAAAAGGATGAGAAATGAAAATTAAATAAGGAGCCTACGCAATAACCATGATAATTACTGGGCAATAGTTAGTTCTAGTTTTTAAATATTCATTAATTTGTTTGAAGTTATCGAGACTGACTGATGTTTTTTTTAATTTCCTAATGATATTAACTAACAATCACACCCAATGCCTTTAGAGTGGGATAAAGATTACATCAAGTTATCTCAAGATGGATATTACTGTTATGATCTACTTATTTCCTAGATAGCACCACTAGAGGCACAAATCCAACACTGTTGTTCAATTAAGTTTGAGTAGATCTTCCAGTTGTAGGCACTTTTTACAGATAGGACGATATCGCTTGCAGACTCATTTACAATGAATTTGTATATTCAGCTGAAGAAACGAACCCCGCGTACTTAATTTCTAGCACCGTAAGATCTTTGTTGATCTACTTTAAAATATTAACTATACACGCAGAGCTTATCTAAAATGACCAACTTACAGGGTATTCATTCATACTCGATTTTCTACTGACAGTATTAAACTGAAACTTTGGATTTCTTATTGCATATGAATCATCATTAATCACTACATTCAGAGTGATTTTCTGCACTTGTCCTTGGTATCACAAAAAGTTTGTAAAAATACGGCACAATACAATCGGAGCATTTTAGTGCTTGATTATTATTATTATTATTATTATTATTATTATTATTATTATTTAAACACATAAATATTGGTACAAACAGGCACCAGATATATATGCGCCTCACAAATCTCATTTGATTTGTGTGAGGACTGTGATACTGTCCACGTACCCAAACTGAAGCAGGTAGTTTTCTTAGGGGCCCACACCCCGAGCCTTTGACCTAAAGGTCTGATACACAAGGCAGTGGAGCATCGTGGTGAGATGCAGTCTCATGGTAGCCGGTGACCAACGATTGATTTACACGTCATTTTTCCCTAAGGATACTAGAGCCCATGTGCACTATTGGTTTGGAATCAGGGTTTTCCAACTCCACTAGGTGGACACTCCACATCCACCAACCCGGTTAAAGCGCTGGACATTCGCGTTTTGTCCTCTCAATTTCGTAAACAACACCACCGCCACGAGAAGGCAGTGAGTAGTACTTCCCTGGCAGAGGCTATATTCGCGTGGCTATGTGAGAGAATTTGGAGAAGGAGAGCGGACTCTCCCCACTCTCAGCTGTACCAGAGCATTTGGGGGCTTGAAAATTAATGACATCATTTGGGACACCTCCTACCTCGTTTGTTAAGTTTTTAATTTTTTTTAAATGATTATCATTGAATGAGGAATAAGATATTACTTAAGAAAAAAGCAAATGAGCATTTTGAAGTACTTAATGCTATTTATATGTAAAATAAGACACAACCAACCTTTTAGCACACCAACTGGAACAGTAATAATACAATGTTTGGCTTCATAAATTTGCTCTTCATACGAATCCAATGTCGAATTATCATCACCATTCTGAGTTAAATGGGCATTCCGTTTCACTTTGGCCTTTATTAATATTCGATTATGGTGTTTATTATAATTATTAATATTATTGTTATCATTATTATTGATATTACTGTTATTATCATTACTATTAGTAGTAGTAGTAGTAGTAGTGTTACCAGCTCTACTCCAATCGATTTCCGTAACTACAGCATTGTAGATTATATTTACGGATTTAAGCAATGGATTCAATAGATCACTAAATCGACTAGTCACTAGACGATCCTCCCAGCTAACACATACAATTTTGGCAATCGATGGTAAAGAAGACTTTTCATTATTTTCTAAAGCATCTAATTTCCTTTCTGCCCAAGCATGATAAGCTTTACGTTGATCAACTGTAGGATAGGATTGTACAAGTTGAGTCAATAAAGATGATTCATTTAAAGCATGTCGTCCAGTATTTATGCTAGATTTTCCACCAATAATATTTGATTGCCATTTTGAGTCGGCCACTTCACATAAATCATCTAAAACGCATAATGGCAAGCGTTCTATAGGATTTACATAGGCTAAGTAACGGCTAACTATAGATAAGAATATGCCTTCTTCAATATGATCACGAAAATTAGCAGAAGGACGAATCCCGTACTGAGCTTCAGTGTCAAATATATCTTGTAAAGCTTTATCAAAAAGTTTCTAGATTGAATGGAAAGAGAGACAGAAAGCATAAGATATATATAAAATCAGAGAACATAGTAAACAAATGTATGGAAAATGATAAACTAATGTTTAAATAATCAAAAAATATTTTGGTGGAGTAAGGTTGAGTCAAGCGATACAACTCAGCTGCCACAGCTCTAACAGGAAAAAAGCCTGTATCTTACTATCGACACAAGCTGTGATTCAGTAGTTAAAGCGTTTGACTTCCAGCCACTAATTTCCAGGTTCAAACATCGCTTCATCTACTTTGGTTTAGCCAACCACGTCGCATAACTTACTCTCACACATAAAGTATGGCTCGAAGCCAAAGATATAAATCTGTACCCGGCAATGAGTTAATAATAATAATAATAATAATAATAATAATAATAATAATGACAGCATTCATCAAATAACTAAATAGTCAGTCAGTCAGCTACAACGTAGGACCAGGCACATTTATGCATCGGTCCAAGTTGCCATACCTCGTTAGCACAACAAGATGAACACCGGATTCATAGAAGTAATTAATTTAGTGGTGGTAGTAGTATATAAATTATAGGTTGTATATAAGGATATAGTATAGGAAGGAAGAGAGATATGAAGCAAATTTTAGTCTCAAGGTTTAAAGGAAGATAAAGAGTGTATACACCTACGCCATTGTGATCGATTCTGAGCCATGTCACCTAGAGTCTCCAACCATTGGTTACGATAGTCACGCGGAGCCCAACCAGGTAGTCTGCATCTGTCAACATGAAAAATAACTAAATATATGCCCAACCATTCATTATATTACCAAACAATGAGTAGGTTAGGCATAATGAACGAATCAAACTAAAGTGTTGTTACAACTATATTTTTTTCGATGACAATAATGCATAATTATTTGTATTTAAATACTTACTTTGACTGTAGTATCAAAATGATTATATTGTGTTTTAGATTTTGTTTTCATATAGCGATCAACAGTAAGATGAATAACCTTATCAAACAGAAATACACCATCAGCAACTTGATCAGGAGTTATCGGCAAGTTAGGAGTAAAATGATTAAGCCACTTGGCTATTTCTACACATTCCCAACCGCGGTATTTTTTGCATAAATCACCGGCAGTAACAGCTGTAGGAATTCGTAGCATACGAGCTAGATGAAATAATGGTTGGTCAGCTTGTCGATTTGAACAACCAATTAAATAGTTTGCACCAAGATCAACATCAATCGGACCAGAATAATCTGAATTAGTTTCATCATCCAATTGACGATCAAATGATTGGTGACCAGATGGAAGAGAAGATGACATGGAACTATCAGAATCGGATGATTCATGTACTGACGTATTAGGTTTTTGTTCATCAATATGGAAGTGATAAGTACTGAGGTTGTCATGATTGATACTTGATTGGACATTAGAAACAGGTGCTAGGGATCGAGGAGAAAAAACACCAAAAGTGTACAAAACCTATCAATTTAACTTGATGAGTAAAGAATTCGAAATCGAGGATTAGTTAACATACACTGCAATAGTAAAAACAGCAAAGATCAAGACTGATAAGAATATATAAGCAATACAATAGTAATAATGCTGAATGAAATTTCGGCTCAATGGCCTTTAGGATTACATCATTCATCTTTATGAGGACTAGCAGCTGGGATGATCATAAGCTTAAGCGTAGACTGAAAAAAGCCTACGCAATGAATGTAAGCAGTGGTGGGCTACGAAAGCAGAACAGATGGAGAAGGCAGTAGCGATATGTAACAGTAGACAACTTTCACTTAACAAGGAAACGGGTATTAAAATTACTACTGTTAATGAGATTGTCTCGGGAAAAAAAATACTACTAGTCATTCACAATCCAGGAGATTGGATCTAAGTGAAGAACAGTAGAGTACAGTTCAACTGGTCTTAAGTTACCCACTATTTCAAATAACCTGGATGGTGAATTAATGTAAGTCCTCCAACCAATATTGAGGTTGAGGCTATAAGCAATCTAAAGTAAGGGAGAGAAGCAAGACATGACATTAACTCCTGAGGGTTTTAAGGATGGTGCTCCAGGTTTAGTTATTAGATTAGCAAACATCTCAGCTAGAATTTGGGAATTGGATGTAATCCTATCTGACTGGTCTCGGTTGCTGATCGTTCCAGTTTGTAAGAAAGGACAAAAACCCTATTGTGATAATCACAAAGGAGCTTTCAGAGCACCCAGAACCAAAGCCTATGAATTTGAGGTTGTCAATCCAGACATATACGAGTATATTAGAACAACTTGGAAATTTCTGACACAACTTTAGCACCTACTGAGCGGAAATGATTATTCTAGGATAAGTGTGAACCTAAAACTTACCTGATCATATAAAGTGAACTAGTTGAGTAAGTGAAGAAGTTAGCTTGCCTGAGGAACTGTATTAGTTCCAGTGGACTAAACTCAACGAAATCATAGCAAGGAAACATTTCGTTGACATTATATAAAATGCACTAATTATAAGACCGATGAAGAGCCGGACCCCTCATCATTGATCGAATTTGAGCTGCTATTTCACGGTTATCAAATATGGTCATTGAAGATTAACAGAATAAGAGTTGAGGTTTGATTTAGAAAGTTTAGGCTTTATCGTCAATCTGTAATAGAACCATTAAGCGAGCTATGTTGAGGCAGAAATCAGTTCTCAAAATAAGATAAAACTAAAAACACATATAGAATGAGCAGGCACATGACAGACAAATAAACCTAAAACTCAGAGAAAAGCTTATAGGCTTAGATAGGACGATTAGGACATGTATTATGTATTCTTCACTAGACAAGTTTGAGTTAATGTGAGATAAACAGAGCATTAGAATCTATTGTCTAAGACAAAACAATAGTATATGAAGTCACTTAAAGGGAACTGTCGGTATTTACGCTATAAACCTTGCTTACAATGACACCAAATAACTAAAATTCACCTCAATGCCAAGTATGTGGCTAGTCTATAGCCCAAAATGGAATAGTTAAGTGGTTACAGCATTTGGCTACTAATCATGAGGTAGCAGGTTCGAGCATCCGCTTCACCTACTTCGTTTTGAGTAGCCAGTTGGTATGATTATGATTCAACGAGTGTAGCTTAAGTTGAGAATCTAAAATCCGGGATTATAGCGCATGTAATAAGTACATAGAAATACCAATCGTAGCTAGTAAACGTAAGCTATGATCTTACGGCAAAGTAGTCTATTTCATTAAAAAGCCACTTTTGTAATGTTCTTGAACCATCGACAATGTTTTCATTAAAAAATAATAAAAGTAGCATGCTTATGACAAATAGGGCAAGTGGAAACAAATACTGAAAACAGGTATGAATTGTCAATAAAAGAGTAATAGTTTTATAAGTAGAGGCAACCTACAACACCTGCTATTCAACTGGTGGACGTGAATTGATCCAACTATTTAACTGCGCTTAAGTTCTAGTAGTTTGCTGTGGGAAGTATTAATGTTAGCTGGCTAACAATGAAAGAACTACATCGGGTTTTTTCATCTTGTAAACTTGTAACTGACTTGGATGTATAGGTAACTGGGTCACGTTGCACTGTGGTAGCACACTTAATAAGGAATAACTAAGGTGTTTCGTTCTATTGAACATACCAGAGACGAAGCCGTTATATATCAAATGTTAGCCACATTTGTTTCGTGAAAGCTCCCAAAATAAAACAGTAATTTAGGGAATAATAAACTAAAGTCTTAACTAATACTATCATGGCTCCATGATATGTTGGTAAAGCTTCGAAAACTTTGACGAATAGTAACCTGTAGTAAACGCAAAAATGTCACGGAAAACAATCTCAAGTTGTGGATAAAGTCAGGTTGATGAATTTTGTTACCTTAAGCACATCCTGACCAATCATTATCAGGGTTTTTGCTTGCTGTACTACAAAGACAATAAATGAGTACACCATCTGAATTTTAAGGAGTATAACTATTACTAGGATGCACCACGCTCCCCAATCTTAGCCACAATTACTTGTAGATATGTATAGGTTTCAAAAATATCTGTCTGTACGTAGGTTTCTAGTTTCCAGTTCTACAACCTAATGCAGCTGTTCCATGTTCAAATACACAAGCATTGTCAATTGGATTTTCAGACTTACACATAATAGACAACTACCACTCTAATTAAATGAAGTCAGGTGACTGATGAAATTAAATCTCAAGAAAAACTATTTAAATCTACAGTTAGAGACTCCACATTTTGGATAATTAAGCATAAATATTACACTTAAAAGATGAACAATTAAGTTAGTTAATGCATTGTTTACTAAGAAAATAGGTGGTATATGTTGAAGTATCCAGAAGAGCTACAACTGTACACGAAGATCAACGGCTAAAATGCAATTAGTAAACCAGAAGTGACAGTTACTAAAAATATACATGTAGAATAAATAACTGCTATTCCAGTGATTTTGGTTATCATTTATCATGCTAAGCGCATATATTTGTGTAATTGCATACCGAAATATGTGATCTTTAGATGTTGCGGTTTTTTGATAAATCCATTACGAGAAGAAACTCTCTTTACAAACTTATCAAGTATTAAATAAATTGTAAATTACATATGTAATTCGAAGAAAAAAAGTGTAGTTTGTATTTTTGATTACTGGGACCTGGACCTCATAGTTTAAATTTAAATTTAAGTGCAATCAGTAAGACTGTTATTTATTACAACCACAAGTTTTGGATTCTATCCATGACGATCTAATAACTAAAGTTCCCAGTAGTTAAATAATTATAATTAATTAACTGAATTCTTATTTATAGTGCGAAAATCGAGTTTTATAAATGTGAGAAAAATTAATTTCAAAGTATTAATTAATCTTTAATTATGCGATATTAACAATACGAGAAAAATTACTTGATAGTGAGGGTAGGCGCACGCTATGTATTCGGCCACCTGGACGATTGCGTGCCTCCAATACTAGAACACTATATGATTCCCGAGTGAGTAGGTGGGCAGCTCCCAGTCCAGATATACCTGCACCGATAACAACCACATCAAACATGTTTGTACTAACGTTTGGTCAGCCAATCAAGCGAAGACCAGTGGCTTACTAAACCCCACTGACACGGGAAGAAGGTGCGCGACAAATTCAATTTTGAATTGACCTAGCATGAACCATTATATAACCAGCTGTTGACCAATAAGCCACATGGAGTAGACTTTTTGAACTGCTCTTATGTATTGAGGAACGTTAGTGTGTAAGATTAAATGAACCTTGAATGTATTTCCCACCGTGTTCAGAAAATATTGGCAGGAATTGTGTATACCAACCACGTCAAAAGAATAACTGACTGTAACGTAGTAAAAACATAAGTCTACGTGATTTACGAAGAATTATGATACTTCACTGATAGTATCACTATAGTGAAAACTGCCACTGAAGTGAGTAAAGTGTATGTTAATGATGTCCGTAATTATCAATAGTAATATAATTTACATAAATTAAATGTCTTTGAAATTGGTTTCTTCATCATATTTAGTGAAATGGATAAAGTCGCGGTAGTTCAACTGTGAGACTACGTTACCCAATTCAACTCTCCACACTCTTGGTAATATTAGTGAACAGTAAAGTTGGCATCCGAAGGTCTTTATCATATACTTAAAATTTCCAAAACTTAGGACCTCGAATTAACGAGGTGATACTTATCTAGTCGCCAGGCCAATGAGTACGGTGGAATTTTGAGTTAGTCCGAAGATTAAATAGAACATAGTATCCAATAGCTGCAACCTAAACATCCTGACATGAATTATCCCAATCGTGTGTCAAGAAATAAATCCATTAACTGACTGACGACTCTCCTAATCAACTTTCAACATGCAGTTGCATTGTTGTTAGTTTTAGTGAATCACATTGACTGTAAGTAGTTCCTTCATACCCATACGTCTAAGTAGATATCCTTGACCACTGTAGTTGTGAGTCCAAAATCTACTCCGTAAAGTAAGTTGCTATAAGATATATCGAAAGTGTCCACACAACAGACTAAAATTGATGAGGCTTTCCATAACCATGAGTTCGTTCAATGTTGTACTGCTCTAATAAGTCCTCATTTTCTCGTTCATTTCCTCCCTGTTCGAAACTTCGAAAACCATACATTGACATTTAGATATCAAAATAATATCGGAAGATTGAACATTTTCGATCACAAAATAGGAAAACGTCTCTGGAAGATGCCGATGTTATCTGTTAACGTTTCTTTCCGAAGCTTATGAAGCCATTGTATACAGGATTAGTAATCAATAAAGTCCCTAAGAAAATACTTCAATCACTCATAAAATAATCCAACACATTCTGTTGGAACAGAATTCTGAGCTCAGTCGATGCAAACGGCATACTACAAAAAACCATTTGGTTCTAAAGTATAACTTAGATAGTTATCATATTAGTAACCACTCAAGTTTGAAGACACTGATTCCTGTCGGAATCACAGCAGGGTACGCAAAAGCGGTAATTATCCATGGATATCATGAAAATATACCTTCGATAATAGTAGTTTCAGAAGTTTTTTGAAAAATCTGTATATAAAATCAAGCAAGCTATCGTGAAACAAGCTTTTTCTGACTAGTGGTGATACTTCAAGGACGGTTAAAAAGAGTCCAGGTTTATAAGACAAAGCAGTCCCTTTTGGGAAAGCATTACGTTTACATGTGGAGTTCTTAGAGTAAATGAAACAACGCTGATTTCTAACTAAATACTTATCAAGTTAACATGCTTCTCCCTAAAAGAATGATCGCAATATTGTTCAATTAATGAAAAGTAGGAAAATCACATGCGACTAACGCGAGCTAACCAATGCGTATCGCGCAATGGCCCAGTCCCCAGTTGGTCGCTTCTCGTGTAAAACAGTTTTATCCTCTTCATATCTAAATAAGTCACATACACGGTTAGGTTCTATGTGTTTTTTAGATGTGGTAAGGTAGGAAGATGGCCTGGCCGATGGATTACAGAGAGAGTGGTATGGTATTGTAGCTGTAAATAATTCCACAAAATCAATAGTTCATTAAGTGTTCGACATTGGATGCTGACCACGTGTTTAAGTGGACTTGTTTAGCTGAAGGCTTTCGGTCATGCATCCGTACCAGATCACGTTTCAACACGGCGTAGGACACAGCTCCTACGTTTCTTTAGCCAGCTCATAGAAAAGGTCCTCCATATATTGGTAACGAATCAAATATATCTTTACTGCCTCTTCCCGTCTGACTTCTGATTCCTATCTGACTGGGAACAATCAAATATAGAAGGTGCTACTGGTAGCTAGTTGTAAAACTAGAACATCCGTTGCATCATCATTGGTGAGCCCGACGTGATCTGGTACACCAAGTCAATATACTGTGAATCTGTTCCATTTTGGAATATTATTATTCATTGTTATTCTTTATTTGAATTTTATATATTGTGATATACTTTTTTTCGCAATTTTTTCCCCGGATATATTTTAATTAGACATTTTTCGTTATCTATATTACTATGACGGAACACTCTCCTAAGGTTCTTAAGTTTAAGTCTATTCCCCCTATTTCGATTCAGTTAACGCCATTTTGGCCCGACAATATCGAGTCCTGGCTCTGCTATGCAGAGGCCGATTTTTTCATGCACGGAATCACGGACTCGCGCACACGTTTCCTCGCGGTAGTCAAGGCGTTACCGCGCTAGTTTAACAGGTACGTAACACCTTGTATGTTTACCAGTGATGTTCCTGAACCTTACGAAACGCCTAAGCTATCGATTTTAAAACGAGGAGACCTAACTGATCGACAACGGTTAGACCAACTCTTCCATAACATCGACTTGCAACATGATTCTGCGACGGACATGTTGCTTAGAATGAGAGAAGTCATCGGCCAATGAACTTTCGATGATGACCTATTTAGACAACTTTTCTTGTCTCAACTCCCTCAACAGGTGCAGGCAGTGATTGTTTCATTTCAAAACAATGCCATAGATGAACTAGCTGCATCTGCTGATCGAATCTTGGAAATCACCAAATTTTCTAAGGCGGAGGTTTTTACTATCAAAGAAAAACCCCGATCGACCTCGACTGACATGGCCGAATTATGTCACACGCTTACAAGATATCTTAGAGTTCGCAATGACCGTAGTCTGTCAAAAAACCCGCGTAGAAGCGTTTCACGTAAGCGATCTGGCTCTCGACCACGAGAGACAGACAATCCCGACTGGTGCTGGTACATAACCAGTACGGTAAGTTTTCCAGAAATTGCAGGAAACCTTGCAATTATCCGACTTCAAAATCGACTGACACGAATAAGATTTCGGGAAACTTCCCAGCCGGCACGCGTTAACGGCAACCGTAGCCGGCGAACACAGCCGCCTCTTATATGTCGCGGATGTGACCACGAAAGTTTGCTACCTCGTCGACACTGGCGCAGAAGTTAGCGTTCTTCCAGCAAATCCCGACGACAGACTTCGCGAGTCTGTTTTAAGTTTACAGGCGGCAAACGGAAAGCCGATCGCTACTTACGGTAAAAGGTACGTCTACCTTAACGTGGGTTTACGCAAACCCATACACTGGATTTTCGTGGTTGCAGATGTCTCTATGCCAATCATTGGTATGGACCTGTTACAACACCACAATCTACTCATCGACACACGCTCACGAAGGTTAATAGACGGAAACACTAAGTTATCCGTTTGCGTAACTCCTTGTTCCGGTTGCAGGTTATCCCCAGTCACGATTAAGCACACCATAGACCCATTGTACCAATCAGTACTCGACAAATATCCCGGGATATACCAATCGCAATCGAAATTATCTTGTGTAACCAGCAATGTTACACATCACATCCCGACTACAGGACCACCTGTATTTTCGAAAGCTCGAAGACTCGCTCCCGAAAAACTTAAGTTAGCTAAAAACGAATTCGACCACATGATGGACCTAGGGATAATTCTACCATCGAATAGTCCATGAGCATCCCCATTGCACATGGTCCCCAAAAAGGACAGCAATGATTGGCGGCCAACTGGTGATTATCGGCGTCTGAATGCTAAAACCATTCCCGATCGTTACCCGCTGCCTCATATTCACGATTTGACAGCTACCTTGAAAGGTACAACTGTCTTTTCGAAAATCGACTTGGTTAAAGCTTATGACCAAATCCCGATGGCACCTGACGACATTCCTAAAACCGCCATCATCACTCCCTTCGGTCTTTACGAATTTCTACGAATGCCTTTTGGTTTAAGAAATGAGGCTCAAACCTTCCAAAGGTTTATAGACGACGTCTTCCGAGGTCTCAACTTCGTACATGCGTATGTTGATGACTGTTTAATAGCAAGTCCGGACAGAGAATCGCATCTCAAGTATCTGGACATTGTTTTCGATCGACTCCAAAGGCATGACATTACTGTCAACATACAGAAATGCCAAATCGGAACAAACTCCTTAGACTTCCTAGGACACACCATTGATGCCCAAGGCATCCGACCCCTTAGGAGCAAAGTGGCGGCCATTTTGGATTACCCAGAACCGACCACGATCAAGCATTTACGAACTTTTAACGGACTCGTAAGTTTCTGTAGACGGTTCATACCTAAATGCGCATCCCTAATGAAACCGTTAACCGATCAGCTTCGTGGAAATGCGAAATCAATTAGTTTAGACGACATAACCCGTAAAGCATTCTCCACAGTTAAGGAACACATCGCTAAAGCAACCCTGCTTGCTCATCAGGACACTCAAGCGCCCATTAGTGTCGCAGTAGACGCATCCGACTCAGCAATCGGAGCAGTCTTACAACAATGGGTTAACAACTCGTGGCAACCTTTAGGATTTTTCTCGATACGGTTGCTAGACGCGGAATCTAGGTACAGCACGTTCGGTAGGGAACTCCTAGCTATGTATTGTGCTGTACGGCATTTCCAACATTCCATCGAAGGAAGAGAATTCACCCTTTTTATTGGTCATAAACCCCTTACTTTCTCTTTAAATTCATCTTCAGACAAGTACTCACCGCGAGAGTCTCGACAACTCGACTACATTTCGCAGTTTACTTCAGACATACAACATATTTCTGGAGCTAACAATGTAGTCGCAGACGCCTTGTCTCGAATAAATTCCTTGAACAGTTTCCAGGGAATCGACCTTCTTAAACTCGCTCAGCTTCAAAAAGAAGACATTGATCTTCAGCATGAGTTATCCTCGACAACTCTAAAACTAAGTATTAAGCAGATGGGAACAGGTAAGGAAACTTTACTCTGTGACACATCTACAGGTAGGGATCGTCCAATTGTACCAAAACATTATCGACGCAACGTCTTTAATACGTTGCACAATCTTTCTCATCCAGGTGCTCGTGCAACAATCGAACTTATAGCCGAACGCTTTTGTTGGCCTGGCATGAATAAAGACGTGAGGGAGTGGGCACGCTCCTGTGTAAGCTGCCAGAAATCTAAGGTAATCAGACACAACAAATGTCCCTTAGGTTCTTTCAAAACCCCTGACGCTCGTTTCGACCACGTCCATCTAGATTTGGTAGGACCCTTACCCGACTCGAACGGATACTCATATCTCCTAACATGCGTAGACCGTTTCACTCGATGGCCAGAAGCAGTACCGATTAAGGACATTACTGCTGAAACAGTGGCCCGCGCTTTCGTCGAACGATGGGTAGCAAATTTCGGCTGCCCCTCAACCATCACTACAGACCGCGGACGCAAATTCGAATCTGGACTTTTCCGTTGTCTGACCTGACTATTAGGAATCACGCGCTTCTGAACGACCGCCTACCACCCACAAGCAAACGGGTTGGTAAAACGTTTTCATCGACAACTAAAAGCTTCACTATCAGCTTCAAACGTTTCACAGTGGACAGACGCTCTTCCACTCCTCATGCTCGGCATCCGCAATGCAGTGAAAGCTGACATTGGATACACGGCATCTCAACTCGTTTACGGAACGACACTCCTTCAGCTTCTTCATTGAACATGGATCTAAACTCATACACAAGTAGGCTTACAAACGCTATGCGTTCAGTTAAACCTGCTCACACTCGACCTCAATCAACTGATGTTTTCGTTCAACCCGAATTACGACATAGTACACACGTCTTCGTTCGTCGAGACTCACATCGACGACCCCTCGAATCAGCATACGAAGGAGCCTTCAAAGTACTTCAACGCGAACCTAAGTACTATGTAGTCGATAAGAACGGTACGAAAGATAGCATCAGTATCGATCGACTCAAAGCTGCGTACTTAGAAGGAAACCCTAGCTACGTCGATTTTCCTTCGGTACAAGCAAACGACACAGCTACTACACTCGTAGTACCCTACACGACAACCGACACACAACTTGATACTTCGTCAACGTCGATAGAAAAACCTAAAACAACGCGTTCTGGAAGACGAGTAAGATTTCCAGAACATCTTAACGAATATTGCACGTAGGACATAAGCTTTATCTTGAATTACCTTTACATAGCTTATTATTTTTTTGAGCGTATATATATATACTTTTTATATATAAAAAAAACCCAAAAACAAACCATTTTTTTTCCAATCGCTTTTACGCTGTTTGTAAGTGTATCAGTTTATTTTTTTCCGCTCATTTTGTGTCCCTACGCAAGTACGAGTGTATTTTCGACATGCACTCACACGTCTTATTTTTCCGCTTTTCCAGGACGGCTGGAAAAGAACGACGAAGTTTCGCAAGGAACCGAAATTTTCATTGTACTATATTTCTTTATTGCTATGTTGTACATTTTGGTCCCATAGTTTAAGGAAAGACGACCAGATGCTGCTAAACGAAGCAAGCTATCAGAAGAGTGTCTACCAACGACAAACTCGTTGGGTTTAAACTTCTGGCTGGTCACTTCTTAGGGGCATCACTACCTCACTAGGGGGGGAGTGATCTGTCGCTGTAAATAATTCCACAAAATCAATAGTTCATTAAGTGTTCGACATTGGATGCTGACCACGTGTTTAAGTGGACTTGTTTAGCTGAAGGCTTTCGGTCATGCATCCGTACCAGATCACGTTTCAACACGGCGTAGGACACAGCTCCTACGTTTCTTTAGCCAGCTCATAGAAAAGGTCCTCCATATATTGGTAACGAATCAAATATATCTTTACTGCCTCTTCCCGTCTGACTTCTGATTCCTATCTGACTGGGAACAATCAAATATAGAAGGTGCTACTGGTAGCTAGTTGTAAAACTAGAACATCCGTTGCATCATCAGTATGATTTTTATGCAAACTTGCGTAACTTAAACAGTTTCAATAATCCAGTTCGACTTTGTCAGATGGAGACTACAAAGCTTATGAGGTAGGAAGGCGCGATGCTTCAACATCCACAATTTTCTAAGAGGACAGAAAGTTTTCATTTGTGAGACTCTCAGGAAGCTGCCTAACCTACCACAGGTAACAGAAAACTATAAATTTTGATTTTGGGTTCTTTTGTGTTTTTTTTTGTATAAATGTGTTTATGTGGGGGAAATCCCTTGATATATACACTTGTGGCGGTAAGTAAATTTCCCAAATAAATAGTTCTATAAGTTTCTGACATTAATTCTGACCACATTGGTTTTACTGTGCACACCTAACTGAAGGCGCTCGATCACGCATCCACACCAGTTCACGAGTGAATATACTATACTATACTATACTACGCATCCCTTGCAGCTGTTAGCCAGCTTAAACAAACGCTCGTCGACCTATTGATAGCCTTCCAACTATATCTTTGAACCACTTCACTTTTGACTTGACTGGGTTGGCAAACTCTGATTATAAAGGTTTCAAGTGTTAGGGCGTTGTCAAACTTCGAATACCTGTGGCATCTTTGTTTTATTGATCAATGACGTTTGTCTAGTCCTTGAATGTAAAGTCATTCCTGACACCTTCAGTTATGTATTCCGTTTACTCTCGTCTGTGGACGAAATTCTTACAACTCATTTTAACTTTAGTCTTGATTTTTCTAACGCTAGCTCTTATTTGCGTGAATAAGTAAATTATAGTCTTCTACTTGGCAGCCGCCATCCTAATTCCCTCAGGTTTGATTCGTGTTTCCTTTAAATGACTCCTTTCATTAATCCATGGAGGACGGAACTGTGTTTCTTCCGTATCAGGAATTCCCCTCTCTTTTCAAAGGTATGTGGTCGGCATTTCTGAATCATTTGATTATTGAGACTACAGCTTGATAGTGCAAGTTCGTACCAATAGCCGACTGTATGCATACAGATGACTCAATGGTTCGATCACAACCAGTCAGAATCATCCCTCTTGACTGGTGAAGTCTTATTTCCTTAAAGAAACTTGATATTACGTATTTTGTTAGGTAACTCTGTGTTTTGTATTATGGTGACACTATTGGATTAGATAAATAGGCTACCCTACAATTGTGTTGTAATTCTACCCAGGGGAAAAAGTATCTAATGCCTTATAGGAGGCTGTATAGAATGAATGCCAGAAATGTTTGAATGCTACGGTTAATACTCCGAATACAGTGTTCTTCGACCTTTCACTTTTCCTTTTCCCTTCAGAATCCCAAATTAGTGCTTGCCTCGTGGTGCAACTTGATAAATTTTGAAGTGTATATTTTATCCACTTCCAATTTCTTTTCCTGATTTCCTATGCTGGTGGAATCTGGTATGTTCTCTCCTACAGCAGGTTGTTGCTGATGGTACCCGACCAACGGGTATTCAGTGTCTTGCGTAGATGATTGTTTATAAGTACCTGTACATTCTTGATGACAGTTGTGGTAGTTCTTCAAAATTCAGCTCCTTACAGTAGAACTGTCTTGATGTTCGCATTGAAGATTCTAACTTTAATGTTGGCTCACAGTTGTTTTGAGTTCCATATGTTGTTAATCTGTAGGAATACTGTCCTTGCTTTGAAAATCTTCGCCTTGACGTCTGCATCAGATCCTCCTTAATCATCAGTGATACTGCTGACCAAGTAGTGAATGTTTCTGCATCTTTCACAATGTGAGAACTTCTAACTACAGGGTCTCTTTCACTGTTTTCTCGGCGCTCATTTATTTCCACTTCTGCAGATCATCTCTTAATGCGGCCGACCAGGCTGAAATCCTCACGGACGTGAATTCCGGATCCAAACAGTTTGCGTGAGTTTCTCAGTATTAGGCTTCTTCCTTCAGCCGAAGTAAAGGTAACCCTCAAGAGGCGGCTTTTCTGAGTAACTTCAGAATCCACCATCTGTCCTATTCTATAAAGCTTACAGATGCTAACTCCTAAAACTATTTCTGGGTGTGGCCTGCTTATTAAATATTTAATATGACTGAGGTCGTGCTCAAATTTGACCTTCGATTCCTTTTCAGAAAATTCTCCTAACATATGAAAAATGACTGACCTATCAGTGAGGTTTGTTTTGACACACTGTGGAATTTTAGTTCCTGAAACCGTTTTTTCCTTGCAATCCGATTTCAGTTGCTCGTCAAACGCAGGGGTATGTTCTATTTCCTAAATTTTCTTTTCCTAGGTGTGACTTTGAACCACCCACTTATCTTAATATATCTCTTCATCACATCCTCTACACTGCTCGGACTTGGCTCCCACATATTCTGTTATGCCTTGGTATGTGAATCCTGAACTGGAACTGTAGATACACATACCTGCCTATAATTTGTTTCTTCTCAGCATGCTTTTTTGTTTTTCCTTGTAACAATGCTTACGTCTGTATGCTTGTTAAAAGCTTTTCTAATGAGCTACACCCTTATGGTTTCATTCAAATCCAGAGCTGAGCTTATAGTAACGCTAGCCATTTCCTCGAAAGCAGAATTCTGCTCATCTATTGCTACCTGTGTATCTGAGGGAAATTTTCTAGTTGTGTTCAAAGGCTCAATCGCCCCTAGAATCAGCAGAAACTTTGTGGCATAGTGTGCCTTGAACAGCCAACGTGATAGTCGCTTGCAGTACCTTCCATATGCAACCGGTGTGAGTCCGGTGCACACATCGTGATACCGCTTATTGTAGCTGTCACAACATCGATCGGGAAATAGCATGCAGGTCTGCCACAACGATGTTTAACTTGCACCATAAAATTGTTTAGTGGTCTCACAGGAAGAACGGCAACGAAAACTGATCTCTAGAGCAAGTGTCTTTTAAGGTTTAATAGGTGGTAGACACTGAATACGAACGAAAATAGAGGTTTGTATATTACTGTACCTATCAACGATAGAAAAACCTGAACTCAGAAGATACAGAAAGACCTTAACACTTTTAGATACAAACAATACTAAAAGATATACTCGACGATGGAAAAATACAAGCGCTCTTTCTGAGAATCTGTACACAAATGTACGGGTGAAAAAAACTTCGTGGAGATAAGTTTAAAAAAATAAAAAATTCTACTGCCCTAAACATTTTAACAAGTGAAGTACGTTAGTACCTTATTTGTAACCCTATGTTGTAAGTTCCTGATGATGCCTGTTAGAATCGCATTAACCAGTTATGTACGGAATTATTATTAACTTGGCGAATTTGTACGGATGCATTCTGCCCCTGAAACAAAATAAGCAATAGTGTCATGCCTCAACATTTTAAATAAGGCAGAACTTAACTTCTGAAAAAATAGGGGAGAACTTCATTTATCAAAGTGGCTAAAATGTGTTTATGTTGCTAGCCTAACGTTAACTGTAAAAATGTTTTTGTCAGAGAGCCGGATTTGTAGACACTTGTGTAGTGACTGTTTATCTCATTGGCTAAACTGATGCTTAAAACCATAAACTCCTCAGTGAATCGCAACCTATTAGACGGTGTACATTGAATGGTAAATACGATGAATCTCAAACACACATGTATTAATATTTTACTATTTATTCGTTTTGCGACCACTTTTGAAATTTATTACGGAAGAGCTCTATGGAATTAAATGTCACATTTGGCGCTGTGACGCATGAACATCAAAGGTAGAAGAGGAGACTTCGAAAGTAATAACTATAACAGACGTCAACGAATATATGACCACAACTATGGGGCTCAGCAACTGGGACTATGGGAAAATCGCTGCTAACATGTCTCTTAAAGTACGCTCTTGAGCTAGGTCTAATATAAGGATCAAAGTAGACTATTGTGGTTTCGATCAGGGTCGAGACTCTATATGCACTTAGATGATATTCTACTACTTTTTCAATAGTCTACAAAAATATCCTGAGAGGACGAAATTTCATTACTATGACGACAACCGTAATAATGAGGTTCTGATTGAAGAAAAAGACCGTCAACTTTCAAGACGTTTTAGTGACACAGTGATTGCAGTTAGTCTCCTATCCTTACAAAATGTATTACCTTAATCAAATCGATATGTCAGAAGATGCTTTTCTATACCTGAAACCAGTGTTTTTGTTCCCAGACAAGTTCATGGGGTCAGGTCAACGTGTAACATTCTCACTCAAAATTCTTGAAGATATGAAAACTGGTACCGGGTGCAGATCACTCAAGCTTCAAAACTAAATGATTTTACTATTTTATCATTGATTACAGCTACTCAGTATCAAACAATGAACCTGTTTCAATTCGCAAGCTATCTGCGCCTGTCAATAATTAATTTATAGAAAATAAACAGGCAAATATTATCCACTGAGCTCTTTTTCACAAATCATTTATTTTATTATCCTTTTGCTGGAGCTGAGGAGGTTTCAAGATCCTCAAGAGCAGCGAGAAAAATTCCATACAAAGCACGGTAGAGAGGAAGAACAGATTTATCATTGAGCTATAAAAATATTATGTTCCTAAGTAAACATACTGTACCATCTCAAGATATCACCAATGAAGCTATTATTTATACCGCTTACACCAACAACTGTAGTTAAACGACACATTATCGGCTTACCAGCAGATTACAAAAAATTATTGATTCTCCTCAATCTAATGAGTGGATATTACGTTTATCTGCATCGAGAATGTGCTATTTGAGGTATTAATTTTTAACTAATTTACAAACTTCATAATCGCTTGAACTTTTTTATTACTTTTTCGCACTATTTATCAGAATAATGTTCCAACCTTTCGTATAGTGCTAAATATACATCAAAAGTATTGTAGCTGTAGATAATTTCCCAAAATCAATAGCTTTTTAAGTGCTTGACATTAGATGCTCACCACATTGTTTTAAGTGGACTTGTTTAACTGAAGGTGTTCGGGCATGCATCCGCACCAGATCACGTTACAGCTCAGCGTGAGAAACATCTCCGACATTCACTAGCCAGAATAGATCAACCGCTTCTCGATATATTGATAACGCATCAAATATATTTTCCAACCTGTTTCCAGCTGACTTCTGATTTTAACATAGTGGGGAGCGATTCGAATATAGAAGGTGTTACTGGTTAATAGTTGTCAAACTAGAATACTGGTCGTATCTTCAGTTTCATATCTGGTCTAAAGCCATTACCATCGATTAGGTTTCCAGAATATTCGAAACCAGATACACAAAACGAACACTTATTTGGATCCGTCGTAATATTTCCCTCAATTAAACGACGAGATAAAGTAATTATTCCCTGGTCATGAACTACCTTGTCAGTACCGTAAACGATGAAATTATCTGGATAAACTTCAACACCTTCGCGATCACTGACTACTTTATTTATAATTTCCTGAAGTATGGCTGGAGAACAACTTGGACTATTTGAATTCAATGGAGTAACAACAAAAGTACCACATGCCGAAGACTAAATCAGTTCAATTATACGTTTCACACACAAATCGTCCAATATCTTATGTACTGTTTCTCGAAGACTATAAGGAAGCATTCGTCTCTTGGGAGAGGCTGGATCGCCCTGTACTTGAAGTTTTATAGGCTGAGTTTTTATGCCTCCACTACACTTAGCACAGGCAGCTATCACATCTATAAATAAAGCATCAATTTTTTCTATATAGACTAAAGAAGATAACCCTACTTCAAGCTTTTTCGAATTTTTTAAACTCAGTATTGACGTTCCTGTTTCACTAAGTAAAATCTCACAAGTCATGTACGAAGAATTACCATCTCTTATTAGCAATTCACAGCATCCTCGTATGAGCAGTTTGTATCCAGTAATTCTTAATACTGAGACTTCAGGGGGTCGTATCACAACGTTTACATCTAGAGATTTTAGGTTCTTAAATGAAATGGTCGACTCAGTACTGCCTGCATCAAAGACAAAATCATAGAAAGAATCAAGGGAGACATATAATCGCTTTTGAATATGAAAGTTATCTTTCGAAATCGCGGATGAAGATAAATGATCACTAAAAACATCCAACTTAATAAAACTGGAACTACAGGGTTTATCATCAGTAGTGGCGAAGTGAAAAGTAGCTTTGAAGACCGACTTGATGTGTCCCATTTTACCATATTTAGAACAATATCAGGAAACACGCATGAATTACGCAAGTGAAATTTACCACAGGCAAAACACTTACCAAGCCTATGCTCACCTCTATAACCTGGTTTAAAATTATATGTTGAGTCATTTTTCCGCCTGTAGCTCATCTGGGGGTTACTGCTGGTCCCAAGCCCGGGTCAAGGAGGAGGGTTGGGCGTGGGGCTAGCGAACCCATCCCGTAGAAAATCAATTCGCTAAAAAAACGCTAACCAGAAAAAATCATTCAAACCTTTCAAACTCTGCCCTGGGAGTAGAAGGAATAATTATGGCGTCTCATGATGAAAGTCGAGCTACTTCGGAAGTCATGAGGCCGATGCACCTTCTTACAACCAGAGCAACAATTTTTATAGGTACATGGAATGTCCGGATGATGTGGGAGACCGGAAGAGTCTTCCAAATTGCTGCAGAAATGAGAAAATACAACCTGGAGGTTCTTGGAATCAGTGAAACACATTGGACGCAGGTTGGACAACAACGACTGTCTTCAGGAGAACTTCCGTTATACTCCGGTCATGAAGAAGAAAATGCCCCACATACACAAGGAGTTGCATTGATGCTGTCCAGAAAAGCACAAAATGCACTTATTGGATGGGAATCTCATGGACCAAGGATCATCAAAGCCTCCTTCAAAACAAAGAGAGAGGACATTACAGTGAACGTCATCCAATGCTATGTGCCTACCAACGACTACGATGAAGACGCTAAAGACCAATTCTACGATAGGCTGCAGTCGATCGTCGAGAAGTGCCCAACCAAGGACCTGACAATTCTGATGGGAGATTTCAATGCCAGGGTTGGAATGGACAACGCTGGATATGAAGAAGTCATGGGACGACATGGACTGGGAGAAAAGAACGAAAATGGTTAAAGATTTGCCTTCAATAAACTGGTCATAGGTGGCACCATTTGGGATGAAGAACAAGTACCAAAAGACTGGAAAAAAGAACTTCTGATCAAGATATCAAAGAAAGGCAATCTCAGCAAGTGCGACAACCACAGGGGCATCACTCTTCTCTCAATACCAGGAAAAGTCTTCAACAGAGTATTGTTAAACAGGATGAAGGATTCCGTAGATGCCCAACTTCGAGATCAACAAGCTGGATTTCGTAAGGATAGATCGTGCACAAATCAAATCGCAACTCTACATATCATTGTGGAACAATCGATCGAATGGAATTCATCACTCTACATCAACTTCATCGACTACGAGAAGGCATTTGATAGTGTGGACAGGACGACACTATGGAGGCTTCTTCGACAACACGGCGTGCCTGAGAAGATAGTCAATATCATGCGGAACTCCTATGATGGACTAAACTGCCAAATCGTCCACGGAGGACAACTCACCGACTAGTTTGAAGTAAAGACCGGTGTTAGGCAAGGTTGCTTACTCTCACCCTTTCTCTTTCTCCTAATCATCGACTGGATCATGAAGACGTCAACGACTGGAGGAAATCACGGAATACATGGATAGGCAGGATGCAGCTTGACGATCTAGACTTCGCGGATGATCTGGCTGTTCTATCACAAACGCGACAACAAATGCAGGAGAAAACGACCAGTGTAGCAGCAGCCTCAGCAACAGTAGGTCTCAATATAAACAAAGTGAAAAGCAAGACTCTCCGATACAATACAATATGCACCAATCAAATTACATTTGATGGAGAAGCTTTGGAAGATGTGGAAACCTTTACATATCTGGGCAGCATCATTGATGAACATGGTAGATCAGATGCAGATGTGAGGGCGCGGAATTTTAAATACAAATGTCAAGACAGTTCTTCTGTATGGGGCGGAGACGTGGAGAACTACGAAAGCCATTATCCAGAAGATACAAGTGTTTATTAACAGCTGTCCACGCAAGATACTTCAGATCAGATGGCCAGACACTATCAGCAACAAGTTACTGTGGGAGACAACAAATCAGATTCCAGCGGAGGAAGAAATCAGGAGGAAGCGCTGGAAGTGGATTGGGCACACTTTGAGGAAATCACCCAATTGCATCACAAGACAAGCACTCACATGGAATCCTGAAGGTGAAAGGAGAAGAGGAAGACCAAAGATCACATTACGCCGAGAAATAGAGACAAACATGAGAAGAATGAACAAGAACTGGATAGAACTAGAAAAGAAGGCCCAGGACAGAGTGGGTTGGAGAATGCTGGTCGGTGGCCTATGCTCCATTGGGAGTAACAGGCGTAAATAAGTAAATAAGTTTGAATCTTCCCATTGATGTTTGAGAGATGCGAGTACGTCCATCTGACGAGTCCCAAATAAGACGAAAAGCACGTCCTAGATTCCACTGCTAGCCACTATCCATCTTTGCTTATAACATTTGTGAATTAAGGCTATATCAAGGCAATACGGAAGATTCGAAAGGATTCAAACAAACAATACATAAGTGAATTTAAAAGGTCAACTATACTAGAAATGAGAGGAAGGAGGAGACAAGGATAAGTAAGTAAGTAAGTATTTTTCATATTTCCACGAAAACAAGAACTATTATTAAACAAACGCAAACTTGATTGACCCTGAGTGTATGGTTCATCACAACAATTGAAAAAAGTATTAGAAATTTTTAACGGTTGGAAATCAGGCTCATTTGATGACACATAGTTAATATATGCTGTTTTGATTCTTTAGAATGAACTTTTGAACTTCTGATCTAATTATCTTTCTGAATTCTGAATATTTATCCCAGCGATCAATCGATCACGCAGCTGCACATGAAGTTGATCATCAAAATAACACTCAGCGGTTTATTTCTGCAACTCAAGGATTAATTCTCTAACATTTTGGTTGTCCTGATGAGTCATTTTATGAAATTCAGGGCATTCCAAACTGGTTCACTACGCATAATGTAGTCGTAGTTATTTGGGAGTTGTTTAGAAAAATGAATTAGGTTTAGTAAGCTTTGGGCAGCCTACCCCACGAATGTGAAGAAATAAGCCACAGTTTTATCATCCACAACACCTTTCGTGTTCGTCCCCCAGATTTCAAACCTTTCCCTGTAATCTTCGAAAGCTCTAGAATCTGATATTTTTATCAAAAGTATTCGAATTAAATTACTAACTAAGAATTCCCGAAATAGTGCAACTTAAGCCAGACAGAAGTAGGTAAGCGCAAGTGAGAGTATTATATTCGGAATTCGTGTTAAGCAGGTCATCGAGTACAAAAGAGTAACCGGTTCGTACAAATACTTCAAAAACCTCGCCTGTTAACTTTTCAGGGATTCTTGGTTGCCACAACGTTTTGCACTGGTATGAATTGATGAAAATTTCTGCTATGAGAGTGATGGCATACTTATACTGTCCGGGACCGTGCACTCTTTTTCGACGCAAAGAACTTGGTAACTACAAGTGGAATAATCCCTGCGGTTCTTCTTTTAGGCAAAGTACACTTGAAAGCATCACATAGTAGAATTGATTAAAAGACACCAAAATGAACTGAAAGCCAACATATTGAGCGCTCCTGAAAAAGACAAAAAATCCGGAAAAACTGATGGACGTTTCTACGACAATACAGTTTGATAAGATACATGTTTCTGGTTCATTTTGTGTGTTTATTCACAATATCAAAGCATTTTCTTTCTTTCCATTAGACCAGTAGAATCTGTATGAAACCTCTTTCGGTGTTCGTTGAAATTGAGCCATTAATGTAGTTCAGTTTTTATAGGGTTTATAGTGGCTTGGTGACAAGATAGACAATAGAGGAATTTTGATGGACATCAAGTCCAGCGAACATCAATAACACTAATTTTCTGATAAATATTTTTATCTAATTGATGTCATATCAGTCACCATGCAATCCCCCAAGATCATTTTGGCCAAGTGTTTCTATAACAAAAGTTCGGCTACTGAACGTAACATAAATCTAAAATCATAAGTAAATTTCAGCTACACAGCTATTGTGACATTTATCCTTGGATGCGACTTTTCGTCCATGTGTTGAAGTGAAGATCTACTACCACTGTTCATATTCTATCGTTCTTAGCAGCCTAGGTGATAGATTCAAAAGGAGCTAGTAGTCCAGCAAATGATTCACCCACAACTCTATGAGCTTCTGTTATACCCCAAGTGTCTCCTTGGAGTTTCGTCTGCGAATTAATTAATATTGACAGAGCATTGGAGTGATCAGCTGTTGCTTAATTGGATACGCATCGTTATACTCAGTCAGCTGTACATACAGTAGTCCCATTCTC
Source organism: Schistosoma rodhaini (assembly GCA_944470415.2). Lineage (NCBI taxonomy): Eukaryota > Metazoa > Platyhelminthes > Trematoda > Strigeidida > Schistosomatidae > Schistosoma > Schistosoma rodhaini. The sequence goes on from OX104044.1 coordinate 83,428,773, forward strand.
CAGCCTCAACATGGTCAGTGTTGGTTTACGATTGGTTAACGGTGCGAATTTGAGCCTAAATATCATAATGTAAAGATTCGTTACGGCGAATATAAGGAAAAGTGCTCCTTTGTCCATTCAGTTGTGGTTTTATTGTCTTGCTGTCGATAATCTGGCTGTATGGTGTATCCGTTCCCCAGATCATCCGGAAATGATATACAGACTAGCTCTTCCCACATCACACATCGGAGCATCTGAAGCGATCTCGGTAAGCAAGGTAGAATCATACTGCATAAATAAAAGAATTAGAGAAAAAGGTTCGTTTATTTGATCTATTGCTGCTTGACAGTTCGTGCACTAGTTCCGTCATAGTTTTTCGTTATCAGACATTTCAAGGAAGAATATGGATGATACCGGTCTGGAAGAAAGATTCTGTAATAGCTAGTGAGGCACAAGAAAAATAGTGACGTTAAAACAATTTTTGATCTAGTTACGGTTTACCCTAATAAAATCTCTTCTTAGCCTTTTCGTTGTCAGCCTTTATCATGAAATCTTGATAGCGTACTTGTGATAAGAAAAAACCACAATTTAGTACGCGGAGGAGGAATTCCCATTCAAGTACACTTGGAACATCATATTATTCTTTCTGTATAAACCCATATTATCTGTTCCTACAATTATACCATCATTCAACATTATTCAGCACCTGGAACACGCTGTAAAATAACATTAACTGTATTATGGATGACACAGCCTTTATTCCGAAGAGCAGGAAGTTAAACTAGAATCAACCTTCTTGACTAATAATAGTGAAAACTTCTCTGCATTATTCGACAACCGAAACTTCTAGGTAAGAGTACTTTAGAAAAATCTTGCGAATAATTCACCTTTATTCTGATCATTCAACATATTCTCCATCAAACGTGAATGATACTAATATACATCAAGAGCTCCCTTCAGTCCAGCTCACACCAGACCCTGTTGCTGGATTTTATTACTGTCACCATGCCCGCACCCAACTCAAAGAAACTCATCTGTTCATTAACACTCTCTTTCTGGAAACATTCAACCTCGTTGTTCATTTATTGTCTAGAGACGTTATGATGATCAGAAGTATTTGAATTGTAGTATAAACTAGTAATATTAGGCATAACGCAATTTAATCAGTCAGTCAATGACAACGACCACGAAGGACCAGGCACATTTATGCATCGGTCCAAGTTGCCATACCTCGTTAGCACAACAAGATGAACACCGGATTCATAGAAGTAATTAATTTAGTGGTGGTAGTAGTATATAAATTATAGGTTGTATATAAGGATATAGTATAAGAAGGAAAAAAGTTATGAAGCAATTTTAATCTCAAGGTTAAAGGGAGGATAAAGAGTGTATACATCTACGCCATTGTGATCGATTCTGAGCCATGTCACCCACAGTCTCCAACCATTGGTTACGATAGTCACGCGGACCCCAACCAGGTAGTCTGCATTTAACAATATGGCTCAGACTAGAAGTTAATGACTTCAAACACTGATGCCATGTTTTGGTTTGGCCGCCCCTAACTCTCTTCCAACAATCCCCTACACTAGTCAGCATTGCGCGTCATGGTAATCGGTGTTCATGCATACGTAACACATGGCCCAACCATCTCAGTCGATGAAGATTTATCACCTCATCAACTGATTTACCATCGTTCCCTAATACCCTGCGTCTAACCTCACTATTACTTACCCGGTGATCCCAGCAGATGCGAGCAATATTTCTAAGGCATCTGTGGTCAAATACTAGTAACCTACGAGTATCTTCTACTCTTAATGGCCATGTTTCACAGCCGTAAAGTAGAACAGAGCGAACTGCTTCGCAGTATACTCGTCCCTTAATTGATTGACGGATATCTCGTCTACGCCATAGGTCACGTAAGTTGGCAAAAGCCAAACGAGCTTTTTGAATCCGTGCTGAGATTTCGTCAGACACCAAACCATTAGGGCTGATCAGACTTCCAAGATAAGTGAAGTTGTCGACGCGTTCAACTACTTCACTCCCTATCCTTAGTTCGAGTGTTGACGCAGGCCAGTCCTGGAGTAACAATTTACATTTGGATGGGGAGAAACGCATCCCAAACATCCTGGCATTATTACTGAGTTCCAACAGAAGACTCTGCATTTTGCCAGCGTCTTCACCAAACAGGACTATGTCATCTGCGTATTCTAAGTCGCTTAGTGTTCCCCCTGGTAGGAGATCAATTCCTGAAAATTCAGTCGACGAGAGTGTTATTTCCAGCAACAGGTTTATAATGAAGTTAAACAAAAATAAGGATAGTGGACAGCCTTGACGGACACCACTTGGGATTGCATGACAGTTCGCAATAAGCTCTCACTCGACTGGTAGTATTCGAGTAAAGAGCCTTCACAAGGTTTATGTACTTCTCAGGTACACCTTTCAATGACAGACACTGCCATAGAACCTCTCGGTCTACAGAGTCAAATGCTGCTTTCAAGTCAAGAAAAACTATCATTGTCGGACGCCGATAAACATGTCTGTGCTCTAAAACTTGACGAATGGTGAATATGTGGTCGATACAGCCACGACCAGGTCTGAAGCCAACCTGATTTTCTCGTGTTTGCAGTTCACGAGTCTTAGTTAGGCGCCCGATAACTATTGAGGCTAGTATTTTAGATGCTATGTTAGTCAGACTTATCCTTCTATGGTTATCACAGGATGATTTTGAACCCTTCTTATATATTGGGACAATCAGAGATTATGATCAGTCAGATGGGATTACGTCCGTCTCCCAGATTTTAGCCAGAATATTAGTCAACCTAATCGCTAAAATTGGACCACCATATTTAAAGACCTCTGGAGCCAATCCATCTGGACCAGCTGCTCTTCCTCGTTTCAGATTACTTATAGCCTTTTGAACTTCAAGTAGGGTCGGAGGGCCTACTTCAATAATAATAATAATAATAATAATAATAATAATAATAATATATTCTGAAAATAATATTTACAGAATTCACACCAGTTTACAGGCATGATCAGATTGTTATAAAAATCAACATTTAATGTAGAGAACAAACATGAACTATAAGAAGGTTTTATGTTTGCTGGTTTAGTAATTGATAAACAGTTTAAATATGGCATATATCACGGCAAGCCAATGCAACACCAGGGAACTTGTCATTTTTTTATTAAGTGGATAGCCTGATGATTGACCAACATTATTCTGTAAGGTTATTACCAGTGCCAGAGCGAGTTATTATTAATTATCTACAACTAGAGAAAGTAAGATTAAAGCAAAGAGCACGGAACAACAAAACAATGATAGCAAGTTAGAGGTTAAACATTTAAAGTTCCTATAATCTCACTTGTGGAGTAAGATACACTTGCAGGCGCTAGAGCATTTAATGCATTTTCAGAGGAGCAAAAAGCATTAATTGACCGAACAAACAATGGGAGAGAGTCTAACATACGGATAGTTTGGGGTAAATTATTCCATACTCTAGAAAACTTACAGGTAAAGTAATTCATATAGAGAGAAGACCTAGAATATGTTTGTTTCGCTAAAGACAAGGAGTTACGAATGTCGTAATGTGAAGCCTTAGCATATTGAATCGCCTGACTGGATGTGAAGGAGAGTTTGTTAAGTATTTTGAAAAAGAAGATAAGGTTAAGTTTCAGTCTCCTCATCCATAAAGGGTCAAGCCCTAGTTTACTACACCTCGAATTATATGTCAAGACACTATCAGGTCCAAGAGTACGAAATGTAAATCGTCTCTGTACTGATTCCAGTCTTAATTTATCCTTTATGCGCGTGCTACTAAGGAGAAACGCGCAGTATTCGAGGAGTGGTCGAACACAGACTTTGTACATTAGAATACGGGATTCGCTGTTATGAAGGTTTCGAGTTATGAAACCTATAAGGCGATGAGACTTGGACGTTTGTTTCATTACCTGTTCAGTAAACGACAAGTCATCGGAGTACCTAAGTCCTAGATCTACTACTGTGTGTAACCTAGATAACATTTCCCCATTTATGGTAAGATTAAGGTTGAGTGATGTATCACCGAAGCATAGCCAACCACATTTAACTGTATTAAGCTCTAGCTGCCATTTTGAGCACCACTGTGCTACCTTGTTAAGCTCCATGCTGATGCAATTTCGAATATTGCTCAGCTCATGTGGAGAAAATGAGTACACCACCTTAAGATCGTCTGCAAACAAAAAGGACTTACCCACACTAAAACACTCACAAATATCATTAATGAAAACTAAAAAGAGCAAAGGACCTAAGACACTACCCTGAATTACCCCACTTCTAACAGGGACTGCGTTCGACAATGAAGAGTTGATTTTAACTATTTGATGTCGATTGCTGAGGAAGGAATCAAGCCAGGCTAGTAACGGGTTTTCGACCCCATAAGATGCGAGTTTACCTATGAGAAGTTGGTGGTTGACCATGTTGACCTGTTCCATTCAGGTTTTCTGGGAATAGTGGATAGTTGTGCAGTAGCTAAAGGTCAGCTGAACTGCTCCTTAAAGTGTTCCGCCCATCGTTCTAAACGTTTGGGTTGAGAGCAGATAGGGGTTCCGTCTTTTTCAGAGATTGTCTCACTTACACTTGACTTCTTAATTCCGGTTTCTTTTATTAGTCTGAATAGTTGCCTGGTGTTGCCTACAGCCACTGCCTTTTCCATCTCTTTTGCTTTCGTTGCCCACCACTGCTCACGATCGTTCCTTAGACTTTTAGTTAATCTAGATCTAATTTGTTTACGCTCTTCGTTGTGTTCAGAGCCTGATGGGATTAGTTTACGCGAATCCATCAGTGAAATAGACTTAGAAGAAATCCACTGCTTTTTCAGAGCCCTATGGTTTAAATAACTAATAGATGCTACTGCTGTTTCCACAGCTGTTCGTGTGTCTTTCCAAGCAGCATCTGGGTCAGTCTCGTTTACAGAACTGCCTAGATGTGAACTCAGTTGTTTCTGGAATTCGCATTTGGCTTTCTCGTCCTCCAGTTCAATCCTAATCGGTCTTCTTAGTGTACTTTTCCTGCGTCCATTGGGGCGCAGACAAATGCGCGCTCGTATTAAAGCGTGATCAGAGTTTAAACAAGTATTCCAATACAAACGACAATCTTCTATTGAGCCTCTCAAACGATAACTGATGACAATATGGTCTATTTGAGTGCATCGTTGGTTTGGTGCAGGTGGTCGCCATGTTAGACGATGTCTCTCCTTATGCTTAAAATTAGTGCTTGCTAAAAATAAACGATTGTCTGAGCATAGTTGCAACAGACGATCACCATTATCGGTTCGTTGAGCCGGAATACTAAAACACCCACCTAAATGTCTTTCCGTTTGATGTAAGCTGCCTACCTGGGTATTATTAATAAAGTCACCCGCTACGACTACTATGTCTGAGCGCTTAGTTTTCTGAAGAAGCTCAGAGATCTTTCTGTGAAAGTCATCTTTCACTTCATCATGGCTGCAGTCAGTGGGAGCGTAGGCAGAAACGACGAAAAGGCAACGACGTGTGTCTCTATCCTTCCGAGTTCTTACGGAGACATTTAGCCGGACAGCACACAGGCGACTGTTAACGGGGATCCATTCTAACAGTGCCTGTTCTGCCCTTGTATTTAGTGCTATGCCTACACCTGCAAGTCCACGAGAACTAGCCAACGGGACGCCAGATACACGGAGGGTGTATTTCGTTGGCTGTCCATTTTGGCGAGGTGAGGTCAAGTGAATGACCACACTAGGATCTTGTATGCGTGTTTCGGAGACACAGCATACATCAATGGTACGAGATTCTAAGGTTTTAGCTAATGGGGCCTGTTGACCGATTTGACTTAAAGTACGTACGTTGAAGGCTCCAATGTGTAGTTTGGAGCGAGGTTTTAGTAGACCTGGGACAGCGTTTCGCGCACTAGAATCGTTGGCCATGGTGACAATTGAAGAGGAAACCGGAAGAGAAAATTTAGTGTTGAAAGCTGAGGTAGAAGGAATAGTAGGAATTGAAGAAGGAAATTGATTATGAATACAGTAGTCTTGAGTGCTATTGAAGGTATGAGGGCAGTTATCACTTCCCGGTTGCCCACACCGTGGAAGCACAGTTTAATCAAGAAGTATAAGATGAGCCCGAACGAATGTATTGTATTTGGAATTCAAAATTACGACAGTCATCAATACAAAGAAGTCATTGATTTATTTAAACATCACAGACGTCCTTCTGCTCAGATCACAGTCATTAGATGAGATCAATGGCTAGGGATAGCTCTGGATACCTGCATACCCGAAGGACATCATCTAATACTGATTTATTTCGATTAGTAACTAATCTGTCAAGGTGTTGTAATTATCTTTTTTGACCTCAGTCTGAACGCAAATCAGGTTTGTAGGATGATTTACCAATTTCTCATAATTAGTTGTGCTAACACATTATACATTTTAGCCCACAGGTGTTGAACGGAGACGGTATAACTGTATAGCTGATATAATTGTATGCCTTAGTCACTCCAGGAGACGAATGCTTAGCTTTACTCCTTTTAGCCTGATGATCAGGCTATCTTGTTATCATGATAAAACTAGAAAATGGATGAAATCTTGTAATGCAAACGCCTTATTTAGATACCAAGGCCGTTTATCCGTACAATAGGTGATTGACTGCATACGCTAATTTCATGGTATGCCTTACTATATTTCCCATCGGTGAAGTCCGATGAATAATTTGGCTTTGACTGGTCAGTCTCCTAATGTTGGGATTAGTTCAAATTGACGAAGATTTTAGTCACTATTCAGTATTACTTGACGGACCACACACAGTGTATTTTATAAATATACCTGGTCCATTTGTATGTCCGTTTGTCGTTTACATTACCTCACCATCTGTTCTAAACTATTTAAAATCACTCGAAGGATTTTGCTTTGATTTCTCGATTCTATGAAGCATTCACACATTCACTCTTGCGATCGGTCTTCTAATACGTATTACAAAACTGTATTGCTGTTGATCTAACTACACGATACTAAAAGCTGCACATAAGATAACTGAGAAAATTCACATTCAACATTTAACATGGAGAGGTCAGAGGTGATGAATACGAAAACAATTTACTGGTATAGTATGACTCAACTTTGCAGGTGTGGTTATTCCGTGTAACTTATCCCAATCGAGATTAAATATATCATTCTATCCCCAGCTTATATGCGTTCTTCAGAAGTGCTCAACATCATACTGTCACGATATGATGGGTCAGCAAATACAATGATGTGACTTCCACGTAAGATCTTATAAAATAGATAGTTATATCACGACAAATCTACAATTTGGGGACTAGGTCTATTATTATATTAGCAATGATAGAAGTTCTAATACCGAATTAGACCATAGATCTGTGGAAAATAACAGTGAATAACTTCATTGTTTACACAGAGGGATTTGCCTACTGAATATCTAAGAATGTTTTCAAATAAATGTAAGTAATTGTTTCATTGTTATATGAAGTCCTTATCTGATGACTGTTAAACTGACTTATTGCAGGAACTAAAAATGCATGTAGTGTCGCTACTGTAAAAGTGAATATATTACTTATTCGTCTATTAGTACTTTACCAGATCGTTTTCCCACGTGTTACGCAGTACTATTTAGTATTATCCAGAAGTTTGAAAAATATTCAAATATTTGTGTAGTCTGTATATCGTGACAAGTGGTAGTAAACTTTTCACGTATTCGATCCATTTTACTCTAAGTGTAGTTTTATGATCCATTTATTTACCTATTACAGTATTCATTCTACCTATCTTGGTTTAGATTTCATGTACTTGAAGATACGACCAGTATTGTAGTTTGACAACTATTAACCAGTAACACCTTCTATAATCGAATCGTCCCCCACTCGGTTAAAATCAGAAGTTAGATGGGAACAGGTTGGAAAAATATATTTGATGCGTTATCAATATATCGATATCAATATATTGATCTATTCTGGCTAGTGAATGTCGGAGATGTTTCTCACGCTGAGCTGCAACGTGATCTGGTGCGGATGCATGACCGAACACCTTCAGTTAAACAAGTCCACTTAAAACAATGTGGTGAGCATCTAATGTCAAGCACTTAAAAAGCTATTGATTTTGGGGAATTATTTACAGCTACAGATATACATTGAAAACTTTCTTATTTCGAACCATTTTCCTAAATGCGAAGCATAACGTTCAATTTATTTTCAGTATTTGATGGTATACGTGTATAAGATAAGTTAGTAGTTTACTGGTTTATAGGAATTTGACTAACTTTATTCTTATTCACTTAGTTGAGAGACTCAATTCTTCATTACTTCACTTTCGGTAACAGGACAAACTCTTGGGAGCTATTTAGTCTGAAGATTTTAATTTCTTGGAATTTATTTTATTTTCTCATAGGTCCTGTAATCTTGAACAATCCTCGTCTTCTGATTTCAGACATTTGATGTACAATTCAGTAGTTAAGTTTGTGGTGACCTGCTTCTCTCGACGAGAACACGATTGGTGTAATGGAAACAATTATTATTATAACCAATTGTACCAGTGATTGTTTTATCGTACTCGTTGTTGTTTAACTGTATCAAAATCACTTTACATTCTGTCGTCCGCCTTGTTTGGTTCGAACTTTCTCACGCTCTGCCCTTATTGCCTGTAATCTTTGGCACGTCTCGGTATTCTTTCGATACAACGAGATCGCCAATAAATATACTCTACCTGGACCAATCACAGTCTTCTGGTTTGCGAATTATCGAGGAAACCAAGACGTTTTTGGGCGTGTAATCTTATTGTAGTGGTGATCATAGTCAAACGAGACTCGACGCCATCTACAAGTTATATTTCCTATACTGGACCGAACAAACATTTACTTTAGCTTTCCTATATCGGAAAAACTAAACATTGTATTCAAAAAGGTATCACTGAAATCAATCGTAATATTAATAATACCGACTAAATGACAATGTATCGTCAGTCATGAGATAATTTGCACCACAAGATATTCTTTGTCATAGATTTAAGTTGTTTTTTATCTGTTATTAATATCACGTTAACCGTTGTGGACTGAGCAGTTCAGTTGTAACTTTTCTGACTACGACGCCCTGTAATTCATGAGTTAATCTCATTCCGGCAAAAATCTAGACAAGATAACAAGCTTTAGCGAATTCCTTACAACTTACATTTTCACTTGCGCCAATCGGTAAACTGTAATTCCTTCCAACGTGTTAGTGATAGATCCATTACTTAGTTACTTTGAAAATGTTACGCATGCACAGTGCTTGACATAGCTATTGACCAAAACCCATTCTCATATAAGGGTCCCAAAGCCATTTAAACGAAAATCAAAATAAAGGGGTGCAAAGGCATCTTTAAATAATCGTCCGTATTGTTGTTGTAGTAAAAGGTGTTGAGCACGTAGTACACAAACGTGATATGGTGTGGATTTTTGATCGAGCACCTTCAGCTAGTGGTGGTCGGGAAAACTAACAAGGTGGGCAGCAATATTGAGAACTCAAAAAACCGTTTCCTTTGAGGATTTATTTACCAACATTACTTGTACCCAATAATACAACAGTTAATTAACGGTAGCGCCTAGTTAAACCACACGAAGTTAAATGATTGAAATGGTCTTTAAAGCAATTAGCCCCTTTGATAAATTTCGATAGTCTAATAATAAGACGGAGATTGTCGGAACCATTGGTATTATTAGCGAAGTACATACACATATACTTGTTAAAAACATTTTTTATAAAAATAAAACGTCAACTTTAAGCAAAGATGGATATTGACTAGCAGTGGAATCTAGGACGTGCGTTTTGTCCTATTTGGGACTCAACAGATGGATGTACCTGCATCTCAGACTTGTTGATATTCACTCTGGGACTTGAACCCAGTACCATTATCTTCAAACGCCATCGGGTTATCCATTCAACTACTGAGTCCTGATAGCCACTTGGTTGTGCGATAGGGTGAAGTTTAGATTCATTTAGTATTGTTTGTTTTAATCTGTGGGAGAGAACAAATCAGATTCCAGCGGAGGAAGAAATCAGGAGGAAGCGCTGGAAGTGGATTGGGCACACTTTGAGGAAATCACCCAATTGCATCACAAGACAAGCACTCACATGGAATCCTGAAGGTGAAAGGAGAAGAGGAAGACCAAAGATCACATTACGCCGAGAAATAGAGACAAACATGAGAAGAATGAACAAGAACCGGATAGAACTAGAAAAGAAGGCCCAGGACAGAGTGGGTTGGAGAATGCTGGTCGGTGGCCTATGCTCCATTGGGAGTAACAGGCGTAAGTAAGTAAATAAGTTTGAATCTTCCCACTGATGTTTGAGAGATGCGAGTACGTCCATCTGACGAGTCCCAAATAGGACGAAACGCACGTCCTAGATTCCACTGCTAGCCACTATCCATCTTTGCTTATAACATTTGTGAATTAAGGCTATATCAAGGCAATACGGAAGATTCGAAAGGATTCAAACAAACAATACATAAGTGAATTTAAAAGGTCAACTATACTAGAAATGAGAGGAAGGAGGAGACAAGGATAATAAAATAATGATAATAATAGTAATAACAATAAAATTAAAATAATGTGAAAACAATGTGAAACCATATCACTCTGGATAATTAGCTAATATTACCATGGTAGGTTTAAGGTGAATACATAAAAAAGTTTTGAGTTTTCGTATGGCTAATGCTTCAATATACCTTAGTATACGCCCAATTACACTTTTATACAACACCACAAAAAGCCAAGTTCTGATCATTCATATGACCTGTTTCAATCATATTTTTGGCAGTAGAGGATGATGGATGTTTATCCTCTACTCTTATTGGGTCATTTGATTCTATTTGTTTCTGAAACTATTTTGGTTCATTGAAGATGCCACAGGTATTCGAAGTTTGAAAACGCTTTAACCAGTAACATCTAGTCTGAATCGTACCCACCTAGTAAAATCAAAAGACAGAAGCAAGGTGGTTCAAAGATATATTTGATAAGTTATCAATAAATCATGGATCGACTGATCTAATCTGGCTAGCGACTGCAGGGGATGTTTAGCAGGGCATTACCACTCGTGATGTGGTGCGGATGCATGACCGAGCTACTTCAGCTAGATGAGTTCATTAAAACTAATGTGGTCAGCATCCAATGTGGAAAACTTACAGAGCCATTGATTTTGGGGATATATTTACCACTACAGATCACTCCCACCCCTTGTGGGGTAGTGATGACCCAGAAGTTTATACCCAACGAGTTTGTCGTTGGTAAACACTCTTCTGAGAGCTTGCCATGTTTAGCAGCATCTGGTCATCTTTCCTTCCAATGAAGATTTCAGTCCATTGTAAACTTCATCATTTTTTTGTCGTCTTTTCCAACCGTCTTGGAAAAGAAAAAAGGATATGTATGAGCATGTCGAAATACACACGTATTTCAGTAAACACACAAAGCGGGCGAAAAAAGGTAAATAAAATCATGCACATGCGATAGTGTAAAGGAGATTTTTAAAGAAGTTTTTCTTCAGGTTTATTTTTAAAACGAAAAAATTGAATATACACATATTAGTAAAATAAACTCTTTGTTTGTCTGTTTTCAGATACTGCCGAAGTATCAACGTGAGTGTTGGCTGTCGAAGGGGGTTTTATATGTATAGGAGCCGTGTCGTTTGATTGTACCGAAGGAAAATAGACATGGATAGGGTTCCCTTCTAAATACGCTACTTTGATTCGATCGTTACTGATGCTATTGTTAGTGACGTTCTTATCGACTATATAGTACTTAGGTTCACGCTGAAGAACTTTGAAGGGTCCTTCATATGCTGATTCGAGAAATCGTCGATGTGGGTCTCAACGTATGAAGACATGTGTTTTATATCGTAGGTTAGGTTGAATGAAAACATCAGCTGACTGAGGCATAGTGGAGACGGTTAAACTGAACGCATTGCGTTTGTAAGCCTGCTCGGTCAAGAGTTTAGATCCACACTCACTGAAGAAGACGAAGGATCCACGAATTCTCCTCGAAGTCGCAGTGTCGTTCCATAAACAAGTTAAAATGCAGTGTATCCAATGTCAGCTTTCACTGCATTGCGAATACCTAGTAAGACGAGTGGAAGAGCTACAGTCCACTGTGGAACGTTTGCAGCTGATAACGAATCTTTTAGTTGTCTGTGGAAGCGTTCTACTAATCCGTTTGCTTGTGGGTGGTAGGCGGTCGTTCGGAAGCTAGCGATTACTAATAGTGTGGTCAGACAACGAAAAAGCCCAGATTCGAACTGGCGTCCGCGGTCTATAGTGATGGTTGAATGGCAGTCTAAATTTCCTACCCATCGTTCGACGAAGACGCGGGCCACTCTTTCGGCAGTAATGTACTTAATAATTACTGCTTTTGGTCATCGAGTGAAACGGTCTACGCATGTTAAGAGATATGAGTATCCATTTGAATCGGGTAAGGGTCCTACCAAATCTAGATGAAAATGGTCGGAATGGGCATTAGGGGTTTCGAAAGAGCCTAAGGGACATTTGTTGTGTCTAATTACCTTAGATTTCTGGCAGCTTACACAGGAGCGTGCCCATTCCCTCACGTTTTTATTCGTACCAGGCCAGCAAAACCGTTCTGCTATAAGCTTGATTGATGCACGAACACCTGGATGAGAAAGATTGTGCAACGTATTAAAGACGTTGCGCCGATAATGTTTCGGAACTATTGGGAGACCCCTATCTGTAGATATGTTACATAATAATGTTTCCTTACCTGTTCCTATCTGTTTAATACGCAGTCTAAGGGTTGTTGAGGATAACTCATACTGAAGATCAATGACTTCTTTTTGAAGCTGAGCGAGTTTAAGAAGGTCGATTCCCTGGAAACTGTTCAAAGAACTTATACGATACAAGGCGTCTGCAACTACATTGATTTTTTCAGAAATCTGTTGTATATCTGAAGTGAACTTCGAAATGCAGTCCAGTTGTCGAGACTCACGAGGTGATTACTTGTCTGAAGATGAGCTTAAAGAGAAAGTAAGGGGTTTATGACCAATAAAAAGGGTGAATTCCCGACCTTCGATAGAGTGTTGAAAATGTCGTACACCACAATACATAGCTAGGAGTTCTCTACCGAAGGTGCTGTACCTAGATTCAGCGTCTAGCAACCGTATCGAGAAAAATGTCAAAGGTTGCCAAGAGTGGTTAATCCATTGTTGTAAGACTCCTCCGATTGCTGAGTCGGATGCGTCTACTGCGATACTAATGGGCGCTTGAGTGTCCTGATATGCCAGCATAAATGTATTTACGATAAGTTCCTTAATGGTGGAGATTACTTTTTGCGCGGTGTCGTTTAGATTAATGGATTTCGCATTTCTATGGAGTTGGTCGGTTATAATTTTCATAAGGGATGCGCATTTTGATATGAACCATCTTTATAAACTTAAAGACCGTTAAATGTGTTCAATTGCTCAATGGTGGTCGGTTCTGGATAATCCAAAATGGCCGCCACTTTGCTTCTTAGGGGTTGGATGCCTTGAGCATCAATAGTGTGTCCTAGGAAATCGAAGGAGTTTGTTCCGATTTGGCTTATCTGAATGTTTACAGTAATACCATGCTTTTTCAGTCGATCGAACAGAATGTCCTGATGCTGGAGATGGGATTCTCTGTCCGGACTTGCTATCAAGCAGTCATCTCGATGAGTAGGTTATGACGTTGTAGAAGGTGTATACCAATGATTGGCATAGAAACATCTGCAACAATGAAGATCCAGTGAATGGAATTGAGTACACCCACGTTTTGATAGACGTACCCTTTACCATACGTGGCGATTGGCTTTTGTTTGCCGCCTTTCGGTTTAAAACCAGTTCGTGAAGTTGGTGATTAAAATTTGCAGGAAACACGCTTACTTCTGCGCCAGTATCGACGAGATAGCGAACTTTCGCGATCACATCTGTGACGTATAAAAGACGGCTATGTTCGCCGGCTACGGTTGCCGTTAACACGTGCCGGCTTGAAAGTTTCCCTAATTGTTTTCGTGCCATTCGATTTTGAGTTCGGGTGATTACAGGGTTTTCTGCAATTTCTGGAAGACTTTTCATACTGGTTATGATACCAGCACCAGTCTGGGTTATCTGTTTCTCGTGTTCTAGAGATAGATCACCTACGTGAAGTGCCTCTTCGCGGGGTATGTGACCGCTTACGGTCATTACGAAATCTAAGATATCGTGTAATTGTATGACATAATTCCGTAATGTCATTCTGGGTCGTTTGGGGTTTTTCTTTGACTGAAAAAACCCTGGCATTAGAAGATTTCGTGATTTCTGGGATGTGGTTTGCAGATACAGCCAGCTCGTCTATGGCGTTGTTTTGAAACGAGACCAGCACAGCTTGCACCTGTTGAAGAAGTTTGGATAAAAAATGTTGTTTGAATAAGACATCATCGAAAGTTCTTTGGCCAATCACCTCTTTCATTCTTAGCAACATATCTGTCGCAGAACCGTTTTGCAGGTCGATACTACTAAGGAGTTGGTCTTAACTTTGTTGATCGGCTAGATCTCAGCGTTTAAAAATAGATCGTTTACGTGTTTCATAGGGTTCTGGAACATCATCAGTAAACATTCTAGGTGTGACGTACCTGTTGAATTCGCGCTGTAGTGCCTTTACTACTGCGAGTAATTGTGTATGTGCATCGTTCACGACGTGCTCGTAGAAGTCTGCCTCTGAGCAGCAGAACCAGGCTTCGATGTTGTCTGACCAGAAGGGCATTGTTGAAATAAAGTTGGAGTCATAGTGGCATCCTAAGAAACCCATCTACTTCGGTTTGAGCGTTCGGGCAGTATCTCAACCCTCACACAAACCGAATGATTTATGTGGCACATATCTGTTTCGTGCCTCCTTGTACCAATCTTTATGAAGTAAAATAAAGTGTTGTTTTTCGTTCAGTCTCATTCTTTTTAACTTCATTCAACCTAAATATAATAAAAGAAACGAATGAAAATGCAATAAGCAACTCGATTAGTTAGCTGCAATAACTGTTGGAGTGAATTCCCCGATGAGATGCTTATAAATTATCGGCTTAATCAGCCTCCAGCCAGCTTAATCTACTCAATCAAAGGTATCATTTCAACTAATCAATCAATTTATAATTTTAAATCAAAGATCATTTGTGTTTTACCATGTTGCTAATATTAAAAAAACAAGCTTCAAATAAACCTCCCTGTAAAAAATTACTCAATCAAGTGATGTTATCGGGAGAGATAACTAGTTTAAAGATCACTGGGATGTAGCTGGACGATTTAGACTTCGCAGATGTTATGGCTCTTTTATCACACACTGAACAACAAATGCAGGAGAAAATGACCAGTGTAGCAGCAGACTCAGTAGCAGTAGGTCTCAATATACACGAAAGGAAAAGCAAGATTCTCCGATACAATAAAAATTGAACCAATCGAATTAAATTTGACGAGTAACTTTGGAGGATGTAAACACCTTTACAGGTCTGGGCAGCATCATCCATGAACACAGTGGATTTGATGCAGATGTGAGGGCGAGGATCGGCAAAGCAAAAGCAGCATATTTGCAAATGAAGAACATCTGGGACTCAAAAAAATTGTCAACCAACATCAAGATCAGAATCTTCAATACAAATGTGAAGACAATTCTGCTATATGGTGCAAAAATGTGGAGAACTACGAAAGTCATCATCCAGAAGATACAGTTGTCTATGCAAAATACTTCGGTTCCGTTGGTCAGACACTATTAACAACAACCTACTGTGGGAGAGAACAAACCAGATTCCAGCGGAGGAAGAAATCAGGGGGAAGCGATGGAAGTGGATTGGGCACACTTTGAGGAAATCACCCAATTGCATCACAAGACAAGCACTCACATGGAATCCTGAAAACCAAAGGAGAAGAGGAAGATCATAGAACACATTACACCGAGAAATGGAGACAGACGTGAGAAGAATGAACAAGAACTGGATAGAACTAGAAAAGAAGGATAGAGTGGGTTAAAGAATGCTGGTCGGTAGCCTATGCTCCATTGGGATTAACAGTTGTAAGTAAGTAAAGTAAGGAACAAATTATTCTAGAATCACATTAATAGGATTACATTATATAATATTCGATAATTTCGAAAATTCTAATAATATCAATCAAAGAAAAGTGAAGTCATTTAATCATTGTCTTATCCTTTACTTCAGTGTGAACAACTTTCATTTGGAAGAAAAAAAGTGATAGGGCATATATTTTGGAGCCAAGTTACCATGGTAACTAGTTACCTTAGAGAAGAAGAAGTAAAGAAAAAAAAATAGAAAAGAAAATATTTTTCTTTAGGTAGAAAATAATTTTGGTTTTCTTATTGGTATGGATTAATGTATCTATCTATCTAGTCAACTTTATGTATATAAACATTGTTGGAGTTGTATTGTCTTATCATTGTTTAGCATTTAATAGATTTATGTGAGCTGAGGACTTGAATATTTTAAAAAAATTAACGTACATATGAATGATATACGATCTAAAAAATAAAGGAAAACGAAGGGTAGGACACACATTTCGCTTAATTCAAGATTAATACCGTTGGATACCGGCTCAGTGGTCTAGAGGTTAAGCGTTAGCACTCGAGATCGAAGGTTCTGGTTTCAAATCCTATATGCGGGATCGTGAACTCTCACTGCTGAAGAGTCACATACTAGGACAAAACGACCGTCCAGAACTACCAGGTTTTCATTGGTGGTCTAGCTTACATCGATTCATAAATTCAGCTATTATAATTCAGGATTTATCAACATAAAGAAAAGTGAACACCTTTGAAAATAATAATGAATAATGCTTTATCCTTTGAATAATTTAACAGCTATAGTGATTCTATGCTGAAGAAGATAACGCACTGGTGTTAAAACCTACGGATATGTAATTTCCAGTTACAGTTGTGAATATCAATTTCACCTAATTGTCCCAATACAATAAGCGAATAATACTCTGAAGTTTTGACTCCGCCTACAGCTCCTCCAGGGGCTACTGCCGGTCCCAAGCCCGAATAAAGGAGGAGGGTTGGGCATGGGGTTAGCGACCCCATCCCGTAGAAAACCAACTTGCTAAAAAAACGCTAACCAGAAAAAATTATTCAAACTCTGAAGTTTTGAGGTATTATTAAAACCGCTTCATTTATATAGAATAGGTGAGATGTCGCTATCACTTGAATCTAGGATAGGCATTTCGTCTTATTCAGGATTCGTCAACTGAATGCTCCTCGATCTCTGAGTTGATATTCACTTCGGAAATTATTTCATTTATGAGAAAATCAAGAACCAGTACAAACTAGAGGAAAGTAAATTACAGAGAAACATTCATTTTGAATGGGAAATAGTACTAAAAATGAAATAGAACTACAATTAATTAATAGACGAGGAGAGCATTAACTACACTATCTTTGCATACAATGAACTTAAGAATAAGACTTCTTGATAATCGTTTGTCATAATAAAGTAAATGAATTTGCTTTTGAAGTGTATCTTATTTTTTTGATGTTTTAATACCATCCTTGGTTTGGTACTTGTTATGACTTATGACTGAGTGGATGCCTTATTAATGTATGACGTGATAGGACTGCCAATCAGAGAGCAGCAAATTATCGATTGGAGCAGTGACACACGGAAACCGTACGATCAATCTTGAGTACTGCTTCTGCCTAGCCCATTCAGTTAAGTCCAGAACAGCCTCTGCTGTATGAATCCTTGTTTTTCAAACATACTGAGTTTATAGACCAATCAAACAGACCACATCACACTATAAAATAGAAAATAACATGTGTGCAAGAGTTAGCCAAATGTGGCTGTGAATAAGGGAAACAGTAATCAATAGACTCGGTGTAATTCATGAATGGTAAATCGTATAGCAACAGTTTATAGTATTTTCATAGTTGAAATCATTAGTCAAATGAAGCTAGACCATCATGGAAAACCTGGAAGCACAGAACGGCCGTTTCGTTTTATTATGGGACTCCTCAGCAGTGCACATACACGATCCCACACTCGCGAGATTCGAACCCAGGACCTATCAGTCTCGCGCCAGAGCCCTTAACCAATAGACTGATGGTTTATAGTTCCAAATAAAGCTCATGATAAGGGGGATATGAATACGAATAATTCAGTTATTTAGCGATGATACGATATAAATTATATGCATAATATTGGTCCATAAATGGATCCCATAGTTACCATACATTATTGTTATCGGGACATAACAGTGTAATGAACAAGACTACGAGTGGGGACAATCTCAGTAAATTCTGACAATCATACAGCAAACCGTTAATTTGCAAAATAACAACCAATTGTTTCAATGTTCACTGTTCCTTCTGTAAATATCAATCCATCTTCTCTAATTCCACTGTTCATGTATTTTCATGCCAATTGCGTTCCCGTTCGGTTCTTTCCTTATCGATCTTCTGCCAAAATACATTCTATATCTGATCATCATTATATACTACTTATATGGATATAAGTAGACCACACTACAACTTGTACTTGTATTTCATTTCTATTCACATATGAAATAGTTTAACATTGTTTAAGTGAAGATCATGTGGTTCTAACTGAATTGATATTTTTTTTAATAGAAAAGATTGATAACTTTTATAGTTTACTTAAATCAATCAACATTTTTATTAATCCGAATACAAAGATTAAAATAACAAAAAGAGATTAATTTCTCTATCACTGAAATTAATCTAGGTCCAATGATCACTTGTTGCATAACTCATATTATCCATGATTAGTTAAAATTGATGAAAGTAAATATGAAACATTTCTAAATAGTTTCAAATCAAGATGATAAAGGCAGTGTAGACCATAAACGTTGATGATCTATGTCGAATGATTGGAGATCTACTCGAGTTAGACAGCGACGGTGCAACGAATAAGCTAACTTCGAAGTCATACCTCGCAATCGTCACCTTACGTGGATTGCCCCATCGACGTATCAAGGGACCGTGGATACTCTGAAGACTGTACAACACAAAGGACGTTATTGCAGGAATATATTAGTTAAATGATATACAAGCGAAAGTAGAACCACTGCTGCATGCGCCAGTCCATAGCGTATGATTAACTGATGCGTATTGATTGTCCTTGACCTTGACGGGGATCGATAATCTGTTCGATATTTAGTAACCCAACTGCCAGATGATCTGACTAGGGTTCAATGAAATTTCACAGACTTTGCAGCAGTTTCTCATAATCTGTCAGTTTCATTTGTTCTTCAGGTTATTTCACTTTGAAATAAGATTAGTTTTAGCAATAAATTCAAATAAGTTGATGTTGTGTCTTATGATTCACATTCATTATTCTCATGTTCCTAACATCTAATCATTTAGCTGTTCGTCGTGAGAATGCTTGTGAATTAAGGTCTATATCGAGGCAATACACACAGTATGCACATATGCCAATTAGAGACTGACCAGTTGCAGTCCTAACACATCGATGGAAAGATTCAAACAAATAATACTAAGTGAATTTAGACCAAGACTCTGTTTAAAAATAATATTTTAGAAAAGTAAATAGTAATGTTTATAGTTTATTTATGGATACCAGTAACCGGACTATCCTATATACAGGGAAATGTGGGTAGTGACCTTGTTCAGAAGAATAATAGTCGGCTCAACTTTAACGCGCAATGATCATGTGTACTTGAGACAGTATTGATCTGTCCAACAAATCAGTCGGGTTACAGGATAACACATAGGTAATCTGGAAAGGTACATTTATCAGTAGTTCAGTCAACATCATAAGTGATTGATCAACTACATTCCTAATTTTAAGATCAATACTTAATTAATTCATGAGCGAATAGCCAAGAAGCAATAGGTGAACTATAGTTTTAGCATTTTTGAAAAAAAAGTTCAGTTTCGAAATTCTTGCTTTACTTTCTTTGTCAAATACTTAATTAGCTAATTAATTAATTAATTCGAACCCAGGACCTATCAGTCTCGCGAGGGAGCGCGTGGATGTGCACTGCTGATGAGTCCCACAGTGGGACGAAATGGCCATCCAGTGCTTCCAGGTTTTCCTTGGTAGTCTATCTTCAATTGACTCATGAATTCAATTATAAAATAATTATAAATTTAGAATGTCAAGGATTTCAGAAAAATTTAATAATAACAAATTGACAGTAAAATAACTAACTAACTGGTTGTAAGAAAAGATGGGTAGTGGCTAGCAGTGGAATCTAGGACGTGCGTTTCGTCCTATTTGCCACTCGTCAAATGGATGTACCTGCATCACAGATTTGTTGATGTTCACTCTGGGACTCGAACCAAGTACCATTCGCTTCAAACGCCATCGCGTTATTTACTCAGCTACTGAGTTCTTATAGCCACTTGGTTGTGCAATAGGGTGAAGTTTAAATTCACTTAATTGTTTGGATCTTCCCATCGATATGTTAGGACTGCAACTGGTTAGCCTCTTATTGTAATATGTGCATATTGTGCGTATTGCCTCGATATAGCCTAAACATCAATGGGAAGATTCAAACAAGTAATACTAAGTGAATTTAACTAACTGGTTGTTTTCATTTAGGTAGTTATTTCTAAAACTATACTACTTCACTGAATAATATTGCAAATCTAAGTTTCTAATGAGTATTCTATACGTAGTTGTACGTGGTACTTAATCGGTTAGGCTAAATTTATATCCTAAATCGAAGCTGAATGTTCTTCTTATCTGTATTCATATGGCTGAGTTTTAACTTATTTAAATCACTGAGACATTGATCAAGGATAAGTTTAACAACCAATACAAAATGAAATTAACTTCACCCCTTTGCATAAGCTAATGGATATCTAAACTAAGTAGCTAAGTGGATAATGCGATCGAGTTTAAAGCGAATGATACGGGGTTCAAGTCCCGGAGTGAATATTAACTATGGGATGCAGATACATGCAACAGATGAGTACCAAAATAGGATAAAACGCGTATCCTGGATTACACTCCTACATTTGTAATAAATTAAGCCATTGAAATCCAAATTATCCAAAAAATCTTGTCTAGACTTTTTCAGGTCGAGGTCAAAATTGTCAGATATTATGTTTAACAGTCAAATCAAATCTACAGTAAAAGTTTATCCAATCATGTTCAGAAGTTGATTTAGTTAAGTAGGTAAATATGAGTAAGGTGTGGAGAATGTGAAGACATTTCACAATGTAAAAGGTCGTATGTGTGTGTATGTGCATTTTAGAAATAGTTCAAATTTGGTGAACAAATTCAGTCTCTGTCTACTACTGAAAACACTAATTATTTCTAGTGTGGGGTTGTGGCGATTGTTAAGTTTTTAATTGAGATCATGAATCAATGAATGTTAGACCATCAACTGGAAGCACTGGACGGTTGTTTCGTATTAGTAGAGGACTCCTTAGAAGTGCTCATCCACGATCGCGCACGCTGGATTCAAACCTAGGACCTTCGGTCTCATGCACGAACACCTAACTTCTAGACCATTGAGCCGGTATCGAACGATTTTGATGTCTAAATTCAACCAACTCACGAAATTGCTCAAATATCTTCCATTGTCTGAGATAGATACATGTCTCTACTTGAGACGGATTAGCTCCACTAGTCACGGCTTCTTATTAGAACTCCGAGAATTTCCTCATGAAGCTAGTCACTAGTAAGCACATGGTAAGATTTTTCTGTGCTTACTTAACAAGTCAGCTAATGATTTTCAAGTTTCTATGTATGAATCATTAATGACCAACTTCAAAGTGAACATTTTAAGGTTCCAATAAAGAGAATTATGGTCTATATTGAAGAATGACAAATTTCCAAGGGTAATATTCAGTTACTAATGAACACTTTCCATCATAAATTGACTAATGCAGAAAAAAATGGATGCTGTATTGAAACAAATTAATAGAATAGTATAGCATGAAAGTCAATAGTGTACTCTTAATTCTTAAATCAAATTCCAAATACACGATAGCCTACAGGTGAGATTAATCAAATAATGGAGATTTGTGGCTCAGGTGAATGATTTTGATAGAGTTTGTGCTAATGATGTCGTTCACAAGAACGATGAAAGCTGTATGACCAAACCATCTAGCTCAAAGAACAAGACTCCATCAAGATTAATCAGCGATTTAATCTTCTCAGATTATCAATTATTCTCTAAATCATTATAAAGACTAAACTCTCCTTTAGCTATTCTAGGGTTACTGCCAGTTTCAAGCCCCGGGTAAACGAGGAGGGTTGAGCATGTGGTCAACAACTTCATCTCGTGGAAAACACTCACTTATTAACACAGGTCCTTGTCGTGGAGGAGAATAGGCTGCACACCAGTATTCTCCATCCAACCCTGTCCCAAGCAGTTATTTCCAGTTCATTCCAGTTGTTATTCATCCTTTTCATGTCTGTTTCTATTTCTTGGCGTAATGTGTTCTTTGGCCTTCTTCTTTTGGGTTTCCCATCCGAGTTACGAGTTAGGGCTTGCCTCGTTATGCAGTTTGGTGATTTCTTCAATGTATTTTCTATCCACTCCCAACATCTTTTCCTGATCTCCTCACTAGCTGGAAGCTAGTTTGTCCCCTCCCACAAACCAGCTTCCGCCTGTAGCTCTTCTAGAGTTACTGTAAGTCCCAAGCCCGGATAAAGGAGGAAGGTTGGGCATGGGGTTAGCGATCCCATCCCGTAGAAAAACTAACTCGCTAAAAAAACCTTAACCAGAAAATGTATCATAAAGATTACTTTAGACTGATATATATATATATATATATATATATATATATATATATATATATTCAGTTCGATAGCATTCGATCAGCACTAAGAAGGACTTGACATGCATGACATTGATCACCACCCAGTAATCAATCAATTGTGATTACATCTCAGTCCTACAGGAGGTCAGTCGAGGCCCGAATAGCTCAGTGGTAACGTCTCTGACTGTGAAGCTGAGTAACACGGGATCGAATCTGTCATGGAGCATCAGTTTCCACAAGATTACAGGTACACCTTGCTGACTAATGCCAAGTAGCACGAAACTCAGGTCCAGGGTCTCCTGTTGACTATCTCCAATCACCATCTTATATATAATCAGTTACTAATCGAAAACAGATTTATGTTGATTTATCACTAACCTAGAAAAATATAGAATAATCCAGTGAATAAAGAAAACTTTTTTGTTGACCCAGATTTGGAAACAATAACAATCAGTGTAAACACAATGAATTTTGGACATGAGTAGTGACTTTTCTTTTCTTTTATTACTGTTATTTCAACTAATGACATTATGTTATAAAAAAGATATTCAACTAGAACAAGTTAATATAAATCTATTTATTATATAATGTTATTATTGGAACAAATAATTGAATTGATTAGTTCATTTATTTTTATCTTACTTGCTTACTTACGTACTTACACCTGTTACTCCTAATGGAGCGTAGGCCACCGACCAGCATTCACCAACCCAATCTGTCCTACCCCTTCCTTCATAGTTCTATCCAACTTTTGTTCATTCTTCTTATGTCTGTCTCCATTTCTAGGTGTGATGTGTTCTTTGGTCTTCCTCTTTTTTTTTTGATCTTGAGGATTCCATGTGTGGGATTGCCATGTGACGCAGTTGAGTGATTTCGTCAATGTGTATCCTATCCACTTCCAGCACTTCTTCCTGATTTATCCCCCCCACTGGAATCTTGTTTGTTTTTTCACGCAGCAGGTTGTTGCTGATCCATCATAGGAATTCCGTATGATATTGACTATCGTCTCAGGCACACCACAGTGTCGAAGAAGCTTCCATAGTGTCGTCCCGTACATGCTATCGAATGCTTTCTCATAGTCAATGAAGTTGATATAGAGTGATGAATTTCATTCAATTGATTGTTAAACAATGATCCGTAGAGTAGAGATTTCGTCTGTACACGATCAATCCTTAAGGAATTCAGCCTGTTGGTCTCGAAGTTGAACATCTATGGAGTCCTTTGTAATTATGAAATAGAAGGATTAAAGTGAATATAAACAAATCATAATTATATGGTCCAACGTTAAAAAATTAGTAATAATATGGATGAATTAATTGTTATGTAATAAACAAACTGATTTTCTAGTCTTCATTACCATATCAGTTGAGAAATAGTAACTCAATGAAGACAATGGTGGGCGGTGGAGCAATTTCGTGGATTGGTTGAAGTTAGACATTAACACCGTTGGATGCTATGTCATTGGTCTAGAAGTTAGACGTTCACGAGCGAGACCGATAGGTCCTGGGTTCGAATCCCACCTGTGGAATCGTGGATGAGAACCTCTGAGTTAGTTCTTAAATTAGGTCGTCTGTCGTTTGATCATTAGATATACTAGAAAACATACTATTTCATTAATCTGCTCACTAGTATTCTCCATACAACTCTATCCTGGACAATCCTTCCAAGTTCTTTCCAGTTACTATTCATCCTTTTCATCTGTGCTTCCAATTACCGACACAGTGTGTTTTTCCACCCTTCAATTTTCGGTTTTCTTTCAGGATTTCAAGTTAGTGCTTGACTAGTGATGAAATTTGACAAATTTTGTAGTATATGCCCTATCCACTTCTAACGTCTTTTCCTCTTCAGGTGGAATCTGGTTTGTTCTCTTCCATAGAAGGTTGTTACTGATAGTTTACGTCCAACGGACATTCAGTAACCTATGTTAAAATTTTGTCTATTTCTGATTATATCTAATTTCTTTATCCTAACAGGAAATTAACAATGTGGATAAACTATTTTCTTCTTTAAATTCACTTAGTATTGTTTGTTTGAATCCTTCCATCGATGTGTTAGGACTGCAACTGGTCAGTCTCTAATTGACATATTTGCATACTAAGCCTATTGCCTCGATATAACCTTAATTCATAAGCATTGTAAGCAAAGATGGACAGTGGCTAGCAATGGAATCCAGGACGCGCGTTTCATCCTATTTGAGACTCGTCAGCTTGATGTACCTTCATCTAAGAGTTGATGTTTACACTAGAACTCGAACCCAGTACATTTCGCTTTAAACGCCATCGTGTTATTCATCCAGCTACTGAGTCCTGACAGGACAAAATACTAATCCTGAATTTCACTGTTAGCCACTATCCATCTTTTCTTACAATGTTTTGTTTTTTTTTTATTTGATTTTATTTAAACTATTCATTTATGTGTAGATATTTCATTGTCTATTCCTATTGAATAAAGTGCTGTTTCTCTTTGTATATTTACTAAATAATAATTAGTAGTATATGATTGCTTAAATCGATAGATCTTTCTGAGAAATATTGATCGATTATGAATTGATTATCAATTTTAAATGATGAAATATGATTGGTTAATAAATAAACAATAAAAAAATTATGATTGATTACACTTGATTAATAAATAATAAGGTATCACATTATTAGTAGTAATATAAGTAATCAATAATCAAATTATTAATTTTGTAATTATTCACTTCATTACATTCATTGGTATTGATCATGAAGATGTATGCGGAACTGTTAACAGACTGATCTATTGATGTTGGTTTGTTCTCTGAGCTGGATGGTTTGGTCGTGGACCTTTCATCGTCCTTCTGAACGACATCATCAGCACAAACTTCAGGTAGAAGTCTACCCGTGAACAAACCAACATCAAAATTACCCAACTGAACTACAAATCTCCCCCACCATGTCAAAACTGACTTATTGATTAATCCTTCTATCTCCCTATCTATCATTTGGAATGTGGTTGCTAAGTTAAGCGACTGAATAGAGTACTGAACTAAATAAATATGCTTGAGCATTGTTTATTACCATTATTATTATCATAGTTGAAAGTGTGAGTCAATTGAAGCTAGACCACCACTAGGGAAAACCTGGAAGAACTGGACGACCGCGCCAGAGCAGGTCCTGGGTTCGAATCTTGTGGGGCGAGGTCGTGTATGTGCAGTGCTGAGGGGTCCCATAATAGGACGAAACGACTGTCCAATGCTTCCAGATTTTCCCTATTGGTGGTCTAGCTTCCATTGACTCACGCTTTCAACTATCAAAATACTAAATCTCCACAAAAAACCCCTTCTGATTATTATTATCATTAATGGCTTTATTCAGTGTTATATTTTTGGTACAATATAGAATTCTCAGCACTACGTATTTCAACAAGTTTCTTTTACAAAGAAAAAGGCTCAAGAATACAGGACAGGACAACACTATGGAGGCTTCTTCGACACTACGGCGTGCCTGAGAAGATAGTCAATATCATACGGAATTCCTATGATGGAATAAACTGCGAAATTGTGTATGGAAAACAGCTCACAGACTCATTCGAAGTAAAGACCGGTGTTAGGCAAGGTTGCTTACTCTCGCCATTTCTCTTTCTCCTGATGACCAACTGGATTATGAAGACGATAACATCTAGGGGAAGCACGGGATGGACAGATGGGTTACAGCTGGAAATCTACACTTCGCAGATGATCTGGCTCTTCTATCGCACACGCAACAACAGTAGCGGCCTCAAAAGCAGTAGGTCTCAACATACACAAAGAGAAAAGCAAGATTCTCCGATACAACACGACATGCACCAATCAAATCACACTTGATGGAGAAGCTCTGGAGGATGTGAAAACATCTACATTTCTGGGCAGCATCACTGATGAACACAGTGGATTTGATGCAGATGCGAAGACGCGGATCGGCAAAGCAAGAGCAGTAAATTTACAAACTAAGAACATCTGGAACTCAAAACAACTTCCAACCAACAATAAAGTCATAATTTTCAATACAAATGTCAAAACAGTTCTAATGCATGTGGCGGAAATCTGGAGAACTACGATAGCCATCATCCGAAAAATACATGTGCTTATTAACAATCGTCTACGCTAAATACTTCGGATCCGTTGGTCAGACACTATCAGCAACAAGCTACTGTGGGAGAGAACAAACTAGATTCCAGTGGGAGAATAAATCAGGAAGAAGCACTGGAAGTGGATAGGACACACATTGAGGAAAGCACCAAACTGCGTCACATGGCAATCCCTCACATGGAATCCTGGAGGTCAAATGAGGAGAGGGAGATCAAAGAACATATTACGCTAACAAATGGAGAAAAACGTGAGAAAATTGAATAACAATTGAATAGAACTAGGAAGAAAGGGTCAGGACAGAGTGGGTTGGTGAATGCTGGTCGGTGTCCTATGCTCCATTGAGGTTAACAGAAGTAAGTACTTATAAATCATTTAATCAAGTGTAATTTTCCTTTTATTTTTGACAAACAGATTTTAGTAAATTTGGATTCTGGCCAGAAGTCGAAACCAGGACAAGTGTTTTGTCCTATTTGAGACTCATTAATTTATCACTTCATACTCAGTCAACAATTTAATAACCAACTGAATTAGCAGCTCATTGGATAACATGTTGACGTTTGAAGCGTAGGATACTTGGGTCGTCACTCACTGTGACTACCAATATTAGAATTCAGGCTTATCCAGTTCATAAGTTCCAGATAGGACGAAACTCGTGTTTTGGATTTTGTCTCCCATATTTGGCTCCCTATTATACTTGTTGACTATAATCTTCAAAAATATGTAATATTCTTCATAATTACAGGCTTTTAACAGCGATCATTACGGTTTGAAGTAGAGAATTAGATTGCGAACTAACCAGAATATTACGCCAAATTCATACACGTGAATAGCTATAAAGAATTATTAGATTATATCTGACAGTAGTTGATGATGAAAAATCTAGTAATTCATAGATAAAAGTTCATTACTTATGCTAAACTTGTACTATTTCAACGACCATGACCTACTTGTTAAACAATCAAGAAAAGTGTTTAGCTATAAAACAAGTAACAATGAAAAACTATGAAATTGCTTACTTACTTACTCACTTACTTACTTACTTACGCCTGTTACTCCCAATGGAGCATAGGACGCCGACCACCATTCTCAAACCTACTCTGTCCTACTCCTTCCTTTCTACTTCTATTCAACTTTTGTTCATTGTTCACATGTCTGTCTCCGTTTCTCGGCGTAATGTGTTCTTTGGCCTTCCTCTTCTTCTTTGACCTTCATGATTCCATGTGAGTGCTTGCCTTGTGACGCAGTTGAGTGATTTCGTCAATGTGTGTCCTATCCACTTCCAACACTTCTTTTTGATTTCTTCCTCCACTGGAATCTGGTTTCTGGCCAGCGGATCTGAAGTATCTTGCGTAGACAACTGTTAGTAAACACCTGTATCTTCTGGATGATGGTTTTCGTAGTTCTCCAGATTTCCGCCCCATACAGTAGAACTGTCTTGACATTTGTATTGAAAAGTCTGACTTTGGTGTTAGTTGACAATTGTTTTGAGTTCCAGACTATGAAATTACAGTGAAATGATATAGATGATTAATCAACCCTTACACATTGAGGGTCAATTTAATGATGTGCGTTAGGGATAGAACCCTATAGAATTCCTTCAACCACTGATATCAGCTATAATGTTAAAGTTTCAGGTTAGGATTCAGAAGTTAAGCTAAAGTTATAAGTCAAGATTATGGTTGAGGTTTTTATCACGAATTAATATCAGCTATAACTACAGGACGCGCGTTTCGTTCTATATGGGACTCGTCAGCTGAATGTACCTTCATCTGAGAGTTGATGTTCACTCTGGGACTCGATTTACAGTCAGGAGTTAAAATAGTAGAATTTTATCGAACTGCTCAAGTACCCTTGACTAATATCAAATACTGTAACACAGTCTATATCAAAAGCAGGTATTTCTTGTAATTAAGCTTAAGTATCAATTCACATTCACTGCTTGGTTGCAAAAAATCGATTTTAAGCACTTTTCATTTATATATAAATTATCTTTTATTGTGCTTTCATTTCAAGTACTACTAGTCTCCGAGGTACTATCCTACTTCTGATTGGCTTACTGGAAGGTCGTCAACATAATATACTTTTTAAATAGTTGTTTATCTCTATTACAGTTTTATTACTTTTACATAAACAAACAGTCTTCCTACTGGTCGAAAAGTAGTTCAAGGTCACTTAGATTGTTTACCTCCACTAGGATTTATTTACTTATTTTCTTAAACTTACCGGTAATCACATGATGAGGAGGAGAAGGAGGAAAAACGGAAAAATATATATCAGTTGACATAAATATGAACATATGCTATAATATAAACTGATATTTATAAACATGGATAGATACAATAAAGGCGAAAGTTTATCCTAGTTGAAAGCGTAAGTCAATTGAAGCTAGACCACCAGGGAAAACCTGGAAGCACTAGACTGCCATTTCGTTAGTTTTCAGTTCAGTGCCTGATTTGAATACCAACCTGCCAGAAAGTTTGATATCTGATTACTACTACTACTATTACCATTGCTGTTACTACTACTACTGCTGCTACTACTACTACTGCTACTACTACAACCATTATTATTATTATTGTTAATGGCTTCATTCAATATCTGGATATATACAACTTATCAAATTTGAGGCATGTTTAAGAATACAGGTTATTGACTACTAGGTCAACTCTATCAACCTGTTCGTCACATAGTATATTTGCTAAGTAAGGTATTACAGAACTTTTATACCTTTGCTTTCGTGCATGGCTTTAATGTATTCACATTGCGTTCTATCAGAAGATATACAAGGAGAAAGATATGAATGAAGTGAATGGTTAGTATCTGATAAAATAACACCTGTAAGGAGTTTTCAAGACATTAGATATCTATCCACAACCATATTAATAATGACTTCAAAAGATTCACCATACCCCTTACTAACTGTCTTCAGCACTCTCCCCAACAGAACAAAGTTTTTTTCTCAAAAGCTAGAGAAGGAATAATGGAGAGCAGTTGATAAATTGTAAGAGTAAGTGTCGAGTAATCCGAAAAGCATGCAGCCTCATTATGTAGTAAGTCAGACGGAAAACTTTCTTCAATAACAGTAAAACATGAGAAGATGAAGAGAGATTTGAGGAGAAGGTAACACCAAGATAATTGATCTTCGACACTGTGTTTATCAAGGAGTTTCCAATGGCACAATCATAATGGGACTTCAACATTGTGGTTAGGTGCTATTCATATCTCAGACTAAAGTTAACATCTTGATATTTAGACGGATTAACGAAGAGACCATTGACAACAGACCACCACCACACCACCATACTTCCTATTAATCAACTCGAAGAATTTCAAAAATCAAAACCATTGAACAACTAAACTGGTATTGTTAATAATGATTAGAAGATTTAATGACACAAGTATAATATTGTGCTCACAATATTATGGGAAATTGTTTACAAGCCATAACATATTATAAGGAACTCATCAAAGATTGGAGTTTAGTGAGGATGCAAGCAGCTATATTGCTCATTTTCATAAAACATGTTACTAGGAATATAATTTATGGACGACCTTTGAATGACGCTAGAGTGACCTTAAAAGTATCTACCTAACAACTAGAACCAAATGAGGGTTATAAACCAGTGTGATGAAATCAAATCATGATTTACAGTTGATGATTAAGATTAGAAATTAGATTTAGGGTTTTCGTCACGAACTGACATCAGCTAATTATGACAAAACTCTATTTAGCCAAAAGGGATGTGTGAATTTCACGGCAAAATCCAAGATCTGATTGGTTCGTCCATAAATGATAGTTTCGTTAATAGTTTAACAAATTATGATTGATCGTCTATTGTTTTTATTGAACTAAAACGTAATCTTGAATATTTCTCGGTTCATTGTTTCTTTCCTAGTTGAAAGCGTTAATCAATTGAAGCTAGACCACCATGGAAAGTCTGAAAGCACTGGTCGGCCGTTTCGTTCTATTGTGGGATTCCTCAGCAGTGCATATCCACGATCCCGCCTCGTGAGATTCGAACCCAGGACCAACCAGTCTTGCGCCAGAGCACTTAGCCGATAGACTACTGAGCCAGCATCCCATGGTGTTTATGTCTAACTTTAACTGATCCACGAAGTTGAGCAACCGTTCACCAATTGTCTTCAGTGAGTTGATATCTCACAACAGACGTGATTTGAACTCCATTGGTCACTGCTTCTCACTAGAACTCCAGGATTTACCTCTCGAAGTCAGTCACTAGTGAGCATATTATTATTATTATTATTATTATTATTATCAGAAGGGGTTTTGTGGAGATTTAGTATTTTCATAGTTGAAATCATGAGTCAGTTGGAGCTAGACCACCATTGAAAACCTGGAAGCACTGGAAGGCCGTTTCGTCCTATTATGGGACTCCTCAGCTATTCCAATTCAAAATAAGATGATCTTAAGAAAATGACAATCTCTTTGATGTAGAGTGCGATAAATTATCATTGATTTCGTAAACAAATTTTTATCGTACTTATACGCATTTGAATCTGCAGCTATTAGGTTGATGAAATCGCATTATGTGTATTACAATAATGACCGATCATCGAAAATAAACATCATCCGCTTCTTCAGAATATTTAGAATTTATAAATAGCCATGGCTTAAAAACAACTCTCTAACTCAGTTAGGTAAATTCTTCAACATATATGAACATCTATGAATCTTAGAATACGTGGTATAGTTATAACAGAAATGTTCCGCATAGGATGCACATATACCAATATAACAAATGGGAAGGTACAAGTAAAATAACACCAAGTGAATTCAAACTTCACCCCATCGCACAACCAAGTGGCTATCAGGACTCAGTAACTAAGTGGATAACACGATAGCGTTTGAAACGAACAGTACTAGGTTCGAGTCCCGGAGTGAACATCAACTCTGAGATATAAGTACATCCAGCTGATGAGTCCCAAATAGGACGAAAAATAATTTAACATAGAAACTAATATTAAATTGACAGTTTATTAAGTAATTGAAATCAATATATTGTAATTTATAAAATCAATATTGATAGATAAATATAAATCATAACATGTGAATAAATGGTTACAAGTAAAATAGAGAATTTTGGCGATAAGAACAAAAACAAACAAATAAGTAGACTGAAATCATGAATAAGATCAATGTTAGATCATCAATGTAGAATGATTGAAGTTAGAGATTGACACCGTCAATGGTCAGGAATTTGCGCGCGAGGTCGTAGATGTATACTGCTGAGGAATCCTATACTAGGACAAGACGTTCATTCGATAATTCAAGGTTTACAGTGATGATTGGAAATTTTTCGGTTCATGACTTCAATAACAAATGATTGCTAAAGTAGTGAATGGAAGTTAGTGTTCAAGCATAATGTATATGAGCCTGCTATCCATTAGATGGTTACATAATATTAAAAAGTGGAATGGAAACTAAATATGTAAATTGTTGGATTTCGTCTTAGTGGTCTAGAGGGTAAGCGGTTGATGTGATACCTTTATATCTTGAGTTTAATCCATGGTGGGGTAATGGATGTTCACTGCTGATAGGTCCCGTAACAGGACGAAATAGCTGTTTAGTGCTTCTAAGATCAGCCCATGGTGCGAGATATCGAATTGACTGTGCAAATTTACATTTAATATCACTAATTCTAATTCAATCCTATTGATTCACATTAAATTTTATTCAGCACTGTGATACATCTGTTTGATGTTAAACATTTCAAGTAGGAATTCTTAAACAAAAATTTTATTTTGTTTAGGATTTGCGGGCAAGACATACTTTTAATCTTCAAAGAACTGATGTCCAATGAAGATTTTGAACATTCTTCACTTCGTGCAGCATTCAGTTATGTTATTCATTTCTTGGTTGACCTGCTGTAGTACTGAGATGATCGACAAGTTACACCGAAGATAGAACCGTTAAAAAAATTTAAAAAATTTGGGTAGTATTAGATTTTTTCTGTTTTGTTCAAATTTAGATAAATCTCCGAGGACATAGAATGGGGAACCTTAAGTTATTTTAAAGATTGTTTAGAAACCCATTACTGCGAAAATGATTATGCTGTTAAGAGAGTATTCAGCTACTTTATATTGGCTTAATGAAGATAGTTTTTGGACATTTTCATTATACGTCATGAAGCTAAGTATATACGATATGAAAGTATTGAACTGTTTTACACAAGACTTGAAGTCACTGATTCTTATTTACACTGGACGTGATGGTTACAATAATTATAGGTGGGATATCGTGATGGAAAACTTGACTATCTGTAAACTTAAGGTCTAAGGGCGAATTCCTCCATGGGTGTAATGAGAATAAGTTGCTTCCAACAGAAACAGAATCTTCAGTGATAATGTCTTCTTATAACGAAGTTAGAAAGAGTAGGTCCTAGAAACAGTTAACCCCACCTTCCTCCCATAGATTCCTGTTGGAGATGATAAAGTTTGAAATGTAATGACTCAACGTAGCAAAAACTCAAAAATGTGTGACAGGCCATAAGTAATTGTCCTTTGACTCATTTGATTGTGCCTCCAGGTCACCAAGACTATCCTTAACGCGGTTTGTTTCCCAGATTCCTCAAGTATCCTTTTATGGTGAGAAACTTGGAAATGAAAAGTCTCCTCATACCTCTAAATTCATTCAAGCTAATCTTCTTCATGATCGAATGTCTTTTTAGCACGGTCTACACCTGGTTACTTCTAACAGAAACTGAGGCATTGACCCAACAGAAAGAACTCAAGCAATTGCTTTTCTGACTATCCAGAAGTTGGATGATGAAAGTCACAGTTGTTATCAATGCGGTGGCAAATAAGTAGAAATTCTACTTGGAGAGTATTTTGCTAGATAACTTGTTTCCGTTCGAAAAAGGGAATGAAGAACAATAGACTGTTATAATCAACACTGAAGGAGTTATCGATCGAAGTATTTCAGATAATAAGGCAGACTACAAATCATCATTGTGAAGTTATGTGACTTATAACCAATGAATTCCATATTTAAAACCCAAAGTTGCAACAGTAGAGCAGTATAGTGTGAATTAAATGTAAAAACCCTCACATGCCATTGGTTACATCCCTTCGTATTGTTCTCTCTGATATTCAATAGCTAACTGGACAATAATATAATACGAATGGTAAGAATAAATCTCCTTGATAAGTAAGTGGCCTATTTAATTTGCATTTTTCAGGCGTTTGCATTATTTATTTATTTAAACACATAAATACTGGTACAAAGTGGCGCAAGATATACATGCTCCACACAAGTCTTTTTTTATTTGTGTGAGGACTGTGATACTGCCCACGTGCCCAAACTGAAGTAGGTGGTTTTCCTAGGGGACCACACCCACAACTTTTGACCTAAAGATCTGATCCACAAAGCAGTAGAGCATCGTAAGGAGATGCAGTCACATGGTAGCCGGTGACCAACGATTGATTCATACGCCATTTGTTCCCTCAGGATCCTGGAGCCCATGTGCAACAGTGGTTTGGAATCAGAGTTTTCCAACTCCCCTAGGTGGACACTCCACCAATCCCGTTAAAGCGCCGGACATTCTCTTTACGTCCTCTCACTTTCGTGAACAACGCCCCCGCCACGAGAAGGCAGTGAGTAGGACTTCCCTGGAAGAGGCTATATATTCGCGTGGCCATGTGAGAGCATTTGGAGAGGGAGAGCGGACTCTCTCCACTCTCGGCCGTACCAGGGCATAGGGGGGCCTCTAATCAGATTAGCCACTTATACAGAACGTCTGTAGAATGAGATTTGAACTGATGACCATTTTGGTTGTAATCTGAGCAGTTTTAACGATTAATGCACTACATTCAGGATTTATCAATAGACCGTATTGTTTCATTAGGTATCATCCAATGATCCTCATTCTCCTCATCATTTCAACGATCAAATATGTTTTTAGAATCATCGTCGTCATAATGAAGTCTTGAAAACTGCCCTCCCCCCTTTGCTTATTACATAACAATATTTAATTCAATGTAAAACAAAAATACGAAAGCAATTTTCATATCACTAATAATAATAATGTATAACAGAGTACAGCAATTGAAGGTAAATTTTTATTAGCACTAAAGCATTGTGTTTTAAAGATAAACATATAAATATGTAATACAATGAATTAAGTGTTTAAACACATCAATTTTAATTTTTTTTTCCAATAATTGATCCTTCTATTTACTATGTACAAGGCACAAATTGCTGCATATATATGTCTGTAGATATGAGTGTGTGTGTGCATGTTCATTCACATAATAAGCACAAAATACACAACAGTACTGTAACAAAATGCATAAATATACAAAATACGAATATGTGTATACTGCGTGTGTGTGTGGGGGGGTATGTGTATGACTTGTATGAAATCATACAGTTCACTAATAACAGTCAATGATTATTGATATCCCATTGTAAGAGCACCAAAACACATATTTATTACAAATGACTTCTACCCAATTGTGTTCACTTTACATTGAGCATTACAATATATACGTGTGTAGATACTTGTCAAACATGAGAGTGTGATGAATTTGTTGGGTTTCCTTCACTATTTTTACAATATTATCTTTAGCATAATCATCAATAATACAATTAAATAAAAAAGACCCTCATTAGTATGTACTATAACAACTTGTGTGTGCTTTGTCAAATGATTAATTCATATTCATTAGGATAAAAACAGTAACGGGAATTATACTAGTTCAAAATGTGTATTAGCAATGGTAAACAAAATTACACAAAGAAATATGTGGAAAAAACAAACAAACAAAGAGAAACAACAGTACAAATGAAATTTCATAGCTGGCCTTTCAACAATAAAAAAAGACAACTTTCAATAGATTAGGGTCAAATGTTTGTCTTTTTCGTAAAATTGATTAAATCAACCTGAGTTGAATAGATGATTCGGATTGATCCAGTTCTTATAGTTTTATTTTTACTAATTTGTCGTCAACCAAGTCTAATTCGGATTGTATTAAAGAAAGACAAGTAGATTACATGTATTAGTAATAGTGGTAATAACAATAATCACTACAGTAACATATATATTGCCAGGAAGAAAAAAAACAATCTTGGATCAACACAATATGACTGGAATGCAGTAATTAAGGCAACTTTTTTTCAGCATTGTTGTCTTTCATCAACAAATTCAACAGTTATATATATATATATCAGGTGACAATACAGGTTCCCTGAACTGATATATCCAGCATTAGTCTTGCTATTTATAGATGTGTTAGTTACTGGTGTCCGTGTCACTAAGCTGGAATTTCATACTGCAGAAATCAATGAATTTTCTGGAAACGAAGCTTCCAAAGTTTTCATTAGAGGACAAACTGTTAAATAAAAAAAAGTCAACAACACTACGGAAGGAATTTAGAAAATTATGAGGAGACAGTTAAAAAGGAAATACATAGGAAATTAACACTTGGAAAAAAAGAAAGTAGGGTAAATATAACGTAACCATACAGATTCGGGTTAGATAAGCAATTTACAGCGTACATTTTTATGCAGCCAATTGTTTTATTATTTGTCCATACATAAACACTGATACGATTGACGTACTGAACACATAATTCATACTAAACGCGATAACCATTCTGGCGAGCACGTAAATACTCCGTTGCATGCACACTACATTTTTCGCTGCGATATCTAGTAAGCCGAATTGATTGTCGAAATGTCTCAGTTATAGTACCACGGTAACCACCTTTTCGAAGAAGAGAATCAATGGTTTCGCAATGATTCCAACCTTTATAAAAACAAAAACAAGCAAGACTGATAGATCAATGATGAATGGGTAGATATAGTGTGGAAAAAGTTAAAGGGGGGATATATGACACAAGTTTCGATTACTATACTTCGCGGCGAGAAACTATTTGTTTTGTGAAAAGTCATGAAAAGCATAACGTAATATTTGTTCTCCATTCATAACGAGATTGCAATGTTTGTTCATGAACCACCAAGGCCAAGACTTCTATTCAAACATTCAACCGTTGTCTGATACGACCTACAGATGTAAAATTCTTAACATCCCCAAAAGACGAATCTATAGATGAAGTGAACGTGATAGCTTGTGAATTACTAAATAAGAAAAGTCAAGAGGGAAATTTTTAACCATACAAAATCAATTAAACCCTAGAACATGTAACGAATAGACTATGAGATTTTTACTGAAATGTAATAAAAGTTACTTAGCAATGTCTCAAAGTTAGGAAAAGTTTGAGCCTTACCTTGTTTGTAGGCAACTTCAGGCAAATACGTAGCAGTGCGATGATATCCCTTTTCATTAACAAATTCAATTCGAATTCCATGAACACCAATCTATTTCAGCCAATAAGAAAGTACAGATAACTAATTACTAAATATCTGGGCGAGGCTAAACTATACTGACGACCTTTGAACGAATCTTAAATGACCTTGAGAAATATTAGCCAATCAGAAGACAGTTAGTACACAGTAAAAATATATTATACAAAACTCAAAAATTAAAGGGGATACTGTTCTTTCACGTGACTCAAAACCTATCAAGGTCAGATATAGGTTCAGAAGTTCTAAAATCATAGTGCATACGGTACAGCAACACATCCATACGGCTCCATAGTAGTCGACCTCTGAAACCATGATAAGGTCTCGAAAATTCTTTTAGCCTCGACCACATAGCTTCAATGTTGTCGGTATATCGGTATGGTTTACGGTATAGGGTTAGAGTTAAGGTTTAGGGTTAAGGGTGAGAATGTAATTTATAGACGACCTTTGAGCGACGCTAGAGTGACCCTGAGAGTGTCAACCTAATAACTAAGACCAAATGAGGGTTATAAACATGTGTGAAGAATTTAAATTATGATTTACAGTTCATGGTTAAGACTAGGAATTATACTTAGGGTTTTCATCACGAACTGACATCAGCTATAATGCCAAAACTCTATTTATCGAAATGGATAATTGAATTTCGCGCCAAAATCTTATGATTACTTCTCTTGTAGACGCTGAATTATCACGTCTTCCCTAAAATCCGCTGTAAACCGATTGTACGTAAGCATCAGGTACCGAACTTGGCGCCGTGACCTTGAAAACCTGCGAAAGCTTCTGATTGGCTCGTCAGTATAGTTTAGTCTCGCCTTTGTGGTATTGAAAGGGTGTTTATCTATCAGAAAGAGAGTATAACAACAATGTAGTTTATTACTTCGCACTAAATGCGAGTAAAGCGTGGCCTTTGAAATAATAGAACTTACGTACATTGCGTATACTTGATCATATGTATTTCTGACCCATTACTCATGTACAGTAGAATAACTAGCCGAAGAAAGGCTTAAAGAACTAGCTAAAAAGTTGGAGCTAATAAAAGCCAATCGAATACAATATATACAGAACAGTCAACTAGTAATGTGTGGTAAGATACTCATAGCTCACTAAGTTTTTGGTGTTGATTTCTATAAAAACAATGAAAGTTTTGCGATTATACTACCCAACTCCGTGAAGTAAATATCAAGTTCACGGATGATGCTAAAAATCATCAGTGACTGAGGTAGTTGCTTACGTGTGTCCGAACAATGTCTACTTACACGTCTAATGATGGCTGACATGCAAGTAGGTTGGAAAAATGTTAGGAGCGAAGAGACCAATATGTGGCATTATTCCATGAGGCTATTAGCTACTGGTCTAGGCCATATCGGTTTTCGCAGGCTTTCAGATTGAGACCCGTGCAATAATTGTAATCACTTGTGATAGTTCTATATAGTTTTTGTCTTCCTTGAAATATTGAATTGAGTGTCATACCTTACTTTTTCGGCATATTACCTCCATTTGAAACTCGTCTTTCATGTTTCAGAATCTATTGCAGTCGAAATCAAATTTTCCCCTCTGAAGTTCCATTTTCGATGTGCTAGTTTGGAGTGTAGTAATTAGAATAGACGAATATTTTTGCTCGATCCTACGTTGTTTGTAACTGACTGACACCACTGTTGACCATAGGAGTAATATTTGGAAAGTTTGAGTATAAAATTCCCAATTACTGAATCATGATGCGTGAGTCCAACTCATCATTATCGATCCGAGCAGCTGAGTAATAGCAACCCTAATAAAAAGCTAACCTAAAGATCTAACACACCAACCTATGCCTGGTTACGAAGTTATACTCGAGTACATGGCATGAATTTAAATATAGATGACATTCGACCGTTTATGTAAAAGAAGATAGGTGGAATACTTGGAGGGAAAGCAACACATACAATAACATTGTTTATATTTTCCATAAACTGATTTAGCACTTATAGTTCAGGAAAAGTCAGGGCATATGGATGTATCCACATGTAACTGAATTGAAAACCTAAGCTAATGATTTCGATCCGAAAATATACACCAACCTGCCAATCCTGATAGTTTTTCCCCTCCTCAAAATTCAAAAGCAAGGAAACAGAACATGTGAGATTAGGAAACTCTTCTTCTGTTATTGGGGAAAAGCGACTGTCCTTCATAGCGCTGTAAGATTTAAAAATATAAGAAAAATACAAATGAACCTGTTAATCGCATATTCACGAAGACCATTGTGGATATTCATGGCAGTAAAAGTTCCTATACACCCACGCAGTTTTTCCTCTTTTCCATACGTCCACGTCACGAAAAGCGGGCTACAGGTAAATGAGTAAGACTTTAATTTACTAAGAGCTGTTTGGAAATGTCTTGGGGGCAGGAGGAGGTTCAAGATTATGTAAATGGTTGTGAAGGACGTCAAAACAAAAGTAACACATTTCACGTCTAACAACCCCATGTGTGCTAAGGCCATTACGAGAAACGCATGGTCGTGATGTTGATTCCTCATCTAACCTTTGCTTTTTGGCTCCAAAGCAAGACGAAGGAGCTCTGGAACGAGCCATAAACACGATTGTCTAAGCGTTGTGACCTAGGACACACAAACCGCCCGCCGTCCTTCACCAGTAACAAAGGAGATATATGTCATTCAAATGGTTCAAATGGTTCAAATGGTTGAGGACGGAATAGGAGAAGCTTTCGCTTAACGGGCTTCCGTGTCTGATAGCAATGGATCACCAATACCTCCAGGCAAGAACCTAGGTATATGAACGATAATAGAGGGAAAAAAAGAATTTGGTAAATCATAATAATATGTTATCCTTAGTCCTTAAGAATAAGTCAAGTTTTCTCTTAAAGGACTTCTGGGAGGTCGCTTGCACTAGCTCAGTCGGCAGCGAATTCCAGCACTTGACAACTCTAACGGAGTAGAAGTTGTGTCTGCAGTCTGTTCTGCTATGTAGGGTCTCCAATTTCTGGGTGTTACCTCTGAGGTTAGTGTTATGACTAAGCTTAAGAAGTTGTTTAAGGGGATGACCAGAAGTATTAAGGATACTATAAGTCATAAGAAGATCACCTCTAAGGCGCCTATACTCTAACGGGTGAAGGTTAAGTGATTTGAGGCGCTCTTCATAAGGTTTGAATTTGAGACCCCGAACTGATTTCGTGGCTCGACGTTGTATACGTTCCAGAGTGACCTTATCCTTTTGGAGGGAGGGAGGAAATACTATGTTTCCGTACTCTAAGTGGGGACGAATAAAACTGTTGAAGATTATGTGGAAGGTCCTCCCGTCAAACTGGCCAAAAATGCGCTTCAATGTTACCAGTGCAAGGTTTGCTTGAGAGGCGTTTTTGTCACAGTTCGCATACGATTTCAGGTCGTAGGGTACCAACACTCCTAAATCTTTTTCAACTTGGGAAACTTCTAGAGGTGAGTTACCTAAGTTATAACTATAGTCTGCAACATGTCTCAGATGGACTACCTTGCACATTGAAGTGTTGAAGGTAAGTCCGTTGTCGTCTGCCCAACTCTGAAGTCGAGTCAGATCCTCCTGAAGAACTAGTATGTCATTATGATTGCGTATCTCTCTCCAAAGTTTCACATCATCAGCAAAAAGCAATAAGTCAGATGAAACTTGTTGAGGAAGATCGTTAATATAAATCAAGAAGAGAAGAGGTCCTAGTATTGAACCCTGGGGGACCCCACTGGGACATTCCATAGCCTGAGAGAGAGTGAAGTTAACCCTGACCTTAAAATGTCGGTTTTCTAGGTATGAAGTGATCCAGTCAATTAAAGGGGGTTTTATACCCAATCGTCCAAGCTTCTTGATAAGACATGCATGGTTGACCCTATCAAAAGCTTTTGAGAAGTCCAGGTAAATGACGTCAACCTTCCCCTTGCGATCAAGGATGGTTGTCCATTTATCCACCGCAGTCAGCAGGTTGGTCATACAAGAATGACCTTTTCTGAAACCATGCTGTTGAGGCGAGAAGAACTTTGAGGATGATAAGTGTTCTAGTATGCCGTCGAATACTAGGGATTCCATAATTTTTGAAGGTATGGAGAGAAGGGCCACTGGTCGGTAGCTTGAGGGTTCACTGCGTCGACCTCCTTTGAAAATTGGTGTGATGTGGGCCAGCTTCCATATTTCCGGTAGTTTGCCTCTGCTTAGCGAGTGTGTAAACATCACGCTAAGTGGTGTCGCCAGGATTGAAGCTGCTTCCCTCAATACGGCGGAATGAACCATGTCCGGACCAGGAGAAGTGTCTTTTTTTAGGTTCTGCAGTTTACGGAGCACCAAGTCAGCACTCAGGTCCACTTCGGAAAGTCCTGTACAGGTGCAGGTGAAGCTTTCGTCAGTATGGTTGATGTGGGTCAGTTGGAATGTCCGGGAGTAATGTTCAGCCAAAAGGTTAGCGGCATCACTGTCGTTGTTGGTCGGGCCATTAGGACCAAGCAGTTGGGAAACTCCAGTTTTGCCTTGTCGAAGAGAAGCTGCATAACTGAACAAGCTTTTCGGATTGGAGACGAATCTATCGATAAGCTTGGTCTGGAACTGAAGCCTGTCTTCTATTATTGCCTTTGTGCATGTGTTCCTTATATGTTTGTATTGCCTGTACGCGCCGTTGTTATCCGTTCGTTTATATTCAGCCCAACAGTGCTTTTGCGGCTTAGCAAACGACGAGTGCGGTTCTTGATGATTGCAGGTTGCTTGTAGCTTTTTGGGACCATTTTAGGAACTGAATGCTCAGTAGCACATGAGATCGTGTGCAGTAAAAAATCCCAATGAGCATCCACTTCAATTTCAGGGCGAACATTCCAATCCACCTGTTGAAGATAGTCCTGTAAAGCTAACACATTCAACCGTTTGAAGTTCCAGCGCTTGTTGCTAGTAGGATATCGTAGCTCCGTCTTGCTGACAAAGCTGAATGATAAGACGGCGTGGTCACTTTTGCCCAGGTGAGCCAGGATTGAGAGGTCGTCAACTAGGAATTCTTCGTTTGTGAATACCCAGTCTAAGCGTGACGGCGTCTGACTGTTTCTCCAACGGGTTGCCGACTTCACATTTTCAAATAATCCCAGGTCGCCGATAAGGTTGAAGAACAGAGCTTCAGTAGAGTTGGCACCACCAATGTATGTATGTTCCACGAAGTTGATTCTAGGGAAATTGAAATCCCCTAAAATCAGGATTTGAGAGAATCCAAGACGCGTAGAGCGAGTTAATCCTTCCAGCAGACGTTTGTCATATTCGATGTCGGCAGTGGGCTTCCTGTAAACGACCCCAACTAGGCACCTCGAGGTGGTAGATATTCTTACTGAGCACCATACTGACTCGTCAAGATTGTGAAACTCTTGATTGTGAAGTTGGTGCGCATCCAGGCATGACCGTACGTATAGTGCTACCCCACCCCCCATTCCTGTTTTTCTGTCGTTGCGAAATAAAGACATCCCAGTTATTGCTAACTCTTGGTCCGTAAACTGAGACGTTATCCAAGTTTCGGATATTCCTATCAGATGGGCATCATTAGCGTTGCTAAGTTCACGTAGCTCATCCATTTTGTTTGGCAAGCTCGCGGCGTTCGTGTATAGGCAGTTTATGCTTTCAATTTGGAACGCGTAAGCCTCTTCTTGTTTGTCTATATGAGCCGTGTGTGAGTGCACAGGTAGCCTACCTATACGATGTTTACCGAGTTGGTAGTCCCTGTCCTCTACACGATTTTTTTAATATCAAGACAGTCCACGAGTGGAATTGTCAGCTCCAGCTTTCGTTTGTGCTTGATCCTGCTGTCGTGGGGCCTATCCGGATGCATATGGATGCCAGTTGGCAACCGACGTCTATTGGCACGAAATGCTTCCAGAGTTGCAGCCGCCATGTGGGAGGAGGGGAAGGTTATCTTCAGCAGCCGGGGCCTAGAGTCTCCGTCTCTCTTGGCCAGTCTCATTACCTGTTGGGTCAATATGTTCTTGAGTTTTAAGGAATGCTTGATGAATTTCCATTCCCGAATATCAGAGTTTGCTTGAGCTGGGTCCATATTTTCCGGCACACCTTGCACAATGATATTTCGTCCACGGAAAAACGCCTCGCGAGATTGCTTAGGGATGTTCCGGATGAGATTTCGTTCAGAATACGGTATGTCGGGCAGTATTCTTACGTTCCCATCGGACCTCAGTAAGTGACTGGCTAGCAGGACGGCCTCTACGTCGGAGGCATTCTTAAGTGTAACACGAAGCAGCCTCGGGTGGTTTAGGTGGTTAGAGTCCTTCCCCCGACTGAGCCGTGTGACGGTCAAAGGCTCTATTCTAGGGAGTTCAAGCCTCTTGATTAATTCTCCCCAGAGCATCCTGTCGTTTTTGTCCTGCAAACTGAGAGGAAGGTCGGGGTTGTCAATAAGGTTCATGATTATGACAGAGTCGTCACGAACCGCAATTGATTTCCCAGGTTTTCCAGGGCGTCTAGGTTTGGTATCTTGTTGTTTGGATGTCGAGGCGCGTTTTCGATTCCTGGGCTCAGTGATGACCGGGCGGACAGTCTTGGGTGTAGACTGTGCGGCCAAAGCATCAATTGATTTACGCACGATACTTGGGACGTTCAGTTTCGGAGGGGACGCTTGGGCTTTATTACTCCTGTTAACGTGAGTCCATCCACCTACAGGATTTTTAGGAACCACTGTCTCATTCAAGGACCGTTCCCCGGGGGACCCAAGTTTACTGAGGGAGTCGATGACAGTCGATGTTAGGATGGTGCTGAGTTTCAATACATCATCACTCGTGCTGTTAACAGCACCGTCGATAACCGACCTGTCAGTATCCTTTTTCTTATTTGCCCTATGCGTTCCAGCTTTGTTACCTGTCATGATGCTATCATTTACCGAATTCTTAGACAACTTATCTCTCAGAGCTGTCAGTAAAGTAATGATAGTACCCAACATAACTACCGTATCGGTGTTGCAGGTAACACATACCCACCTACGATCAGACTTGCTGAGTCTGCTATAGGCTGCTGCTGTTAGATCTGTACATGCTTCATGGAACCAACCTTTACAGTTGTCACATTGCATGCCAGATGTAACGGCAAAACGGCAACCAGGTCTCTTGCATGAATTTTTCATGGCT
The DNA here is from genome assembly GCA_944470415.2 of Schistosoma rodhaini. Lineage (NCBI taxonomy): Eukaryota > Metazoa > Platyhelminthes > Trematoda > Strigeidida > Schistosomatidae > Schistosoma > Schistosoma rodhaini. Next base: position 83,473,037 of record OX104044.1, read on the forward strand.
AGTGATTTAGACTGTCTTAAAAATATAAGCAGTAAATTTAGGACCGATAAAAAAACACACAGTAAACAAAAACTATCAAAAATGTATAAAAACAGTTAACGATAAGCTAAAGCTAGCCTTTACGTGAAAACTATAAAAAAAACCGATAGTGAGCTGAGGCAAAACCACAGTTAACTATTAATTTGAGTGAAACACAAAAAAGAAGTAATCTACCGAACGTATAGCTCAGAATAGATTCTTTGGATTGGAAATGATACTTTTGTTGCGTAAGAACACAGCAAAAGTTTGAGAAATGTAAATCACGTTAGGACTAAACTTCCCGTTCGAATGGTTCAAGTTTCCAAAACTTGTTGAACAGTACATGATGTCTAAAATACATGAAATGACTACACTTCCTAAATAGTACTAATATATCCAATGCGTAGCCGTAAGTTTTATTTTCCGGGTCAACGACTTGGCCACAGAATGATAGGGTCTTAGGGCCATACATGGTTGACCATATCGAAAGCTTTTGAGGAGTCAAGGTAAATGATGTCAACTTTCCATCTGCGATCAAGGATGCTTTTTCTTTTGTCCACCGCAGTTTGCAGGTCGGTTATACAAGTGTGGTGTGTTTCTGAAACCATGTTGTTGGGATGAAAACAAGTTTACGGATAGTAAGTAGTCATGTATACTGTCACATATAGGGGACGCTATGATTTTCAAGGGTACAGAGAGGAGCGCTACTGGTCGATATCCTGAAGGTTGACTGAGCCGATCTCCTCTGAAAATCGGTGTCATGTGAACCAGCTCACAATTTTCTGGCAATATACCTCGAATAAGCGAATGTGAGAACATCACGCTAAGCAGTGTTGCCAATATTGGAGCGGAATGAACCATACACAGATCACGAGAAGTATCTTTCTTAGGTGTTGCATTTTCCGGTACACCGAGTCAGAGTTCAGGTTCACTTCTGAAGGTCATGTGGAGTTGCAAGTGAAGCTTTCATCAACAAAGTTGGTGTGGGTCGATTGAAATGTCCGAGAGTATTGTTCATCCAAAAGTTAAGCGGCATCACCGTCATTATCGGTCGGACCATTCGAACCTAGCAGTTGGGAAACTCCAGTTTTGACTTGTGGAAGAGAGGCTGCGTAAGGGAATAAGCTTATCGGATTGGAGACAAATTTATCGATACGCTTGATCTAGTACTGAAGCTTGTTTTCTCTTATTGCCTGTGTGCATATGTTGCTTATATGTTTGTATTGCCTGCACGCGCCGTTGTTATCAGTTCGTTGGTATATAGCCCAACAGTGCCTTTTGCGGCTCAGCAAACGAATAGTGCGATTCTTGATGATCGTAGGTTGCTTGTAGCTTTTGGGGACCGTTTCATGAACTGAATGCTTGGTAACACATAAGAGTGTGTGCAGTGAAAAATCCCAATGAGCATCCATTTCAACTTGAGGTATACATCCCAACTCACCTGCTATAGATAGTCCTGTAAGGATGACACATTCAACCGTTTGAAATTCCAGAGCCTGTTGTTGTGGGACATCTTAGCTCAGTTTTGCTTACAAAAGTGAAGGCTATAACAGCGTGATTGATTTTCTCCAAGGGAGCCAGAATCGAGAGATTCTCGACTAGTAATTATTCATTTGTAAGCACCCAGTCTAAGCGTAACGGCGTCTGACTGTTTCTCTAACGAGTTTTCGACTTCACATTTTTGAATAATCCCAGATCTTCAATAAGCTTGGAGAACCAAATTTCAGCAAAGTTTTCCCCACCAATGTACGTATTTTCCACGAAATTGACTTTAGGAAGATTGAATCCCCCTAGAATGAGGATATGAGTGAATCCGAGACTAGTAGAGCGGGATAATCCTTCCAGCATACAATTGTCGTAGTCGATGTCAGCAGTAGGCCTTGTGTAGATGACACCAACTAGACACCTCGAGGTGGTAGACAATCTTACTGAGCACCTTATGGATTCATCAAGATTGAGAAACTCTTGTTTGTGAACTTGGTGTACCTCCAGGCATGAACGTATGTATAAGGCTACTCCACCCTCCATTCCTGTTCATCTATCGTTGCGAAGCAAAGACATCCCAGGAATCGCTAGCTCCCGGCCCGCAAACTGAGAAGATATCCGTGTTTCAGACATTCCTATTAGATGAGCATCATTAGCGTAGTCAAATTTACGTAGCTCATCCATTTTATCTGGTAAACTCGCAGCGTTCATGTATAAGCATTTTATGCTTTCAATTTAAAACTCGTAAGCTTCTTCCTGTTTGTCTATGCGAGTCTTACGTGAATAGCAGGTAGCCTAGCTGTACAAAGTCTTCCGAGTTAGTAGACCCTGTCCTTTACACATTCTTTTATGATCAAGACAGTTCACAAATGGAATTGTCAGCTCCAACTTGCCATTGTGCTTGATCCTGGTGTCGTGTAGTCTATCCGGATGCATGTAGACCCCAGTTGGCGACCGACGTCTGTTGGCATGAAATACTTCTAGAGTTTCAGCCGCCGTATGCGACAATGGGAAAGTTATCTTCGTTAACCGGGGTCTAGAATCTCTGTCCTTCTTGGCTAGTCTCCACACCTGTTGAATCAGTATTTTTTAAGCTTCAAGGATTGATGGATGAATAACCATTCTCTAATATCAGAGTTTGTATGACCAGGGTGTGTGTTTTCCCGTACACCTTGAACAATGATGTTTCTTCCACGGAAAAACTCGCGAGATTCCTTAAGGATGTTCCGGATGAGATTTCGCTCAGAATATGGTATGTCAGGCAGTATTCTTACATCCCCATCGGATTTCAGCAAGTGACTAGCTTGCAAGACGTCCTCAACGTCGGAAGCATTCTTGAGTCTTACACGAAGTAGCCTCGAGTGATTTTGATGGCTAGAGTCTTTTCCTTCAGTGAGCCTTGTGACCATCAAAGGGTCTATTCGAGGAAGTTCAATCTTCTTATTTGATTCTCCCCAGAACACTCTGTTACTTTTTTCTTACAAACTGAAGGGAAGGTCAGGGTTGTCTTTAAGGTTCACGATTATGAGAGGGTCATCACGAACCGTTGTTGATTTCTCAGGTTTTCCAGTGTGTCCAAGTTCGGCACCTTGTTGTTTGGAGGTCGAAGCGCGTTTCCGATTTCCAGGCTCTTTGATGACCGGATGGACATTCTTGGGAGTAGACTGTGCGGTCAAGTCACCAGTTGATTTCTGTACAATACTTGGGATGTTCAACTTAGACGGTGACGCCCGGCCTTTTTTAACTCTATTAACGGGAGTTCAATCACTACAGAGTTTTATGAACCACCACTGCATTCAAGGACTATGTGCCGGGAGACCCACGTTTGCTGAGGGAGTCTATTACCAACGACTTATGATGGTGCTGAGATTCAGCATGTCATCACTAGTGCTATTACCTGCTCCATCGATAGCAGACCTGTCGATATCCTTCTCCTTCTTCATACTACGTGTCCTTATTTGTCTACCCGTCGGACTTAGGTACTCCGACGACTTGTTGTTTACTGAACAGATAATGAAACAAACGTCCAAGTCTCAACGCCTTATAGGTTTCATAACTCGAAACCTTCATAACAGCGAATCTCGTATATTAATGTAAAAAGTCTGTGTTCGACCACTCCTCGAATACTGCGCGTTTCTCCTTAGTAGCACGCGCATAAAGGATAAGTTAAGACTGGAATCAGTACAGAGACGAGTTACACTTCGTATTCTTGGAACTGATAGTGTCTTGACATATAATTCTAGGTGTAGTAAACTAGGGCTTGACCCTTTATGCAAGAGGAGACTCAAACTTAACCTTATCTTCTTTTTCAAAATACTTAACAAACTATCCTTCGCATCCAACCAGGCGATTCATTATGCTGAAGCTTCACATTGCGACATTCGTAACTCCTTGACTTTAGCGAAACAAACATATTCTAGATCTTCTCTCTATATGAATTACTTTACCTGTAAGTTTTCTAGGCTCTGGAATAATTTACCTCAAACTATCCGTATGTTAAACTCTCTCCCATTGTTTGTTCGCTCAATTAATGCCTTTTGCTCCTCTGAAAATGCATTAAATGCTCTAGCGCCTGCAAGTGTATCTTACTCCACAAGTGAGATTATAGGAACTTTAAATGTTTAACCACTTACTTGTTATCATTGTTTTGTTGTTCCGTGCTCTTTGCTTTAATCTTACTTTCTCTAGTTGTAGATAATTAATAATAACTCGCTCTGGCACTGGAAATAACCTTACAGAATAATGTTGATCAATCATCAGGCTATCCACTTAATAAAAAAATGACAAGTTCCCTGGTGTTGCATTGGCTTGCCGTGATATATGCCATATTCAAACTATTTATCAATTAGTAAACCAGAAAACATAAAACTTTCTTATATTTCATGTTTGTTACCTACATTAAATGTTGATTTTTATAACAATCTGATCATGCCTGTAAACTGGTGTGAATTCTGTAAATATTACTTTCAAAATATATTATTATTATTACCCGTTTTATGACTTTCATTTACCAAGTTTCCAGACAACTTGTTCCGCAGACCTGTCACGAGGGCAATTATGTCACGCAGCGAAACTACAGCGTCCGCGTTGCATATGACACATACCCACCTAAGTTCCGACTAGCTGAGTCTGATATAGGCAGCTGCTGTGAGATCTGTGCACGCTTCGTGGAACCAACCTTTGCGTGCAAGATGTGACAGCAAAACGATATCCAGGTCGTGTGTATGAATTTTCCATGACTATATTGACGTAAACTGTTTCATAGATAAAAGCAGAAAGCTCAAGACCGTTAAAAGAAACACAGCATACTAAAACGGGCAAAAGTGGACAAAAACGGGTTATGACAAGCTGAAACTAGCTTTTACGTGAAAAATTGAAAAAAAAACTGAAGACTAAGCTAAGGCAAGACCACCGTTAACTATTAAGTTGGGTGAAACTCGAAAAAATCTACCAAACCTGTAGCTGAGAATAGATTCTTTAGATCAGAAATGGCGCTTTCTTTGCATAAGAACACAGAAAAGTTTGGGAAATGCAAATCACGTTAGGACTAGACTTCCCTTTCGAAAAGCGAGCGAGACTGGTGGACCTCATCAAGGAGACAGATAAGCATGTGAATGTAAGCATTGTTACAAGGAGAAAGAATAAGCGCACTGAGAAGAAACTACCTATTGACAGTACTGAGGCATACGAATCCGTGGGCTCAGTTCAGGATTCACATACCAATGCAATGTAAACCATAGCGGAGCCAAGTCTGAGCAGTGCAGAGGAAGTGATCAAAAGACATAATAAGGTAAATGCGTGGCTCACAGTCACACCTAGGAAAAGAAAATTAAGGAAATAGAACATACCCCTGCGTTTGACGAGCAACTGAAATCGGATTGCAAGGAAAAAACGGTTTCAGGAACTAAAATTCCACAGTGTGTCAAAACAAACCTCACTGATAGGTCAGTCATTTTTCATAAGTTAGGAGAATTTTCTGAAAAGGAATCGAAGGTTAAATTTGAGCACGACCTCAGTCATATTAAATCTTTAATAAGCAAGCCACTCTCAGAAATAGTTTTCGGAGTTAGCATCTGTAAGCTTTATAGAATAGGACAGACGGTGGATTCTGAAGTTACCCAGAAAAGCCGCCTCTTGAGGGTTACCTTTACTTCGGCTGAAGGAAGAAACCTAATACTGAGAAACTCACGTGAACTGATTGGATCCGGAATACACGTCCGTGAGGATTTCAGCCTGGTCGGCCGCATTAAGAGATGATCTGCAGAAGTGGAAATAAATGAGTGCCGAGAAAACGGTGAAAGAGACCCTGTAGTTAGAAGTTCTCACATTGTAAAATTTCGGATCGAAACGATCCCCAAACCACTGTGGGTGATAAGGGGAAGTTCAACACGGAATTAAATGTATGCCACAGAAATGCTCACAGCCTACAAAATAAAATGGCGGAGCTCGAGATAGTGGTGGACATGGAAAATCCGGATGTCATTGCTGTCTCAGAAATATGGTTGACACCACAATTGTTGGATAATGAAATTAAGTTGACTAGTTTCACATCCAGTAGGTTTGATGGATTGAACTGTAGGGGAGGTGGAGGTATTCAGTACAAGAAAACTACACAACCATGCGAGCAATTGAGACAGTAGCACATTATTCAGGGACATGTGAACTGGTGCTTTTCAGGTTGAAGTGTAGACGACAAGATATTGAATTAGTTGTAGCACATGACGGTCTAGAATGTGTAGTAGATGACTTCCTCGTAAACAAACTTGAGTCCTGTTGTACTAAGAGTAAAAGCCGTGTGGTAGGCGACTATAATACACCTTGTATAAACTGGGTAAATTAGAAGTAGTGTCATCGATAACGTCATTCAATGGCAAACTGTTAGAAACCTTGATTGAATTAGCTTTATTCCAACACATTAGAAATCCCATAAGATATTATTATTCACAAACATCGTATGGGTACATAAGTGTTTTGAAGAAACCATTTCGGGTTGCTTCAAAAATGCGATAATATATAATTGTCAATGATGTTAGCATTACATTTGTCATGTTTGAGAAAGGAAGGAAAAATAAAATATTAATAATAGAATAATAATAATAAATCAGATTCTGTGTAGTTGGCAAGAATTTTGAATTGATTTTGAAGAAGGAAAGGAAGAAACTAAGAAAGAAACTATGAGTTCGGAAACTCCTCTTCTCTTTTGAATTTAGTCTTCACACACGGTGATGACGTTGGTCAAATGACTTTCCTCCCACCACTAGGGAGAAGTGACCAGGCAGTCATATTGTTTGAATTCATGGATGAGATTGCCTGTCGAACGCATGCTCCGGCCCGTCCTTATATATGGAAGGCAGATATAGGGTCAATCGACTCAGTATCGGCTAAGAAAATGAGAAATTGCGTCAAGTGTGTCAGTACAAGGGGCATGGACTCATTTCAAGTAGTCACATAATCGGGCAACTCAACCATACATACACTGAACAGTACGAAAGAAGAGGAAGTACGGCCATCGCTGGATAAGCGTGGATATTCGACGTTTACTAAGATGCGAGAAGAAATGTTGGAATGTTTCTATCAGCTATGTATTATGGAACGCTACAGGTCGGTAATAATTAAGTGTATAATTAGAATCTGGGATGCTCAGAGAAAATATGAATTGCAGTTAGCTCAAACTGTAGCCAGGAAGCCTAAGAGACTATTCTCGTACATAAACAACAGAACAGAGTGCACCATTGGATTCCCAACCTAATTAAAGAAGAGAGTGAATCTGAAACGATAGATGAAGATGAGGAAAAGGCAGAGGTTATGGCTGACTATTTTGGGGTAGTTTCCACTGAGAAACATCTTTGCGACAAAGAACGGAACCCAAACACAGAGTCCACAAACCACCTTCTCTCTGTGGCCTTTAATCGAGAAGATGCTCTTAACACCTTAGACAAAGGAAAGTCAACAGAACCAGATGAACTACACCCCAAAATCTTCAGCCATATTTCACAATATATTGTAGTCCCATTGACCGTAATATTCTATGTATCATTTGACCAAGGTGTGTTACCCACGGACTGGAAGGATGTAATCGTTACTCCCATACATAAAACGAGACCAAGACGACTTCCACCAAACTACAGACCAGTCAGCCTCATCAGTGTTGTAGATAAAATATTGGAAAGAATAGTCAAACAGACCATAATGACATTTATGGAAACCAATAACCTGTTAGACAGCAAACAACATGGTTTTAGAAAGGCTTTATCCTGTACAACACACTTCCTCATAGCAAGGGACCAATGAATAAAGGCTCTAGACAACAGAAACTCAGTGGGTATTGTCTACATAGACTTCAGTAAGGTTTTTGAGAAGCTGCCGACAAATAGACTGCTCTTAAAGCTAGAAAATCTGGGCATTGTCGGACATCTAAAATGGATTAAAGGTTTCCTAGTAGGTCGTAGACAGAAGACAAGAATAAACTCGAAGTGCCTCATCTGGAGACCAGTACTTGGTGGAGTACCTCGAGGTTCCGTTCTAGGTCCTTCACTTTTTATACTGTATGCAAGCTTTAAACTGCATTCAAGATGCAAACCCCTGTTTAAATGGTGACTCGGACATCTTAGAAAAGTGCGAAAAGCAGCTGCCCATGCAATTCCAGAACTCCCGGGTTTATCATACAAAGAGCGGTTTGAAAATCTAGACATTTTTACTCTGTTCTATCACAGATTAAAAGGTGATCTGATTTTGATGTACAGAATACTAAGAAATGATTTTGGACCTGATATATCCTATCTTTTACTTCCCGCCAGATTGAGACATCTCAGAAGACACAGAAGGGGATGCTAAAGCCAAGAACGAACAAAATACCCGTGGCATACAGGCTTTCAAATTAAGTTATCAATACTTGGAGCCTGCTGCCTGAAGCCGTGATTTTCACACCTTCATTTGACTCATTCAAGAGAAGACTGAACACTCAAGAAGCATGCTAGAAAAGGAATAACAGAAGCCGTGGACTTTCTGTCCTTACTACGCAAATCTGAATCTGAGCTTCAGTGCTTGCAGCCAACCGCGGTATTTTTGTTTTCAAGGTCTAAATCGTCGTGGTGAATGGTAAGTTTGTGGATATTTTGTCAAGAAAGAGCTATTAACCTATCTGTTATTTATTGGTCACTTTTCATTGGGTTGTCCATTTGTTCCAAAACCTAGATAAATGAATCCTGGTATTCTAAACGTAATATTTCAACCCCGATTCTTAAGTTCTTACCTGGAGGTATTGGTGATCCACTGCTACTAGACACGGAAGCCCGTTAAGCGAAAGCTTCTTCTATTCCGTCCACAACCACTTGAACCATTTGAAGTTCTATCGTCCTAAACCTATCTTATATCGGAGTATCTTATGATTCTTGACACGTACATTGTCATTTCATCCACACATACACGTACAAGCGTTTCATTTTGGACTGCATCGCCTCTCAAAAACTTTATCACGTTCACTTTGCGCAAACTCTTCATATTGCGATCAACTGTAAACTCCTGCTTTCCCTATTGGGTAGAAGTATAATGTACCGGTGACCGTGAGCGACTTATCAGCCAAAGAAAAATCACTACCTCGTTATAAACCACATAGAAGAATGAAGTAATGAAATAATATTCGAATAAAAGTTTTGATATGCATGACTAACCCTTACATGGGAAATTATCCCGTATATTCAAGGAAAAAGGTGAGACTTACGTATATACACACATATTAGGAGACGGGCTAGTGTTATGAGATAAGGTTATTACCCATGGAGTTTTCATTACCAACTGACACCAGTCATAATCCATTGCATAACCACCTTTTTGTCTACAAAATTGGGAAATTCAGGGCTAAGTATTAAAGAAATAAGAAAGGAAATACTGCCTAAATTCGTTAAAGACTTGATTGCATAATAACACACATCAAGTTCTCTAACGAACAGTTTGACTCAGTAGCAGGTCTGTTTTGTAATTTAGCTTGAACATCATCTAAAATTTAATTAATCGTTGTATAAAACATATTTCCATTGATTTTAATCATTTTAAAAACCGATTATTTGCACAGAACAATTAAGGTGTTATCTTGGCGAGACTATAATTTATGGACGACCTTTGGACGAATCTTAAGTGACCTCGAGAAATGTTAGTCAATCAGTAAACAGCACAGAGTAAAAATATATTATACAAAACCAAATAATTAAAGTGGATACATTTCTTTTATATGGCCCAAAAACTTGTCAATGTTAGAAAAACGTTCAAAGGTTCCAAAATCGTAATGCATAAGGTAGAGGAACTCATCCATACGGCTCCATAATAGTCGGTCTCTGGGGCCATGATAAGGTCATAAGAACCCTTTCAGCCTCGACCACATAGCTTCGTTATTGTTTGTGTGTACTCCGGCTGTATAAGTTTATCACTTTTATCATGGATATGTCCCTACAATATTCATACCACTGCACAACCGAAGCTTCAGTAACATCTGCGATTATTGCAGTCAATGTTACCGGCGCTTTTATTATACAGTTGGCGGAAATTATTATAATATGCCTTAGTCTCAATCTGGATTGAGTGCTGTCCGGTTAAATGGCTCCGTAAGAACTCGGAAGGATAGAGACACACGTCGTTGCCTTTTCGTCGTTTCTGCCTACGCTCCCACTGACTGCAGCCATGATGAAGTGAAAGATGACTTTTACAGAAAACTCTCTGAGCTTCTTCAGACATAGTAGTCGTAGCGGGTGACTTTAATGCCCAAGTAGGCAGCTTAAATCAAACAGAAAGACATTTAGGTGGGTGTTTTACTATTCCGGCTCAACGAACCGATAATGGTGATCGTCTGTTGCAACTATGCTCAGACAATCGTTTATTTTTAGCAAGCACTAATTTTAAGCATAAGGAGAGACATCGTTTAACATGGCGACCACCTGCACCAAACCAACGATGCACTCAAATAGACCATATTGTCATCAGTTATCGTTTGAGAGGCTCAATAGAAGATTGTCGCTTGTATTGGAATACTTGTTTAGACTCTGATCACGCTTTAATACGAGCACGCATTTGTCTGCGCCCCAATGGACGCAGGAAAAGTACACTAAGAAGACCGATTAGGATTGAACTGGAGGACGAGAAAGCCAAATGCGAATTCCAGAAACAACTGAGTTCACATCTAGGCAGTTCTGTAAACGAGACTGACCCAGATGCTGCTTGGAAAGACACACGAACAGCTGTGGAAACAGCAGTAGCATCTATTAGTTATTTAAACCATAGGGCTCTGAAAAAGCAGTGGATTTCTTCTAAGTCTATTTCACTGATGGATTCGCGTAAACTCATCCCATCAGGCTCTGAACATGACGAAGAGCGTAAACAAATTAGATCTAGATTAACTAAAAGTCTAAGGAACGATCGTGAGCAGTGATGGGCAACGAAAGCAGGAGATGGAAAAGGCAGTGGCTGTAGGCAACACCAGGCAACTATTCAGACTAATAAAAGAAACCGGAATTAAGAAGTCAAGTGTAAGTGAGACAATCTCTGAAAAAGACGGAACCCCTATCTGCTCTCAACCCAAACGTTTAGAACGATGGGCGGAACACTTTAAGGAGCAGTTTAGCTGGCCTTTAGCTACTGCACAACTACCCACTATTCCTAGAAAACCTGAATGGAACATTGAAGTAGGCCCTCCGACCCTACTTGAAGTTCAAAAGGCTATAAGTAATCTGAAACGAGGAAGAGTAGCTGGTCCAGATGGATTGGCTCCAGAGGTCTTTAAATATGGTGGTTCAATTTTAGCGATTAGGTTGACTAATATTCTGGCTAAAATCTGGGATTTGGAAGTGATCCCATCTGACTGGTCATAATCTCTGATTGTCCCAATATATAAGAAGGGTTCAAAATCATCCTGTGATAACCATAGAAGGATAAGTCTGACTAACATAGCATCTAAAATACTAGCCTCAATAGTTATCGGGCGCCTAACTAAGACTCGTGAACTGCAAACACGAGAAAATCAGGTTGGCTTCAGACCTGGTCGTGGCTGTATCGACCACATATTCACCATTCGTCAAGTTTTAGAGCACAGACATGTTTATCGGCGTCCGACAATGATAGTTTTTCTTGACTTGAAAGCAGCATTTGACTCTGTAGACCGAGAGGTTCTATGGCAGTGTCTGTCATTGAAAGGTGTACCTGAGAAGTACATAAACCTTGTGAAGGCTCTTTACTCGAATACTACCAGTCGAGTGAGAGCTTACTGCGAACTGTCATGCAATCCCAAGTGGTGTCCGTCAAGGCTGTCCACTATCCCCATTTTTGTTTAATTTCATTATAGACCTGTTGCTGGAAATAACTCTCGTCGACTGAATTTTCAGGAATTGATCTTCTACCAGGAGGTTCACTTATCGACTTAGAATACGCAGATGACATAGTCCTGTTTGGTGAAGACGCTGGCAAAATGCAGAGTCTTCTGTTAGAACTGAGTAATAATGCCAGGATGTTTGGGATGCGTTTCTCCCCATCCAAATGAAAATTGTTACTCCAGGACTGGTCTGCGTCAACACCTGAACTAAGGATAGGGAGTGAAGTAGTTGAACGCGTCGACAACTTCACTTATCTTGGAAGTCTGATCAGCCCTAATGGGTTGGTGTGTGACGAAATCTCAGCACGGATTCAAAAATCTCGTTTGGCTTTTACCAACTTACGTGACCTATGGCGAAGACGAGATATCCGTCAATCAATTAAGGGACGAGTGTACTGCGAAGCAGTTTACTCTGTTCTACTTTACGGCTGTGAAACATGGCCATTAAGAGTAGAAGACACTTGTAGGTTACTAGTATTTGACCACAGATGCCTTAGAAATATTGCTCGCATATGCTGTGATCACCGGGTAAGTAATAGTGAGGTTAGACGCAGGGTATTAGGGAATGATGGTAAATCAGTTGATGAGATCATGAATCTTCATCAACTGAGATGGTTGGGCCACGTGTTACGTATGCCTGAACACCGATTACCATGACGCGCTATGATGACTAGTGTAGGGGATTGTTGGAAGAGAGTTAGGGGCGGCCAAACCAAAACATGGCATCAGTGTTTGAAGTCACTAACTTCTAGTCTGAGCCATATTGTTAAATGCAGACTACCTGGTTGGGGTCCACGTGACTATCGTAACCAATGGTTGGAGACTGTGGGTGACATGGCTCAGAATCGATCACAATGGCGTAGATGTATACACTCTTTATCTTCCCTTAAACCTTGAGATTAAAATTGTTTCATAACTTTTTTCCTTCCTATACTATATCCTTATATACAACCTTTCTTTATATACTACCACCACTAAATTAATTACTTCTATGAATCCGGTGTTCATCTTGTTGTGCTAACGAGGTATGGCAACTTGGACCGATGCATAAATGTGCCTGGTCCTACGTTGTCTTTGTCGCTGACTGACTGACCTGGATCGAGTGATAAACGTTCCTACTCTAGCAAACGTCTTCCTTCAACATATATTACATCGAAGGACAAAATCACGGTAGTCTGCACAGGGTCTACGAGTCATTTAATACTCGAAAGTACTAATACAGCAACTTCTTAGTAGTTTGATTTGTTGTAGGCGCTTAATTGTCAAGTCTTTTCTAAAATTCTCTGTGAACCGACTGTACATCAACATCATTGGTCCACGCGCGCGTTTCAAAAAGGGCAGTGATTTTCGTACTTGTTGTGATTATCGTTGCTTTTGTGTATTTGTTGTATCAAAAGCATTCTTAGTCTACTTTAACTTGAATTATTTCAGTTAAGGTTTTAAATTTCGTTGAAAACTTTGTCCCGTGGTACCTTCTTTTGCATATACTCTGACATTTGTGTTATTATTGTGATCATATTTCGTTTTAACCTTAATCTGATTACAATGATTGGCAGTGCATTCAAATGTGGACAGCCGAACTGTTTATTCCCCGTAGATGAAGGGATGCAGTGTGATGAATGCAGAAAGTGGTTCCACAAGATGTGTACCCGTCTCAGTCCAGCTGCATACAAAATATTCTGTAGGCCTAATTCGCACTGGCTTTGTATGTTCTGCTGTACTAACAAGACGATATTGATCCAGGAGACTATGAGCCTATTGGCTCTAGCCTGTAAAAAGAACGATAGTGGGTGCGCTAGTAACGCAAGTACTGACAGTGAAGACTGTGTCAGTGTTGTAAGTGCTGTTACAAAACGCGCTAAACAACCTACTGTGAATAATGACCTAACGCATGACCTTTCTTTAAACATTTGCATTCAGGTTACACTTCTAATTTCATTCGCTTCGTCAATATTGTGTGTATGGGGGTCATGTATAACAAAATACCCGTCTAGTTCTCCGTGTTTTTGGCGCTGTGTCAGCTATCTTCTGATTGAACAGCATTCATAAGCATCTTATCCTACTAAAGAACTCAGTGTTTTAAAAGCTTGCCAGTTGTTAGAGAACTCAACTTTCAGCCACCGAGTCTAAGGTCTGAATTCCGCTCCACCTACTTCGGATTTTACAGCTGAGTCGTATCAGTAGCCCTCATATTTGAGCTATGCCTCAAGGCCAAGTACATGAATATCTGTACCTAGCAAATGTTTTAGAAAATTTGAAAGTGTAATTTTATCCTAAAAATTGTTATTTTCTTTTCAGAAATATGACGAAGTCAAAGAAAAAGTAAGTCAATAAAGAATGGTTCTAAATATTTAAAGATCACAAATGACTCACTTATAAATAAGAATGCTTCTTTTTCGATGATTTTATTTGGTGAAATCCTTACTACCCTGTATAATATAATGAAATAACTGTATTGAACCATTATTGAATGTTAACATACGTGTGTATAATGAGTAGAACCTTCAGAATACAGTTCTTAATGACCGAAATAGATTATTAGTAGATTGGTCAACTGTGGGCCTCCTGGAGTTGAACTTTTACCAGGAGGCCCACTTGTTGACTTAGAATGCGCCGACGACATAGTTTTACTCGGTGAAGACTTTGACAAAATGCAGAGTCTTCTGACCACTATAAGCAACAATGCAGGCATGTTCGGGATGCGATTCTCTCCCTCGAAGTGCAAAATGTTACTTTAGGATGGGGTTGCATCGACACCTGAACTAACGATAAGGAGTGAAGTAGTTGAGCGTGTTGACAGCTTCACTTATCTTGGGAGTCTCATCAGCCCTTGTGGTCTGGTATGTGACGAAATCTCAGCACGGATACAGAAGGCTCGTCTAACTTTCGCCAACTTGCGCCATTTATGGCGTAGACGAGATATCCGTCTAGCAACCAAAGGACGGGTTTACTGTGCAGCAGTCCGTTCCGTCCTACTTTATGGCAGTGAAACATGGCCGATAAGAGTAGAGGATATTCGTAGGCTACTAGTGTTTGATCATAGGTGTCTTCGACGCATTGCTCGTATATCCTGGGACCACCGGGTAAGTAATGCAGTTGTTAGGAAACGAGTACTAGGTAGGGATGGCAAATCGATTGATGAAGTAGTGAAACTTCACCAGTTGAGATGGCTGGGACATGTGTTACGTATGCCCAACCACCGACTGCCCCGACGTGCAATGTTTTATGGTGTAGAAGCAGATTGGAAGAAAGCTAGGGGCGGCCAGACCAAAACATGGCATAAATCCATGAAGTCATTGACAAGTGGACTGGGCCATGTTGGTAGGTGTAGACTACCTGGTTGGGATTCGCGAGATGATAGCAACCGATGGTTTGAGACCTTGAATGACATGGCTCAAAATCGTTTGCAATGGCGAAGGTGCATCCACTCTTTGTGTTCTACCAAATTCTAATCTGAATTCTTCATGTCTGTATCCTTTTTCTCTTTCCAAATTTATTTCATTGTATTATACTCCTTCAATAACATCTTCAAACCTTAATCTTTCCGATTACTGCTTATACTCTTACTACTTCTACCATTATAGGATTTGAATCGACAACTGAATCTCTGTGCTAATGTGGTATGGCAACTCGAACTGATGTACGTACGTACGAAGATCTACGTTGTAACTGACTGACTGGTCAACTGTTGATTCAATCCACATTAATAGATACAGATTATCTGGTTAGGGTTTGCGCGATATTTGTGACCAGTAGTTGGTAGTTCTGGCTAAAATGACCCAAAATTCTTCACAATAGCGCAGATACGTCCTTTTGTTTATCATCCTCTCGATCACATATACCTTTACACTAACTTTTTGAACTATATTCCCCATTTTTAAATAATTTATTCAAAATTATCAAATCAAGACTTGGTAATGATACCTATATATTCCCCATTGTTTAGTCTTTCTTATTATGATTACCGCTACATTATTTCGATCTTTTTTTGTAACTCAACTTGTTATATTCGCCCCATCATAATAATGTAGTATGGCAATGCACACCATCGCACTTGTGTGCTAGCTTCTTTATTGATGATGACCGGCTTACTTTACCTTTTACTTATGCCTGTTACCCCTCGTAGATGAGCATAGGCCGCCTACCAGCATGTCCTGGTTAGCGTTTTTCTGCAAGGTTGTTTTCTGCGGGATAGGGTTGCTGACCCCATGTCCGATCCTCTTCCTTTACCCGGGCATGAGACAGGCAGTAACCCTGGAAGAGCTACAGGCGGAGTTATGACGTAAGAAAGGAAGGACTTGACACGCATGAGATTGATCACCACCCAGTGATCAATCAATTGTGATTACATCTCAATCCTACAGGAGGTCGGTCGTGGCCCGCATAGCTCAGTGGTAACGTCTCTGACTGTGAGGGTAGGTGACACGGGATCGAATCCTCCAGGGAGCATCGGTTCCACAAAGATTACAAGTACATCTTGCTGACGAGTGTCAAGTAGCACGAAACTCGGGTCCAGGGTTTCCTATTGACCACCTCTAACCACCATCTTATCTCAACATAGTGCACGCAGTGTCGAGCCACCTAGACTAGTGGCGACATTGCAACTTGATCGATAGCATTCGATCAGCATTAAGAAGGACTTGACACGCATGGCATTGATCACCACACAGTGACTAATCAGTTGTGAAAATGATTACCATTATATCAATGACTTATTTTCCACCTAAAAATCATTGCTTAAACCTATACTTCTGTCGTAAACAAGTCAGTCAGTCAGTTAGCTACAACGTAGGACCAGGTACATATATGCATCGGTCCAAGTTGCCTTACCTCGTTAGCACAACAAGATGAATACCGGATTCATAGAAGTAGTTAATTTAGTGGTGGTAATATATAAAAGGAAGGTTGTATATAAGAATATAATACAGACAGATATGAAGCAATTTTAATCTCAGAGTTTAAGGGATGGTTTCTGAGCCATGTCATCTAGAGTCTCCAACCATTGGTTACGATAGTCACGCGGACCCTAACCAAGTAGTCTGCATCTATCAACATGGCTCAGACTAAAAGTTAGTGACTTCAAGCTCTGATGCCATGTTTTGGTTTGACCCCCCCCCTAACTCTCTTCCAACCATTGTAAACAAGTAAGTTTATTATGTTATTATCAAAATTTTCTGTTTTAAAAAAAAGTACACTAATATTCAATCATATTAACTTTTATAGGAAATTAAATTACACTGAACTACGTAAACAACATTTACTTGAAGATAATGAAAAAGAAGAAAAAATTCTTAAACAATTATCAAAAAAGTTGAAAATGAATCGTACTTCTATAAAAAGTAAACAGAAAAAAGAAAAAACTCCATTATGGTTAACACAATGTGGATTCGATTGTACAGTTTACTTGTTGTTTTGTTGTTAACCACATATTTATACTTTAGATATATTAAATTTTGAGAAACAGATCAATATTGAAAAAGATAATATGGATAGTAATAATAATGTTCTATGTACTACTATTGGTGTATCTTCAAAGAAAAGTATTCGTGTTAAAGTTATATAATAACCCAATCTATTTTAGAGAGTAAACCAGTTGATTTATATGGTCAAAATACTACTACTGCTACTACTACTACTACTACTACTAATAATAATAATAATAATAATAATAATAATAATAATAGTAGATCAATTACTGATCATGATGATCAACATTCAACTGGTTAGTTTTTATATTGATTTTCTAATTGTTTTGTATGTGTACAGTTGATTCATTATTAAATGAACCGATCACCTATACAGATCAATCTATTCAATTAGATCAAATCAATGATCCAATGTTAAATGATCATCATCATGATGATATCAATGAAAATTTATGTAAATCTATACGTAGTTTATTAAATCGTTTATCTGAATCACAAATGTCAAAAATTATCATGGAACTTTGTAATTTATTTCATCAATATCCACGTGCATTAGTACGATCATATTTTATTGAAGAAGTTTGTAATTTAATTGAAGTATGCTTTGATATTTCTCTCATATTTTCTGATATATTCTTTAGTGTACTCAATTAAATCGTAATACTAAACTTGGTTGGTTACATCAAGAATTAGCTATATGTATTACTTGTATTCATATAACATTACATTCTTTATTTCAATCAATCTCTTTGATTGGTTATTTGGTTGAATTTATTATATTTCGACTATACCCTGGTAACAATAATCAAGTACAATTATCATCAAATGGAATTTGTACATATTCAATATTTTTAGCTTATTTATATCGTTTTGGAGTAAGTAATTTATTGATTGTTTTTATTTTATAGTTATAAAAATGGATTGAATGATAATTTAGTTTTTGATTTAGTAGTCTGTTTTTATATCATTATTGTTGCTAGCATGAGGTGTGGGGTGGGTGGTAAGTGGAACGATCGAAAACTAAAGAGCATAAGGCCTCCAAATACCTTGGTACGGCCGAAAGTGGCGGGGGGGGGGCTCACCCACGCTCTCGAAATGCTCTTACACGGCCATGCGTATATAGCCTCTGTCATGGAAGTCCTACTCACTGCCTTTTCGTGGCAGGGGTGTTGTTCACGAAATAGAGAGGACGAAAAGCGAATGCCCAGCTCTTTAAGAGCGTTGATGGACACCGCGCGTCCACCTAGGGAAGTTGGAAAATTCTGATTCCAAACCAGTAGTGCACATGGGCTCCATTATCCTGAAGGGACGAATGGCGTATGAGCCAATCGTTGGTCACCGGCTACCATGGGATTGCATCTCCTCACGATGCTCCACTGCCTTGTGGATTAGACCTTTCGGTCAAAGGCTTAGGGTATAGTCCGCTAAGAAAAACACCTGTTTCAGTTTGGGCACCTGTGCAGTATCACAGCCCTCACACAAATCAAATGAGATTTGTGAGGCGCATATTTATCTGGTGCCCCTTTGTACCAATATTCATGTGTTTAAATAAATAAAAAGCACAAGACAGCTAGTTGTTTCATCTTATTTTGTGGTTCGTTAATGCAGCTCATTCACAACAACTCTCCTGCAAGCATATCGACTAATATTCACGCATTGTTAAGGAGTCTAAAACTAGGATAAAACAGTTAACTAGTTCATTGTTCTCAGTTCTTCAATAAGCTTTCCATCTAATAACAATTTTCTCAAACTCACTCATTTTCGTTTGTCAATTATATTTTCAGGTGATCTCAGGTACTCTTATTTTAGATATTTTGAAAGCGTATTTACGTGATTGCGATATCGGAAAAGTGAAAGCTGCCCATTTCATTACAATTGGTAAGTTGCAATTTTATAAAATGCAGTTATCGGTCATCGTAATATAGAGCCTATTCAGTCTTAGTCTGTTAGGTAGTATGGTTAATTGGCAAGAGATTGATGTAAATCATTGTCTCGTATACAAAATACTAGATGCCTTCCAAATAATATTGGTATTTACCGGATGTAGTTTGTGTTTTTATAAATAGCCATTAAAACAAGTAATGCGTTAAAAGATTAGGGATAAAGTATTTATTTATCGCTATTTGGAGCTGTGGCTCAATTTGAAGCAACTGACTTTCAACCATAGTATCTTGATTTTAAACCCAAGCTCATCTACTTCGATTTGGGCAGGAATGTATTATCACTTAATCCCACTCACTGTGTATAAAAAACCCAAGTATGCCTACCAGTATTTGGTACATGGTTCAAGAACTAAAGGTTAGTTCTTTGTCAAAGACCTATCTTCTCTTTCCATTCAGCGTACTGTGTTGTATATCATTTGAAGTATACATACATGAGTTTTTCCCTGTTCTTTGAGTATCAATTGGCTCCGTAATAGTCATATTCTATCTAATCGAATAAGTATCATTGTTAGTTTAGAGCCCAACAAAAATGCTTTCTGTGTAAAGCTTTCAAGTCATCTAATCGTTTAAAATAATAGCCAATATTGTGAAATGATGAAACAAAATAACAAAACCAAGCTGAAGCTGTTTTATGTTAATCTTACTATGTTAGATCATCGAAGGTATTTGAAAAAAAACCTATGAACCTAAGTTTCATACTGGTTAACACTAACCAACAAAGCGTATTTTGAGGGAACTAATATTCCACATGTCCAGAATGGTCCATTGATAACGTCTCATTGTAACGCTAGGTGGAACACGTTCGAATTCCATGGGGACCATCAGTTTCCTCAAGATTGTAGATATAACTTACTGATGAAGTCCAAATGATACAAAACCTAGGTTCAGGGTTTTTTTACTGACAACCTCCAACCATCTAACGTTTTAATGTATTACAATCATCATCGAGTCACTTAGACTAGTGGTCACATAATTTTATCAATAGCATTCAATTTATCAAATTGGCCATATAAACATAACATTATCGGAAAGGGTTTTCTGGAGATTTAATATTTTCATAGTTGCAAGCGTGAGTCAATTGAAGCTAGACCATCAAGGAAAATAATAATATTAATAATAATCATATGCTCACTAGTGACTGGCTTCAAGAGGTATATCCTGGAGTCCTAGTGAGAAGCAGTGACCAGTGGACTTCAAACCACGTCTGTTGTGAGATATCAACTCACTGAAGACAATTGGTGAACGGTCGCTCAACTTCGTGGATTGGTTGGAGTTAGACATAAACACCATGGGATGCCGGCTCAGTGGTCTATCGGTTAAGTGCTCTGGCGCGAGACTGGTAGGTCTTGGGTTCGAATCTCGCAAGGCGGGATTGTGGATTCGCACTGCTGTGGAGTCCCATAATAAGACGAGGCTGTCGTCCAGTGCTTCCATGTTTTCCATGGTGGTCTAGCTTCAATTGACTCACCCTTGCAACTATGAAAAAAACATAACATTGTTTACTACTCACTAATTAATCAGTGTAAATATGCTTGTAACAGTTATCATCACGTTTTATTTACACTTGATTATTATATTCCTTTTGTATCATCATTATTTTTTAGCGGTTGGTGTTAATCTACGAAAATTTAATTTGAATGTATGTCAAGAAATTATTCAACAAGCAAATGCTGAACTTGAAAAGCATAAATTACAAAACTTTGAAATAGCGTACGTCAAACAGTAATTTTCTCTTCTCTCATATTTTTCCGAAACCAGAAATAATATTACTTTCTTACACCTGTTACCCCTCGTGGAGGAGGAGCATAGGCCGCTCACCTGTGTTCTTCATCCAACTTTGTCCTGGGCCTTTCCAGTTGTTATTCATCCTTTTCGTATCTGCTTCTATTCCTTCAACTCCTAGGGCTCGCATCTGCTGGGATCACCGAGTAAGTAATAGTGAGGTTAGACGCAGGGTATTAGGTAACGATGGTAAATCAGTTGATGAGGTGATAAATCTTCATCGACTGAGATGGTTGGGCCATGTGTTACGTATGCCTGAACACCGATTACCACGACGCGCTATGATGACTAGTATTGGGAACGGTTGGAAGAGAGTTAGGGGCGGCCAAACCAAAACATGGCATCAGTGTTTGAAGTCACTAACTTCTAGCCTGAGCCATGTTGGCAGATGCAGACTACCTGGTTGGGGTCCGCGTGACTATCGTAATAAGTGGTTGGAGACTGTGGGTGACATGGCTCAGAATCGATCACAATGGCGTAGGTGTATACACTCTTTATCTTCCCTTAAACCTTGAGATTAAAATTGTTTCATAACTTTTTTCCTTCCTATACTATATCCTTATATACAACCTTTCCTTATGTACTACCACCACTAAATTAATTACTTCTATGAATCCGGTGTTCATCTTGATGTGCTAAAGAGGTACGGCAACTTGGACCGATGCATAAATGTGCCTGGTCCTACGTTGTAGCTGACTGACTGACTGAAATGGTTTGAATTATTTTTTGTGGTTAGCGTTTTTTTAGCGAGTTAGTTTTTCTACCCCATGCCCAACCCTCCTCCTTTACCCGGCCTTGGTACCGGCATTAAGTCTAGAAGAGCTACAGGCGGAGTTAGAAATAATATAGTCTTCCTATTTTTCTTATTCAGATTTGAATTGGAGGGTTTGATTCAACGTCTTTCAGAGAAACGTTCTATGGAGGAATGTGTTACACGATCATTACATTTACAAAAACTTATGAGGGTATGGACTAAAGGTAACGTACATATTTGTCTTTGTGTTTGTATTTCATTTATATTTCTATGTGTTATAGTACTTTCAAATCATTTACCTAATCATTCTTTTTATATGAAATAATCGTAGAAACAAATAAATCAATGATAAAATCTTTTACATCTTCGTTGCTTAAAGATTAAGATTTGAATCCCCACTTGATAAATGTTCTAGACTAAAAAGATAAATCCTTAACATCTTGATGTCAGATTAAATGTAGACCAAAACGGATAGTGTTTCACTGGCTTTTACATTAAATTAGTGAAATAGAGCGGGGAGTGTACAAACTTATACTTGATTTTATAACGCTCGTCTTTCTCGCCTACACGAATAGAACACTGATTTGTCTTAGATGAATATCTATACTAGATATCTTCCAAGTGTCTATTCCACAGGACAACACAACTCAGATCAAGAACACGTGACTACCCTGACTAGAACGTAGGTATATTTCCACACCAAAAACCGTAAACAATCACAGTAATAATAAGAGTAAGAGGAGAATATATAACTCATCTACTACCTGTCAGACTATCTACAAGTTTGACTAAGCAAAAAAAAACCAATCATTATTTTCCTTGCACACACATCACTTGGTTACTACTTTAAAGTTGTTAAGATGCGATAAAATTAACATTGAAGTAGAATAGATGGGATTCAGTGGAGAAAATTTGCTTTTTAATGATTTCATTTATTTAAGCTATACAGTCGTATTTATAGTTAATTTATTTGTTGAAAATACTAATTTACGTTAAAATAAAATTGAGTCATTAAAAGTCGGAGTGATATTGTGTCATAGATTGTTTATGAAAATCATATGTTGGAAGAAAGTTATGTAACAACTGAATGGCTAATGAAGTAATGGCAAGATGCAGATAGCTGTCCACTTTGTAGATATTAGAAGCAGAACAATTAAAAGATTTGATAGTGGATAATTAATATTTGTAAAAGATAATATGAAAAGGGATTCTCATAAAGAGGTTTTTTAGCGGCCATCGGTTCTTTTTACTTTTGTAGTTTTAAATTCAGATTTTCCTCAATGAATCTAGGTGGATATTCATCGCTGATCAGTATCTGTCGTACTTTATCAAGTTTCATATTGATTATTGACACAGATTTGTTTGGTTTCTATGCACAGAGAATGGATCAGGTTTCTCTTTTGCTTCAATGGGACCCAAGTTTAAAAATTCGTGTATATATATATATATATATATATATATATATATATATGTATATAAGGAAGTTATACCCCGTTAATTATTACGTCATAAGATCGCCAATTAGAACACCAATTTATACGACTTTGCTATTGTGTCAAACCAGTGACGCGTTAACGATTACGAACAACCCAGAGTCAACTCTGAGTCCTTATTTATTCTTCTCATCTAGCCCTGTCCGTTTGAGTCCAGAACACAAAATCAGCTTCCACTGAATAAATCATGTATTTCAGACATACGCAGCTTGTATACAAGCAAATCAGACCGCATCACACCATTAGATGGAAAAAATGACAGTTAGATAGGATCAAGTCGAAAGTGGCTGTGAGTATGAAAAATTATAACTAATATATTGGGAATAACTTAAGAATAGTAAATCGTTTAATAGTAGCCAATAGGTCAAATGGAAGCATATAATAAAAGGAATATGAATATACATATAATATACATATAATAATATAATATAATAGTTATCCACTAAGAATATATGTAATGATAGTTCGTGAAAGATTCCGAGCAGTTACCATTCATTTATTTCTCATTAGGATATAACATATATAATTCAGAGGTTAAGTTTTTTTCTTGATAGCTAGATTCTAGTTTAAGATTATAGTGTGTATAGTGCTTGAATGTGGTTAAAGCGTTCAATAATTTCCTTTACTCATTTTGTTTGTCATTTCATTTCTTCAAAAAAATGCCCTGTTACGGCCAACAGTGGGGAGGGCTCGCCCTCGCTCTCCAAACGCTCTCACATGGCCACGCGTATACAGCCTCTGCCAGGGAATTCCTACTCACTGCCTTCTCGTGGCATCACTGTTGTTTACGGAATTGAGAGGGCGAAAAGCGAATGTCCGACGCTTTAACCGGGTTACTGGACACGTAAATTCCACCTACGGGAGTTGGAAAACCCTGATTCCAAACCAATAGTGCACATGGGCTCCATTATCCTAAAGGAACAAATGGAGTATGAACCAATCGTTGGTCGCCGACTATCATGGGACTGCATCTCCTCACATTGCTCCACTGCCTTGTGGATCAAATTTTTAGTTTGAGGGCTTCGGGTGTGGTCCCCTAAGAAAACCACCTGCTTCGTTTTGGGCCCTCACACAAATCAAATGAGATTTGTATGGCGCATATGTATCTGGTACCTCTTTGTACCAATATTTATGTATTTAAATATATAAATAAAATCATTCTTTCAAAATTGCGATGAAAATAAATTGTATCGCATTAAATTATGTATCAATTTCTATATTTTTATATTTCATAGGATTGTCTGTTACTGATGATATGTGTTTAACTGTTGGATTAATGGATTTACTCAATGCTTCATCTACTGGTCGTTGGTGGTTAGTTGGCTCAGCAGTAAATCGACCACTGAATGATTTGTCAGCTGTAAAATCAAAAGATGATGAAAAATCTAATTCATCTTTAAATCCTGAAGTATGAGGGTTGAGTTTTTGTTGGTTTTTATCTTGATATTTACTAATCAATAAAGTCAATATTTTCTTGATTTTCGATGACAGGATTGTGTTGGGAAATACAATAGTTTCCAAAAACTGTTCAAGTATTGTTAGCACAAGTCACCATACTGCCCCGGTGGCCAAACTGAAGCACGTGCTTTCCTTAGGGGACCACACCCCAAGCCTTCGACTTAAAGGTCTGATCCACAAGGCAGTGGAGCATCGTAAGAAAATGCAGTCCCATGTTAGCCTGTGACCAATGATTGATTCATACGCCATTTGTTACATCAGGATACTGGAGCCCATGTACACCATTGGTTTGGAATCAGGGTTTTCCAACTCCCCTAGGTGGACTTTCCATATCCACCGACCCGGTTATAGCTTCGGACATTCGCTTTTCATCCTCTCAATTTCGTAAACGACACCTCTGATGCGAAAAGGAAATGAGTAGGACTTCCCTGTCAGTGGCTATATACTCGTGGCCATGTGTATTAGCCAAAACAGTTTTTTCGATCCCCATCTTCTAAATTTTCAATCTCTCGTGTAAGACTGTGATCTAGCCTTTTGAACAGGTTATTCTCAAAGATATCTCAATTTTTTTCGAAGAAACATTCGCACATTTCATACCCATAGAAGAGGGAACAAAACTTTATGTCGATGTTTATGATTTACTTTTACTTACTTACGCCTGTTACCCCTCGTGCAGGAGGAACATTGGCCGCTCACCAGCATTCTCCATCCAACTCTGTCCTGGGCAATCCTTTCCAGTTCTTCCCAGTTAAAATTCATCTTTTTCATATCTGCTTCTATTTCCCGACATAATGTGTTTATGAGTGGATTAAAAAAAGTTTACTAGAGAGTTAGTACATGAATCTATTATCTTCAAGTTCATTTACTTCTTCATTTAATTGTTTTGTGAAGTCAGTAATCAAGATTTACAATGAATATAAGGTCACTCACTTATCAAGTACAAGTTTATGTACTCGCCTTTGAAACGGATTTTTGGTTTGAGGTCTAGTGATATTACACAGTTGTACACAATAAAGTAAATAAAGCGGGAGCTGAACTCGTGACCTAGTGACGGAAATCTCAGTGCTTTCACCAATAAGCATCCATTCCAATCTTCCCTAGATTTATATTTGACATGAATAATTTAATTTGCTAATATTTGGCAATTCTATTGCCTCATCCGCCATCAATGGACCTTTACAAAATCCTATTAAACTTTCCACATAAATTTACTTTGATTTTAGATGGTAGCCGTTGCAGAAAAACTTGGCCTACGTACAGCATCACGTCAATTAACATTTAGTATTTTAGTTTCTACTCCTGGTGGTCCAGATGCTACAGCTTCAGCTTTACTTAAAGCTTGTCATACTTCTGCTAATTCACCAGGTGTTCAACTTGGAGCAGGAAGTATAGCCGGTAGAGAGAGGGAAATGATTCATATTTTATTGCATTGTGTTATGTCTGAAATGCCTTTCAATCGTTTTTATCCACGTGTATTAGGTGGTATTCTAAATTGTCATCGACGATTTTTGGTAAGTAAGGGGGATAAATTGTGTCGTTTTTAATCATTTGATTATGACTGATTGATGTGTTTCTAATTGATAAGTTCCTGTACCGCCTAATTTATTAGGTCATATATATAATAGCAAATGTCAGAAGACTAGATGTTATCTACGTTGTGCTTTCCGATGTTCTTATAGCAATAATAATAGTTATTATTGTCATTATTATCATACAGTTTATTATCAGTACACTTATTTACGCTTACCACCCATTGTGGAACATAGGGTGCCGACTAGGATTCTCTAACCAACTCTCTCCTGTGCCCTACTTTTCAGTTGTTTACAAGCGCTATTCATTCTTTTGATGTTTTGCCTCCAGTTCCCAGTTCAATGTTATTTTTTATACCTCTTCTCCTTTTCCCCTGAGAATTCCAAGTCAAGGCTTCCCTTGTGATACAGCTTTATAATTTCTGCAGTGTGTGTCTTATCCACCTTCAGCCTTCTTTCCTAATTTCCTCTTCAGCTGAAATCTAGTTTATTCTCTACCACAGTAGGTTGTTACTGATAATGTCCAGCTAACGGTTCTTCATTATCGTGCTTAGACAATTATTTATAAATACTTGTATTTTTTGGATGATGATTATAATAGTTCTCCAAGTTTCAGCTCCGTACAGTAGAACTGATTTAACGTGTATGTTGGAGATCCTGACTGTACCCAAATCCATATACTTTACTTTGAATTATACTAATTGTATAAGGTGTAGTAGTGTAGTGAATGAGAACACAAATGGGGACAATCGAATGTATTTAAACAGAAAATTACAGAATATCTTGGTCAAATCTAAGAACTATACAAAGTTGACTGTTCCTTTTTGTAAATATCAGTCAATCATCTCAGAATTAATTGTTCTTTCAGTTCTATACCAATCATTCTTTGTTATGTTGTCTTTGATTTTCTTAACCTTCTATTACCAGATATTTCACTTTCTATTGATGATACATACTACTTATATCTATCGACATCAGTAGTATACTGTCCATCTGTTAAAGTTAGAGTACATTATTTGTGTAGATAAATAAAAGAGAAACTTCTGACAAATTATTATTATTCAAGGTATTTCACAATGAAAATTTTATTTTTATTTTATTTTAGATGATGATCAAGTGTGGATTTTGGGATATTTTAAATAATAATAATTTAACAATTGAAGCTAAATCTAATGCTGGTCGAGCATTAGGTTTACTTTGTCTTGTATATAATTTCCCATTAACTGTATTAAAGGTGAGGTTTATTTATTTTTATTGTGTTCTATATGCTCTTTGTTTTGTTTTTCTTTTACGACAAACAACACAATACATGAAAGTAACTCTTTTCAATATCTTACAGAATGATGGGTTTTATTTATTTACTTACGCCTGTTACCCCTCGTGGAGAAGGAGCATAGGCCGCACACAATTATTCTCCATCTAACCCTGTACTAGGCAATCCTTTCCAGTTAACATTCATTCTTTTCATATTTGTTTCTATTTCTCGGTGTAATGTGTAATTTGACCTTCCTCTTTTCCGCTTCCCTTCAGGATTGCCTTATAATGCACATTGGTGATTTCCTTAATGTATGATCTATCCACTTCCAGCGTTTTTTCCTAATTTCCTCTTCAACTGGAAGCTGGTTTGTCCTCTCTCATAAAACGCTGTTGCTGATGGTATCCGGCCAGTGGGTGTTGAGTATTTTGCGTAGACAACTGTTTATAAATACTTTTACCTTCCTGATGATGGTCGTAGTAGTTCTCCACGTTTCAGCTCCGTACAGTATGACGGTGTTGACGTTCGTATTGAAGATTCTCACTTTGAAATTAGTTGACACTTGCTTTGAATTTCAGCTGTAGCTCTTTTAAAATTGCTGCCGGTGCCTAGCTCGGGTAAAGGAGGAGGGTTGGGCATGGGATTAGCGACCCCATCCCGTAAAAAACTGACTCTCTAAAAAAATCGCTGACCAGAAAAAATTATGGGTCTTAGTTTTTGTTTACTTCATCACATTGTTTGAAAACAATATTACCTATATACATATATCTACTTAATTTTATCCTAAAGATTTTGATTAGTAAATGTGTACACTTATCACAGTATTTCGTTTGAATGTTTTGATTATTTATCAATAATGAATATCATTTTATTTAACTGTTAGATATCAACTGTATCTAGTCACATTTGGAAGTTTGATTGATATTTGTTATAACTTATGACCGCCTAGATGCCCTGTTAATGTCTAATATGATAATAGCACCAATTACAGAGCAGCGATTTATCGATCTGACCAATGATGTATAAAACCCGTACGAATAATCTAGAGTAATTGTCGGTTTCACTTTCTGCTTAGCCCAACCAATTAAGTCCGGAACAACCTCTGCGGTATAAATCACTATATTTCAAACATACTGAGTTTATATACCAA
The DNA here is from genome assembly GCA_944470415.2 of Schistosoma rodhaini. Lineage (NCBI taxonomy): Eukaryota > Metazoa > Platyhelminthes > Trematoda > Strigeidida > Schistosomatidae > Schistosoma > Schistosoma rodhaini. The sequence goes on from OX104044.1 coordinate 83,501,684, forward strand.
ACAAACAGACCACATCATACCAATAAAATAGAAAATAACATTTGTACAAGATTTAGCCAATTGTAACTGTGAATAAGGGAGATAGTAAGTGATAGACAGGGTAAAATTCAGAAATGGTAAATCGTATAATAATAGTCTATAAGTCAAAATAAAGCATATAATAAGAGGGACATGAATACAGTTTTCCAATATTTCTTGGTCTATAATGGGTTTTTTTTTGTTTTAACTAAGATCAGTCAATTATGTAACTATTGAACATTGAATAATCTTAACAAACTCTTATCGGAATATATATGTAATTGTTTGAGCCTTAATATAAAAGTATAAGTTTCTAACTATGAAGTTGACTTCCCCTTAGTCTATATCCTGTTTTTGTTATGTATTTAGAAAGGGCCGTATGCCAATTTGTTGTAGTCTTATGTCCGACTTTTATCATGTGATTTATCCACCAATGTAAATACGACTTCTCCGACCTTAACACTATGACAATCATTGACGTTCGATCAGTATGAGTAACCTAGCGTCTTTATTGGTCCCTTGTCCGTTTAGACCTTCTAATTGAGTCCAGAACAACAGTTGCAGCTTCTATTATGCGAATCATTTATTTCAAACATAGTCGGTTTATATACCAGACAGATAGACAGATTACATCACACCATAAAATGTGAAATAATATTTGTACAAGATCAAACCTGATGTGGCTGTGAAGATGTGATACAATAATCAATAAACTGAATATAATTTAGGGACAGTAAATCGTATAATAATAATTCATAGATGAAAATGAAGCTTATATACATAATCTAATTAGTAAATAGTTAAACAATAAGAATATATATAGAATAATAGTCCATTAATAGGTCCAGGAAGTTACCCATATTTATGTCTTCACTAGAATATAACAGTTTTTTTATAATCATTACTCAATTAAATGTTTTCTTATTTTTTTTTTTTAATTAGAATTATAATTTTGGTGATAGCAGTAAAGGTAATATTGCCTTTTTACAATATACAATTATGGAATTATGTACGGGTGAATATCAAACTGTTTTATCTAAATTTATGCAATTATCAATTTATACAAGACTTTGTCGTAATTGTCGAATATTTATGCGTAAACATTTAATAAATGAAATAATTACTAACCATGAATTTGATTGTAATTTTAAAGCAATTGTCATGAAACTTGTTACAGATATACGTGAATCAGAATCATTTTAATGGGATGTAATTTATGATTGTTATTTGTACATAATTATGATTTATATAAATAAATATTTTCATAATAATTCAATGGGTTTCATTATAAGAATTTCTGATAAGGAGCTTTCTTTTTTCAGTCTATCTTGTGAGGATTATTTAGTTATTTAAACACATAAATATTGGTACAAAAGGGACACCAGATATATATGTGCCACACAAATCTCATTTGATTTGTGTAAGGGCTACGATACTGCCCAGGTAAACAAACCGAAACAGGTGGTCTTCTGAGGAGGCCGTACTCCGAACCTTTGATCTAAAGATTTGATCCACAAGGCAGTAGAGCATCGTGAAAAAATTCAGTCCCATGGTAGCGGGCGACCAATGATTGATTCATACGCCATTTGTTCCCTCAGGATACTGGAGCCCATGTTCACCATTGGTTTGGAATCAGGGTTTTCCAACTCCCCTAGGTGGACTTTCCATATCCACCAACCCGGTTAAAGCGCCGGACAATCTCTTTTCGTCTTCTCAACTTCGAAAACAACATCGGTATCACGAGAAGGCAGTGAGTAGAACTTCTCTGGCAGAAGCTATATACGCGTGGGGATGTATTGTTTTATAGAATTTCAAATCGAAAACTTTAAAGTTATTAGTTTTTAAAAGCAGGAGCAAGATTATATATTCTAGTTGGAAATGTTCATAAAGAACAATTAGTCCCACGAACGTTTGATGTAACACTGGCGTATGTAAGTGATCTCCTGCACAGAATTGTAAGAACTTTCGGTCTTATCCCGACTCAGCTGTGAATTAGACCCTAGTTAACAATGATGCATTCATTGATATCAATTCATAACGAAAGACATTTGAAAACAAATTTAGTTGAACCCTCGAAATCTTCTAATCAGTGGCTTACTGTGAAGACAGATTCCAATGGGAAGCGATGGTTGGTGGTGTTATACCGTTTTGCGTGTAAGAAAGCCTCTGTCGATAGCGTCGGATAGTCCCTGAAGTGTATCTCAAGTTACTTAGAGTTGTAAGTATGACTTATTGGGTTGTAGCTCTGTGGTCCAAGGCTTCCCTGCAGAGTAGCAAATACATGTTGGTTAAGAGTCTCATTCTGAGTAGAAGTAGCTACTCGCGGACATATGATTTTCAGTGGTATTCGATCAGATTCTTGATGAATACCTCCAACAAACTTAAGTATGGTAATCAGCAGGAGGATTTTTATATAGCAACTACATGGTAAGAAACCCTTGGAACAAATCATTGTGAAAACTGTTCAGGGGGATATAGTCATGGAGGTCTCCAATCTAAATGTTATAAATCGCGAGGGATTGACCAGTTACTAATCAGTGAACTCCATTGTCACGTGAACTAAATGTACGTGATATTAGTTTTTAGTGACCTGTTATATACCCCCATCAATTGATCATACTGCCCACAGTATAATCGCTTTTCCTAATACCTAACGCTGCGTGAAACGCTTCCTCCGTACGCTAGATGGACAACCTAAAATCTTTACCATGATCTAACACTTTATGCGATGAAGTATATGTTTCTTGACATTACTATTAACTTAGTAATACTTGAGTTGTTAACGTGCCTCTTCTAAGTAAGACTTCATTATCAATGTTTACTTATTATGAACATTGACATAGCGGAATTTATCCCTTAATAGTGTCACGAACATTCCATCTAAACAATCAAGTGAAAATCTCTATTTTGCCGTTGTTCTTGTTACTAAGACTGCCATAATTTTAATTTAGCATTGATACTTGTAGAAATTCTGGGTCTTAGGGAATTACAAATATATGAATATAAGCATGTTAAAATTGTTTTTTTTATGTTGTATATAATACAACAAAATCGAGATGAAACAAAACGTTAATTAGTGTCTTACGTGCAATAATCGTTTAAACGTGCTGTAAACCTTACTCTTTTTCCAGAACGCGTTGTTTTGAGTTTAGTTTCAAATACTGAAAAAGTATTATCGTGAGTGATGGCTATCGGATGCGGTCCTTAATGTGTGCTGCTTCTGGACATCGACTGAAACTGTCTACAAAATTTGAGAGGTAGGAGAATCTATCTGAATCTGGTAAATGTCCTACCAAATCCAGATGAACACGGTCGAGACGGGCATCAAGAGTTTTGAAAGAGCCTAAGGGTCATTTGTTTTGGTATGATTGAACGGTCCCTACATGTATATGTGTCGCAGAATAAGGTTTCCTTACCCGTTCCCATCTGTTTAGTGCGCAGTTTAAGGGTTGTTGAGAATAACTCGTGCTGAAGATCAGTGTCTTTTTTTAAAGCTGGGCGAGTTTAATGAGGTCGATTTTTTGGAAGCTGTTCAAGGAAGTTATATGAGGCAAGGAGTCAGCAACTACATTGTTTGCACCAGAAATGTGTTGTAAATGTGAAGTAAACTGCAAAATGTAGTCCAGTTGTCGAGAGTCACGAAATAAATACTCGTCTGAATATGAGATTAAAGAGAAAATAAGGGGTGTATGATCAGTAAAAGGGGTGAATTCCCGGCCTTTGATAGTGTTGAAAATGCCGTACAGCACAATACATATTTAGGAGTTCCCTGTCGAATGTGCTATGCCTCGATTCAGTGTCTAGCAACCGTTTTCTTTTAAAATGTTAAAGGTTGCCAGCAGTGGTTAATCCATTGCTGTAAGAATCCTCCGACTGCTGAGTCGGATGAGTCGCCTGCGATGCTGATGGACGCTGTGTCATCCAGATCACTTGATTTCGCATTTCTACGAAGTTCGTCGGTTAGCGGTTTCATAAGGGACGCTCATTTTAGTGTGAACGGTCTATAAAAACTTACAAGGCTGTTAAATATGTGTAATTGATGAATGGTGGTCGGTTCTGGATAATTCAGAATGGCCATCACTTTGCTTCTTAGAGTTCGGATGCCTTGAGGCACAATAGTGTATCCTTGGGCTATCTAAGGAGTCGGTTCCGATTTGGCATTTCTGAATGTTTACAGTAACGCCACGCTTTTGCAGTCAGTAGAAAAATGTCCAGATGGAGATGGGATTATCTGTCCGTACTTGCTATTAGGTAGTCATCATCATACGCATGTACGAAGTTGAGACCTCGAAAAGTGTCATCTATGAACCTTTGTAAGATCTGGGCAGCATTTCTTATGCCGAAAGGCATTAACAAACCTCTCAGAGACCGAAAGGAGTTATAACATGGAGTTCAGGAACGTCTTCATTAGCCATAGGAATTCGGTTATAGGCTTTAACCAAGTCAGTTTTCGAAAGGACTTTCAAGGGAGTTGTCAAACAGTGAATGTGAGGCAATGGATATCGATTGGAAATGGTTTTCATATTCAAACGCCGATAGTCGCCAGTTGTATGCCAATCATCGCTGTCCATTTTAGGGACCACTAGCAAGGGAGATGCCCATATGCCGTTTGACAGTCGAAAGATTCCTACATCTATCATGTGGTCGAATTCGTTTCTGGCCAACCTCAGCTTTTCGGGAGCCAGTAGGCGTGCTTTCGATAATATAGGTGGTCCTGTATTCGTGATACGATATATTACATTGCAGTTTCAGTTGCAGTTGGCATATCCCAAAGAACCTATCGCGTAATTGTTGATAAAACAATAATAATAATATAATACTTCTGCAGTAGTAGGTACACAACATTTTAAAAGGCATGATCTACAATTTACGGCATTTACTGGTTCACAGTATGCATCCCAAGAAGGGTTATTTAGTAAACATAATGGGTATGTCGTGTGCCTAGCTGTAACTGGAGATAATCTGCAACCGGAATAAGAAGTTACACTAACAGATACATTAGTGTATCCATCTATTAGCCTCCGTTTGAGCATCTCAATCAGCAGATTGTGGTGTTGAAGAAGGTGTATACCAATGATTGGCATAGAAACATCTGCAACAGCGAAGATCCAGTGAATGGGTTCGAGTAAACCCACGTTTTGATAGACGTACCTTATACCATATGTGGTGATTGGCTTTCCATTAGCCGCCGGTTCGTGTGTTTGGTCGTTAGAATTTGCAGGAAGAACGCTAACTTCTGCGCCAGTATCGACGAGGTAGCGAACTTTCGTTATCACATCAGTGACGTATAACAGACGACAATGCAACAGCCTCTGCACCAATGGGCCTCAACATAAAGAAACGGAAAGACAAGATTCTCAAATACAAGACGAAAAACACCGACCCAGTCACATTTGATGAAGAAACTCTGGAAGATGTAGAAACATCCACGTACCTCGGAAGCATCACTGATGAACAAGGTTAATGTGATGCAGATGTAAAGGCGAAGATTGGCAAGGCAAGGGCAGCATTTCCACGGTTGAAGAACATAAGGAACTCAAAACAACTCTCAACTAACTTTAAAGTGAGAATCTTCAATACGAACGTCAACACCGTCATACTGTACGGTGATGAAACATTGAGATCTACGACAACCATAGCCAAGAAGTTACAAGTATTTATAAACAGTTGTTTACGCAAAATACCCAACATTCACTGGCTGGATACTATCAGCAACAGCCTACTGTGGGAGAGGACAAACCAACTTCCAGCTGAAGAGGGAGTTAGGGAAAGACGTTGAAAGGGAATACTAAATGCGTTAAGGAAATCATCAAACTGTATCGTGAGGCATGCCCTAATGAATTTTATGGTCAAAGTTAGAATCGTCATTCACCGAACAACTCTATTTTGATTTCGGCCGGGTGATAGTGTGTATCTGAACCATTTCAAATCGCTTTTGTTTGTTAGCTGCACCCACTGCCTCATGTACCACTTGGTTTCAGGTCAAGTCATCCGTTTTATAGGCGTTTTCGCTAGTATCTAGCTAATCATTTATCTAGGCCAACGTATGCTGGTTGAAATATAATCTGTGGGGTGAGTCGACAGTTTACACTGTCTTTCTTTTCTGGAAAGGTAAGTGAGGTTTACCCCTTAATTTTTGGTTGGGGATATATGTGCTACACTTTTTTGCTGGCCGAATTCCCTTGCATATGTCAATGCTCTTTCTTTACATTCTTTTATCTGTCCAGATAAAGTTATATACTCCATCAGAATAGATGGTATGAGCAATTTGAGAAACTAACTCATGATGAAGATGCCTCTCAAACTAGTCAGGCTGGCTGTTGAAAACTCAGCGTAAATAATCTTGAAACTTGGGTAGGAAGATTGTTTGCGTGAAATTCCTTACATTTTAAGTAAATCCAACGTTTCAATCGACAAGCTTTTCAAGAGATTATAACTGAACGTTGGATTTACTTAAGGTTCAGTCGCTGAGACTCTCACAAGCATGGCTTACATACCTATTGCATTACATTACTGTTTGCAATTCCTAACCAATTGTTTTTCGTATGACCGTCTAGTCCTACTAATTAACGCTTTACAATTATTTCTAATCTTACGATTGCTAGATCTGTACTGTTCTAAGTCAGTAGAGATGAACATGTTCCAGTGTTTCTTCTACGCCTAAGGAGTTTCTTAACTTCTTTATTTATCCACGGTGGACTATTGTTCGGTCTACGTGGCACCAAGTATGGTATAAACGGGGACGTGACTGCACTAAACTTGCCTTTAAATACAGACCACGCCTCATCAACTGATGAGCTAGTATCTACTGACCAATCTATCTTAGTAGCACAATCCTGAATTTCTGGTATGTTAGCTCTCCATATGTTTGGGCGAGGCTTAATCTGATCGTATATCATATCGCTAGCTCTAAACGTGGATGATAAAACAGCGTGATCGCTATTTACTAACGGGGGAAGAATATTTAGGTTGGCAATATTCTCAGTCTCATGGGTAATTACCAAGTCCAACAGAGAAGAACCTTGGTTTACACCAAAACGTGTAGGTTTGGATACATGTTGTACTAATGCATGTCCCATTATTGTTTGCAAGAACCTGCTATCAAATGAGTTTATAGAGCATTTCGTGGTCATCTCAGTCCAACTAATGTCAGGTGCATTAAAGTCTCCTAATATCAAGCATCTGTTATTTGCACTCCATAGCCGAACGTGCTCTAAAATAAAGTCATCAGCTAAGCAGATTGGGCTGCGATAGATGACACCGAGTGCAAATGTACAACATCCGACAGTGAGTTCACAGCTAATGGCTTCACTAGTTCCACTATCATGGGATTCGCAAACGGAGGGGCGGATATTTATACTATTGGCTATGTATAGAAGGACGCCACCTCCTTTCCTGCATCTATGTCTATCACTTCTTAAACAATGATATCCGGATAATTCTGGGGTGATATCGAAGTCATGGACTAACCAAATTTCCTTCACAGCTACAATGAGTGGCCTTAATTTGTCCACTAATGTTCCTAGCTCGTAGAATTTATGTTTTAAACTACGGGCGTTGGCATATAAAACTTTTAGGGGGAACGACCTATCCACACAGGCCTTGGTAGCATTCGCTTCCAAGACCTGACTATTCGAAAACCCACCAATCGGAGATTTTCTTCACCGTTTTGTCGACGGGTTTCTAGTTCAGCTAGTGCCGTCTTCCTTTTTATTCTATCTTCAAGAGACACATCCGGTCGCATCCGAATGTCAGAGTTGTCGTGATTTCGAGCGTTACTTAACAGAAGATTACGTTGTTTCTCCGACCCTAAGATTACCTTGAGGAGTCTACACGGTCGGGGTAGAACACTGTCATCGGCCCTTTTGCCTATTCTAACTAACTTTTTGACCTGAACACCTTTAGTGTTATCTGGTAATATGCTACGGATATATTCTCCGAGCCTCTCTAAGTCATGGGTGTGTCTAACCTTAGGATCTGGATCGTTAGACTCTGGCAATTTATTCACAATAATATTCGATGATATTAAATTCCTCTCAGTCGCACTAGGATGATGATCTGCCGTTCTATCAGAGTGCGATAATGCATTGAGTGACTCAGACTGTGAGTTCCTCAATGGCTTGTCAACCAAGTGTGCTTTATCATTAGCTTTTTTTCCTTTTCTTTTCCTCTTTACTGCGGTCCATTTTTGGTCATTCAGGACAGCTGCATTGGGACTATTGGGGACGGTGACGGTTTAATCCGGGTCCTCAATTTCTACTAAAGATACATGATTACTCATGTCAATACCATGTGGCGATTTACTCCTCGTTTGTTGTAACGGAAGTTTCACTTTGTCATTAATTGGAGTAGGTTGTTCAGCGCGTTTTGTAACAGCACTTACAACACTGACACAGTCTTCACTGTCAGTACTTGCGTTACTAGCGCACCCACTATCGTTCTTTTTACAGGCTAGAGCCAATAGGCTCATAGTCTCCTGGATCAATATCGTCTTGTTAGTACAGTAGAACATACAAACCCAGTGCGAGTTAGGCTTAGAACATCTTTTGTATGCAGCTGGACTGAGACGGGTGCACATCTTGTGGTACCATTTTTTGCATTCATCACACTGCATCCCTTCATCTACGGCCAATGAACAGTTCGGCTGTCCACATTTGAATGCACTGCCAACCATTGTAATCAGATTAGGTTTAAAAAACAATATGATCACATTAATAGCACAAGCGTCAGAATATATGCAAAAGAAGGAACCACGAGACAAAGTTTTCAATAAAATTTCAAACCTTAACTGGATTAATTCAAGTTGAAGTAGACCAAGAATGCTTTTAATACAGCAAATACACAAAAGCAACGATAATCACAACAAGTATGAAAGTCACTGCCCTTTTTGAAACGCGCGCAAACACCAATTCGGTACCTTATTTGAAACTGTGATGAAAACACGAAAATATCTATGGCGGCAAATGATGTAATCACACCTATATGCATCCACTTTACCAGATAAATGAACTGAAAGTCATACTATTCTTACTTTCTGTGAATTGTACCTTGAAAGCGTTTGAGCTAATTGTATTGCGGTTATTTCAATAATTTTGCAGGTGATGTTGATTTTTGTTTCAAGTAGTTGGAAGTTAACAACAAACACTGGGAACCATAATGTCTTGTTTGCCTCAAAATGAATAAATACATAAATGTGTCGTAGTACCGTACATTTTATATGATGGATTATGCTAACAGCAGTCTCGATCCTGAGGTTCTTGAATTCTATCGTCCAAACAGGTCAAAGCACATTCGTTGCCATTCTCATCATCACACACATCAGTTTGTTCATCCTAGACGCCTTCATAATTCCCAGCCTACTAATCAGACACAACTGTCAATCACACCATACAATAAAAATTCTAATTATGCAACTCCTAACATTCATCATGGGAACATGGCAAATTTTCAGGATTCACGATTACATCACCATCGACCTCAGCTTCAGCCACATGTTGCTCATAAACAACATACGGAACATTATCACTATCATGTAAATCAAAATGCATACAGGTCCTCTGTGAGTCCTCAAAATCTTGGGAGTACATGTGGGGGAAGTATAAATGCACTCACATCAACCAGTGGTGTTAGTAGTAATTCCGGTAGTTTGTGTACTAGCAGTAGCTCTCATTCAAGCCACAAATCTGGTACTAGTCTTCGTGCTGTAGATCTTATTCCTTTATTGAAGAAAAAGATTGCACTTCTACCTGGTGGTAGGTCGAGAAGAGGTGGACCCTTATTATGTTTTCCTTCCAATTCACGGGCTGATGAAATCCCTATTGAGGACTTGTACGTCCTTGTTAGGTATCTCACTTACCTCCCCGACGACAAAGTCAAGAGGTTGGGGTTTGTAGTAATAATCGATATGCGAAGTGGAACAACTTGGCACAGTGTCAAACCGATTTTGAAAGTAAGTTCATTGAGTATTCGATGCTGATTATGATCTAGGTACTAGAAGAATGTCTAGGTCAGGATGTAACCTTGACATTCATAATTAAACCTGACAAGTTCCTTGAGAAACACAAGGCTCAGCTGGCGAGTGGAAAATTCAGTTTTGAAATACAATTGGTGTCTGTGGAGTCTTTGTTTCGTGAAGTTGATCCTAGCCAGTTAACTGCTGAAATGGAGGTTAGTTTTATATTTTCAAAACAATTATGACATCCTAACTATGTATGATATGGCATATCCCATTCGTGCTTGCTAATATTACTTACATATTGTTTTAGACATTATGGCTCCATCAGTTTATCGATAGTTATTTCTCAGACTCTCATAGACTTACGTTGAACATTTTGTTACGCTTCTAACCTTGAATTTCGCATGTAATTGCCACTTCCCGATAATATCCCGACCGTTGCTGCTACCTTGACGTGGTGGTCGGGCTTGCCTATCGTGACGATCCAATCGAGCTATGCTGGCTGGAACAATCGTTCCTCAAGGTCCTACCATGCCAGACAGAGCGGTGAGACTAAAAGCAGCAATCCCAAGGTCCGAAGGCGAAGTCGTACTGCTGTCTGTACAGAGGTGTGAAAGCAGTAATGTGTTTCCTTCAGACAACCAGCATGACAGCGATGCTGCCTTCCTACAAGGAGGGGTGGGGTTAGAAAAGGTCGACCCTAAAAATGCACACCTCGCCTTATCCCACGGACTTTTGAAGAACGGAGCTAACACGTCAAAAATCCCCCATAAAAAGGCCGTGCGTGACCGGCCCCAAGCAGTTGTCCCTTGGGCACTGCGGTCACGCTCCCAGGTCGTTAAGACCAATACTAATCCAACTTCTTTTTCAGGTCCCTCAAGAAATACCCTTCCACGGTGTGGACAGCCGGGAAGCGCTACTAGCCCTCATACCCTTATTTGCACACAAGGCCAAGTTTGTCGCTTTCAAATCCTTCAAAATCCCGATAATATTGTCGAAAAAATTATCCTTCTTGAATTATTTCTTCAACTACACGATGGGTTCCTGCTAGTCATTTCCTTATGTTCCCTCGGCACAATGAACCTTATACTTTCAGTTATCGCCTAGTATATACTGATGTTAAAACACTTGGGCTTCGGCCATTAGGTTTTTCACTCCATCTGATTTGTTATTGGCAACCAGATAGTATTAGCCTTCAAGTGGGTATTATACCTGATTATAGGAGTCTATGCTCTAATACGAGGTTGCGTCTCTAGTTAGTTTGTTTTCCATGATTTGATCTTGCTGATGCTTGAAAGACTATTGGTGCTTAAAACTTATAAGTCAGCAGTCACCTGGTTCGGTTGATTAACATTTTCATGTTATTTTGTGCAGTTTCACATACCAGTCAACATACATAGTCATCATACTCTCCTTAATTTCACCATACACGAGCAATAGTGCTTAGTATTTCTAGTTAACTTTCTTTTTAGTCGGTTTGTATCCATCTGGCATCCTTTTGTTATTACTGGTGGGGTGGCCGTACAGCAACACTTTATTTTCACGCTCCAATAGAAACTAAGCAGTAGGGTTCATGACTGAGGTCACCTCACCATGCTGATTGTGGTTGGATCATGGAAGAAACGTATCTAGGTGAGACTCCATTTGTGTCTTGCAGTCCCTCTTTTCTCCTCAATTTTCATTATAATCCCTATTATATTCGGTCTCTTACAGTATATCTTACCATATCTAACTTGATGTAAGAACTTAAACTATCGCATATATGTACCAGACTCCAGTGATGACTGATGGCGGAGGAGTATGATAATGAATTATCTCAATTATTTCTACTGTCACCCAAGACTTGGTATTACTGGTTTTTACGTCTACTTAACCTTTCATTAGGTAGCATACATTTATTCACCGGGTTCCTAATCAGCATCGTGTTTTGTTTAACACTGTTTAACACTGATAATAATAGCAATTTAACTCATCAATGTAGTATACGTTCGTGTAACAAGTAGTAAACTACACCGATTGTAATAGTATTGCTTCCGAGGTCGAAATAGGTTTAACGGGGAGGACACTAGCATTTAAATTGTTTAGTTTCAATGCTAATTTGCACTATAATTACTGATGGAACTATTTAACAATAATCACATTATTCGCTACCTTTGTCTATAACTTATTGCTGCTTAAGTTTGGCATTGAGAAATTGGATTGCTCGTTAATTTTAAAAAAATTGTTGGTACAATTATTTTGAATTCGGGGTTGTGGGGATTGTTAAATTTTATTGAAATCATGAACCGATCAATGTAAGGCCACCATTGAAAACCTGGAAACACTGGACGGCTGTTTTTTGGATTGGTTGAAGTTATACATTAAGACTGTTGGATGCTGACTCAGTGGTCTAGAGGTTGAGCGTTCGCGCGAAACCGAAGTTCTCGGGTTCGAATCCTGTGTAATGTACTGCGAATGCGCATTGTTGAAGAGTCCTGTACTAGGACGAAACAGCCATCCAGTGCTTACATGTTTCCAGTGGCGGTCTGACATTGATCAGTTCATGATATCAGTGATAATCATTTCGAGATGTACAAGAACAGTCACTAGAAATGCAATTTACAGGTGGATAATTAAACATGCAACAAATAAAACTGAATTTCAGATAGTGATCAATTTTGCAATTGGTTTTACAGTAATTGTGTAATTTATTTAAATCTTTAAAGGGAAGTCTTCCATATCATCATGAAGAGTGGATCAAAATTCGTTGCTGTCTCGAGGAATTCTTTTTATTTGCAAATGATATGTCAGACAAGTTTGGTCAGCTTTATTGTTTTTTGGACAGAAAACCCAATCCAGAATCTGTTGACGAAGCTAAACGTGCTTTAGAAGAGCATAGATCAGTACGCCTAAAAGTGAGTTATTATCCTGCATGTTATTGTGACCACTGAATAGTGTCGTTGACTTTTCTGAGAATCTTGTCAACATACTTAAACTATTGTCTTCGTACTGTCGTTTTGAACATTAATTTTTATTGCTTCCGTTAGTTACGTAGTTCCTCAATCATTTCCCCTTTATTATTTAAACATCTTTTTCATAGATTGTTCAAGCTCCGGTCCCAGCTCTTGAAGCAGAAGCTGATCGACTAACATCATGGTTACGTTATGGTATAACTGCATCACAATCTAGTGCCAATGCATCCTCTGTGAATTCTGGTTCTCAAACATGTTCTATTACTACTGCATCTGGGGGTGGTGCATCTTTTCTTGCAACATCATGGGTATCTATGAATCCTGATTTCCAACAGGTAAAAAAAGCCTCTTCTGATTTTTCAGATGAAATAAATCTCGGCTGTAATATTTCTGTATTGCTTCATAAATATTTAGTATGGCCTTTGAATATTGATGGCATGGTTTACACAATAGTCGTAATTTGTAATTGAAGGCAGGATGATGTTTTTCCAAATCGATCACCGTATCACAGATATATTCATACCTTATACTCTCTTTATACTCATATTTTTAACAAATCCATCCTGTTTACCTCCCGATTTTCTCCATTTTTAAACTATGTAATATTCCGTCGTTAAGATTATTACAACTATAATTTTCCATCTGATATGTCCTCAATTTTCGTCCTTACCATCGTTGATACTTATTTAGGCTCTTAACTCTCAGTCAATCGCAACGTAGAACTTCGTACGTACGTACATCAGTTCGAGTTGCCATACCACATTAGCACAGAGATACAGTTGTCCATTCAAATCCCATAGTGGTAGAAGTAGTAAGAATATAAGCAGTAATCGGAAGGATTAGGGGTTGAACATGTTGTTCAAGGAGTATAATACAGTGAAATAATTTTGGAAATAATTAAAAAAAAGAGACATGAAGAATTCAAAAGATTAGAATTTGGCAGAACACAAAGTGTGGATGCACCTTTGCCATTACAAACGATTTTGAGTCATGTCATTCAACGTCTCTAACCATCGATTGCTATCATCTCGCTCTTAACTCTAGTTTTATTAATTTCCTTTTTATGCGCTGATGTGAAATGTGGCAACTTGGGCTAATACATATTTGTGTCAGACCATAAATTGTCTATGATTGAATGACTAACTGATAAGCTTAACGAGTATATGTTAATGATTATCAGGAAGGAATATTATTACAAGGTACTGCAGATTTTACTTTTACACAAAATAATCCAGGGTTTAAAAACAAATGTCATCACCTTTTGAGGTTAAAGAGATTTTCTGGTTGACTTTTTATAAAGTACATCTTACTAAAAAACTATTTTGACACTTAATAAATCATTATCAGTTTGCTGATTCATATTATTCGACTATACAAATGTAGGTTTAACGTCGTCAAGACATGAATTATTGTCCTAAAATTTTAAAGTTAACATAGTTAATATATTCTCCTTATATATTGAGTAACCTATTTCACTGTCTAATGACTCGTGCCACTGAAATTAAAGAATTCATTGACTGTACATTGAAATGTTTACGAAGTAGAATAATCGATTCTACGTGTTCATTAATTACAAAATACTCATTCTTATCGTTCATTAAAATCAGTAGTACTCCACCTTCATACTGGTTGAATTTAACAATTCTTTCTAATAAATGTCAATTTTTATAACAACTTCTTAAACCTTACAACCTACGACTCTAGTCTTAGCCATTATACCACGGAAACTTATTCTTTCTTAGTCTAGCCGCATGATTATTTCGACCAGTGGTCATCAGTTAAGTGAAATGGCTGAAAATTGTTTACAATGACACAGTTGCATTCACTTTTTGTCTTCCCTTAGATCGTTAGTTTCTAAATCAATCAGCTTATATACTTTCTTTTATTCTACTAATCCATATTTTGAGTTACACGTTCAGTGTCTAATTTGTTACCACTAACACTGTGACTATTCCTACTGCTGTGAGATTTACGTTGATAATTTCATGTCGTTGTGCTAATGGGTTGGGTTGTGGCAATTTTAATCAATGTACTAGCTTTATGTTTCATTTAACTGACTGAATTTTTATAGCCGGCTTCATTCAGCTTACCACTGTGCAGTGTTAGTTTATATCTAACTCGTTCTTTAATTGAATATTTCCTAATTGTAAAGTGTTCATAAACTTGTACTTGTCTTTACCTAGGAAACGGGTACTAGGTAAGAATGGAAAATCGATTGATGAAGTAGTGAAACTTCATCAGTTGAGATGGCTGGGACGTGTTACGTATGCCCAACCACCGGCTGCCCCGACGTGCGATGTTTTGTGGTGTAGGAGCAGGTTGGAAGAAAGCTAGGGGCGGCCAGACCAAAACGTGACACAAATCCATGAAGTCACTGACAAGTGGACTGAGTCATGTTGGTAGGTGTAGACTATCTGGTTGGGATTCGCGAGATGATAACAATCGATGGTTAGAGACGTTGAATGACATGGCTCAAAATCGTTTGCAATGGCGAAGGTGCATCCACTCTTTGTGTTCTGCCAAATTCTAATCTGAATTCTTCATGTCTCTTTTTTTAATTATTTCCAAAATTATTTCACTGTATTATACTCCTTGAACAACATGTTCAACCCCTAATCCTTCCGATTACTGCTTATATTCTTACTACTTCTACCACTATGGGATTTGAATGGACAACTGTATCTCTGTGCTAATGTGGTATGGCAACTCGAACTGATGTTTGTACGTACGTACGAAGTTCTACGTTGTGACTGACTGACTGAAAGTTCGGATTGGTTAAATCGGCTACAAATGCTTAAAGTTATTTTACATATTGTTTGATTTTGTTTTTGAATTACTTAGATCTCCGAACAAATTTTCAATAAGTTATTCAGTTTTTTGTGTAGTTTTTGAATTCTGTAATCTTTTCAGCTCTAATTTTTTTGTTTTTGTATTTAGTTGGTTCCTCAGGTTCGGCATACCGTCTCTCAACTTTATGAATTTCGTACTCGTCTTCAACAGAAATGGGAAGCTGGTAGATCACGATTAGAACAAATATACCAACTTCGATTATTTGATGAAGATGCTAGAGGAATGTCTAATTGGATAGATCAACAGCGTCATTTGTTTCTGACGGAGTATTTAGATATTGGTCAAACAGCGTCACATGTAATTCTGTATTTTATTAAAATAATAGTTTTCATATTGATTGTATTTACATATGGATTCACTTTCTATTCTAATATCAGATATTAAGTGGCCTTTCTTGATACTTGAATACTTGATACTGATTTCCTACTGTGTATCATCTTTAAGACTAATGCACACTTTTCGGCTTTTTTTTACTAGGCTGCTGATTTACATGCTGAACATCGACAATTTCTTTCCAAGTGTAGTAGTGTCCGAGAACAAGTGGCTCGTCTAACAGGAGTTGCTGGCATGTTAGCTGATACTGGTCATTTTGCTAGTCAACAAATTTTAAAACAGGTGTGTATGTATGTGTTTATCCTCTTTTTCTTGCTACATACGAAAACAGAATCTCCAAAAGTAACTTTTCACCGAGTTACATAATTTCCTTTTATACAAATAATACATATCATTAGTACACTTAATACTAAATCATATTTGTTACCTTATCTACATTTATATTCTACCTAGGCACTTTGTTGTTATAAGCTACTACTGGTAGATTGGATGATAAACAAATTAAACGTAAGATATAAATACATCTCAATATTATATCCAATTAATTGTATTATAATAAAATTAAATATGAATCTCATTCTATCTTTCAACCTGTTGTGGTGTGGTCTACTTATATCCATATAAGTAGTATATGGCGATGGTCAGACATAGAATGTATTTTGGCAGAAGACCGATGAGGGAAGAACTGAACTGAAGCGCAATTGGTAGGAAAATGCATGAACAATGGAAATAGAGAAAGAACAGTGAAGATTAAGACAACTGGTTGTTAATTTGCAAATTAACTGTTCATTGTATGGTTATCAGAATTTAGTGAGATAGTCTGTAATTTTTGCGTAAATACATTCGATTGTCCTCAGTCGTGTTCTGTTCACTACACTGTAATCATCTCGTTAACTTACTAGAGGTTGAAAGGAGTAATTAGTTCTTTTTGCAATGCTAGGTATTATAGTTTTTTTATTACAGTGAATGACTTGAAAAGTATGAAAAAGACAGGTAAAATAGTTTGGAAGAAAATGATTTATAATGTAAGTAAACCATTTTACTTTAGTAACCTTAAAAGTGTACACATATATATTTGTCAGTACAAGTCATCATTTCATTTTTATTTTTAACCTGGCCTCTCCGAGTTGAGGATGTTAGACGTCTCTCTGTGTTCGATCATCGTTGTCTCCGAAGCATTGCTGACATCCAGTGGCGACACCATGTTATTAATGCACAGGTTCGGCATCGTGTGTTCGGGCGCAGAGACGATAATTCAATTGGTGTCACCATCTTGAAACACCGACTTCGGTGGCTTGGAGATGTTTTACGAATGTCGTCCCAGAGAATTCCACGTCGTGCATTATTTGCCGACCCTGGGACTGGTTGGAAAAAGTGGAGAGGAGGTCAGTGTATGTCATGATATCATGGCATGTAAGAAAGCTAGCTTCTGTTGGTCCTTCACGACTCCCTGGCTGGGGTCCGAGAGAAGGTGCAACACAGTGGCTAGAGACGTTATCAGATATGGCTCAGAGTAGAAGCCAGTGGCGATCCTGCTGCAACCTTCTTTTACTTTCTACATAAAGAGTGGTCATAACTTTCTTAACTGAGAGAGTCCTTCTTGTTGTACATTTCAGTTCCCCCCCATCATTACTCTTCTCTTTTTTTTCTTCCTTTATATATACGCATCTTCCCCTTTTTTCCTCACATTCTCATTATTTTGTGTGGCGCATAAGTATCTGGTGCCCTTTGTGCCAATATGCATGTGTTTAAATAAATAAATAACATATATATATATATATATATATATATATATATATATATATATAAGATTAAACTTTTATTTAGCCCATGTACATGTTTCTGCAATCAATTACTTAGTCACAATTATATTGACTCAAAAGTTCCGGAGTATTACAAACTTTTATGCAATAGACTTTGATTTACAATTGACAATGTTAATCTTTCTAAGACTATTAAACTACTGTCAAACTAACTGAAAGGAAGCATTTAATTCTTGATTCAAATAAGTCGACGTATTCTAGACGAAAATCAATCAACTCTCCTCTTTTATGAATAGATTGTTCCACTAGGTTTAGTTTAGTGATTGAAGGACAATCATTTAAATAATCTAATTGAAGTTTCATCTATGAAATTAATTTTTATAAGATAAACACTTAAAGAAAGTAGATTTATTTTTCTTGTAAATTAACAATACATTTCAGTCTGTGTATGTACTAATGTTTGATTTCACGCTATGTACATACTAACATCGTATCATAAACTTGCAGGCTTAAATTACATTCCGTCTATTTGAATTATTTTATTTTCATGTAAACTGATGATGAAATCGTCTAATGACCTAACAACTGGTATTTCTTCTATTTGATTTCATTGATGTATAAATTCTTCAACTAAATGTATTTGAGTTTCATATTCCATAATCAGTTTATAATAATACTACTATTGCTACATAAAGTAACATTTAACTACTTTAAATTTTTCTTTTTTTAATACATCAAAACATATAGGCTAACCAATTAGAACATGAATGGAAATCGTTTACTGCAGCACTGGAAGATCGTTCTCGTGTTTTACAATTATCAGCTAGTTTTCATGCAAGAGCAGAATCATTCTTAGCTAATTGTCCACATTGGGAAAGTGCTATGCGTCAAGTCAATGGTACATCTGTTCATGAATTAAATCAAGCTTTAATCACATTACAAGTAAGTTTGTCTTCTAAAATGTTTTTTCTTTATCAAAGTAAACAATGATAATCGTTTCAATCATATAAGATGTAAGGCTAGTAAACTTTTGGATTTATCGGAAATCTAGTCGTTCTTATCTTGAATTTCCTTGCATATATCATTATTAAACAATTTATTGTTAGACAATTATCATAAATGGGACTTAATAATGCTTGAGAAAGGACACTAATGTACTGATATCTTAAATGTTAAACCTTTTGGTCGCCAAATCAATATTCCAAATATAATAAACATTTATTGTGGGACATGAAGATTCTGGGTCCAATCCCCTTTCAAGTTTTGGGTCTTCCCTAAACTTCATAGGTAATAACTTGGCAAATTTCCAGTGCCCTGTTATCATTGTTCTAGATATAGAATACCGGCAATTCTCAAAAATTGACCAAACATTTCTTTTACTATATAGACGATAATTAACAATATTTATAGTTGGAATGTTACTTCAAATGAGTAGTGGTCTAAACGTATAGACTTTCTTAACTTCTCTAGTTGCATTTCTTGTATATTATTGTTTTTTCGGTACGTTTTCCCATACTTGTTTTTGGTTTATCTCGTTTAGCATATAGCTTGTTGTGGCTTCTACTTTTGACATTTTGTTCTCTCTGTTTTCTTTTCATCATATTATGCTTGTAATACTCTTTTTTTTGTTAGTTGAACGTGTTTACCGCTTCACTTATCTTGGGAGTCTCATCAGTCCTTGTGGTCTGGTGTGTGACGAAATCTCAGCACGGATACAGAAGGCTCGTCTAGCTTTCGCCAACTTGCATCATTTATGGCGTAGGCGAGATATCCGTCTAGCAACCAAAGGATGGGTTCACTGCTCAGCAGTTCGTTCCATCCTACTTTATGACGGTGAAACATGGCCGATAAGAGTAGAGGATATTCGCAGGCTGCTGGCATTCGATCATAGGTGTCTTCGAAGCATTGCTCGTAAATCTTGGGACCACCGAATGAGTAATTCAGTTGTTAGGAAACAGTTACTAGGATGGCGAATCGATTGATGAAGTAGTGAAACTTCATCAGTTGAGATGACTGGGACGTGTTACGTATGCCCAACCACCGACTGCCCCGACGTGCGATGTTTTGTGGTGTAGGAGCAGGTTGGAAGAAAGCTAGGGGCGGCCAGACCAAAACGTGACACAAATCCATGAAGTCACTGACAAGTGGACTGAGTCATGTTGGTAGGTGTAGACTATCTGGTTGGGATTCGCGAGATGATAACAATCGATGGTTAGAGACGTTGAATGACATGGCTCAAAATCGTTTGTAATGGCAAAGGTGCATCCACACTTTGTGTTCTGCCAAATTCTAATCTTTTGAATTCTTCATGTCTCTTTTTTTAATTATTTCCAAAATTATTTCACTGTATTATACTCCTTGAACAACATGTTCAACCCCTAATCCTTCCGATTACTGCTTATATTCTTACTACTTCTACCACTATGGGATTTGAATGGACAACTGTATCTCTGTGCTAATGTGGTATGGCAACTCGAACTGATGTTTGTACGTACGTACGAAGTTCTACGTTGTGATTGACTGACTGAATCGTTATTTTAGATTGTTCTGGTCTATCTTCCTTGTTTCCTAATTTATCTCTTGATCAGTGGATTTATTCATTCGTTTTTAGTTGTTGGATTACATGTTTGAACTTTATTCTTATTTTTTTTTCGTAATTTCATACACTTTGATTGTTATTCAAGACAGAGTAACTGCATTTTTTATTTGGTCATCTAGTTTTGTGTAGTCCGTCAATTAGCTAGTAAACAGCGTATATAATCATGTGTGTAAACTGTTTAAAGTAAAAGTCCTACCGAAATTTAAGAAATTTGTCAAATCATATTTTGTGAACACTTGTGTATTGTTTTAAATTCTTGTCACGAGTGAATGTGTTTTACTTTCCCGTTTGTTCCTCTGACGGTTACCTTAGTTACTGTTGAGATTAGCATAGTGTAGGTGCTTTTTTCATCGTATTTTAAAATTAAACTTTTGTTAGATAACTGAGACTCAGAAATCAACCCTGATGGATTGGTGTTGCTAGTTAGTCTTATTTTACTCATGCAATTTTTCACTTTATTCCTTGTTAAAAGCTTATTCAACGTCAATATTGTCTTTCTCTTTCTTAATAAAATAAAATCGTATACTACAGGAATATTGGAAAGAAGCACAATCTGCTCATGAAGAGGTTTGTACTGATGGTCGAGCACTTGCTAATCATTTAAGTTCACCTGTTCCTACTGGATCGCATACATCTTTAACAGCTGCTGTTGACTACTCACAAGGTCGAAAACATTGTACAGATCTTGTTCATGAGGTGAGTTGTTTATTTTATATGTATTTTAGCCTAATTTTTATTTTTCTCATACAAAGCTTCGGAGTCACTTATTTCTGCTCTCGTCCGTTTTTTAATTCATGGGTTCAAACCGTGATTCACGCATCAAAGTATAGTTAGATTTGGGTATAAATATATGGTTTACAATTCATAAGCACAGAAACCAATTACATTGGAAAGATTTTGTGTGATCCTTTACATCTAGTACATTGACCTCAGCGGTAGTAATTTAGATGTTTTATATTGAAGTACAATTGAGTTTCATTCTTACTGTGTTTCATTCATATTCTTCAAGTTGTTAAAGTTATATTAAAGAAAGGGGTTTTGTGGATATTTATTATTTTCATAGTTGAAATCGTGAGTCAATTGAAGCTTTCAGGTTTTTCCTTGTTGGTCTAACTTCAATTGACTCATGCTTTCATATTAAAGAGTTTGTTTTAGATTGTTTCTTTAGTTATTCAAAAAAAAGAGTTACATATCATTTTCTTTTATTTACCGTTACATTACATGTATTAAAAAATGTTTTCTTCTTGAGAGTGGTTGAGAATGTAGTGCTTCACGAAGGATTATTTCGGTAGGTTAGGTGTATTTTATCCATCTCTTGTCTTATCATATGATAATGAAAATGTTTTTCTATTGTTCAGTATCTTCAGCCACTTTATCGTAAGTAGGTTTTTTTTTTGCTGTATGAATATATCATTATTTTGAGTTGTGTATTTAGTCTTACAGATTAACTATTATATAGTTATCTATCGTGTTTATTGTTTTCAATAAATTACACATAGATTTGGGCTTGGTTTAAACAGTTAGAACGTGTTTTCGGCGAACGTCGACGTCGTCTTACAGCACGCTTAGCATTATTAATGTTTAAAGAAGACGTTGGTCAAGTGTTAGCTTGGTTAACCGAACATGGAGAACCATTTTTACAGCGCCAAACATCTGTAGGCAAGTCTATTCAACGAGCAGAGCAGTTATATAGCGCACATATGCAATTTGAACAGGTGAGAATGATTTGTTTCATTGTTATGACTTATTACGACATATTTTTATCATTTATTGATATGGAGAAGTTTCTAGGGATTTATGATACTAAACGCTTTCTGGATTGTTAACATGGAAAGAATACTGACCAATTAATGTTACTCAATAGTGCTGTGTGATTATTCGTAAGACTAGATTATTAATGTAAGTCCGCAAACGAACTTATGTCAGAACCATTGCAACTGGCTAGCAGAGTAGGTTATTTTTTGGTAAAATGTCATACATATACGTAAAATATTGGACCCAATTATAAACATTATTAGGAATCGTTTGGAATGCCCTGGTACAGTCGAGGGTGGGAAGAGTCAGCTCTCCCTCACGAGATGCTCTCAAATAACCACGCGTATACAGCCACTAAAAGGGAAGTCCTGTTCACTGCCTTCTTGCATCTGGGGTGTTGCTTACGAAATTGAGAGGACGAAAAAGTAATGTCCGGCGCCTTAACTGGTTCGGTGGATATGGAAGATCCATCTAGGGGAGTTGTAAAACCCTGATTCCAAACCGGTAGCGCACATGGGCTCCAGGATCCCGAAGGAACAGTTAGCGTATGAACTAATCATTGGTCACCGGCCGCACTGCCTTGTGGATTAAAACTTTAGATCGAAGGCTCCAGGTGTGGCCCCCTAAGAAAACCAACTGCTTCGGTCTGGGCATGACAGCAGTATCACATCCCACACACAAATCAAGTGACTTGTGTGGCGCATATGTATTCGGTGCCTCCTCTGTACCAATGTTTGTGTGTTCAAATTAAATAAATAAGAAACATAAGTGATTGAAAGAAGTAAATTTTATCGGTCACACTCATAAGGTAATAAAATGAATACCTGAATCTCAAGTATTGTTATTCCTAGTTATGTCACTCGTATACTATAGGGAATACTTAACATTCAGCGATTCAATTAGTAAGTACATAAATTATGTTTTTAGTTATTTTCTTAAAAAATAAACTATTGGGATTTACCACAATTTTTTTTATCACTGTTTTTGAAATCTCTATCTAATTAGGTTGCTGCTAATACATTAACTAATGCAGAGAAATTGATATCAGCTGCAGATGAATTAGCAGCTCAAGCAGATGATCCAGAGGAAATATTACAGGTTAGTCATTATTATAATACTATTAGTTAAAATTTCATGAAATCTTCAGTTTCGATAAAATGACAAATTGATAATGAAAGGAATTGAATTAAAATCAGTTTTAGTTATAGTAAATTGTCAAATCGGAACAATTTACATAACAGAATATTATCATTAGTTCAAATGTTAGCTCAAAGCTGAATACATCAACATGTACTTAGTAATTTTAATATCAACTTTGTTATCGGGTTTTACCAGTGATTAAGACAGTTGTTATGTAATTGAACAATATTTCTTTGATATCCTTCATAATTATTGCATATAATCATTGTGAATAGTGTTAGCAATTAAATAAAATGTAGCAAACTGTTTAACAGTGACTGCAATAATTCACAAAAAGGAGATTATGAGCTGAAGTCAATGACTAAAAGAGCTGAATCGACACTAATTTCTCACTCATTGTAATCTAAAAAAATTTTTTAAAGCCTTCCAAACATTTACGATAGACTGTCTATATAATATGATTCTATTGTATTATATATCATGTTTATTGAAAAAAGAACACGGTCTCTGTGTTTTACTTTGTTACCAAACTTGAATTCTTCTTGTGATACTTTCTTAATATTTAAATGTGAATATATTGTAACTAAATTAAAATGGCTACCCTGCTTTATATATATATATATATATACTTTGGTTTAACACCAAGTCTATTGAGAACACTCGTAGCATACATATGCAATGAAACAATTTTTCTAGCCTTTCTACTTCTGAGTCAGTTCAAATCCTAATATCTATATTTTAACAGCAAAGTTATGTGTTCATAGTTTTATGTTTCATCCTTGATGTAAATTTGAAAGCCCGTCACCCGCATATGGTAAAAGTCTAGTAGTGGTTAAAGAAGGCACTTGGATTTCAACCAGTAAGTTGCAAGTTCAAACAAACTTCGTTACACTGAATTCGGTCGGAACACATATATATATATATATATATACACGAAATGTAATACTAATCCTTAAAGGTGTATAACTGATATCCGAGTACATAAATCAGTACTTGTTAAGTTTGATGCATTCCTACAATCTCAATGAAAAAGAAAGACTCAGTAAACTTATCAAACCAAATGGTCATAAACGTTAATTTGTAATCAAATAATTAAGCAAAGTCAGTCAATCAGTCACAACGTAGAACTTTGTACGTACGTACATCAGTTCGAGTTCCCATACCGCATTAGCACAGAGATGTAGTTGTTGATTCAAATTCCATAGTGGTAGAAGTAGTAAGAATATAAGCAGTAATCCATAAGATTAGGGTTTGAAGATGTTATTGAAAGAGTATAATACAGTGAAATAATTTTGGAAAGAGAAAAAGGATACGGATATGAAGAATTCACAAGATTAGAATTTGGTAGAACACAAAGAGTGGATGCACCTTCGCCATTGCAAACGATTTTGAGCCATGTCATTCAACGTCTCTAACCATTGGTTGCTATCATCTCGCGAATCCCAACCAGATAGTCTACACCTACCAACATGGCTCATTCCAACTGTCAGTGACTTCATGGATTTGTGAAAAGTAATTGAATGTATAATCATTTTTTGTCCAACAATGAAATCTATTCATAAATATCCTCATATAAGAATCATACATTAGATACAATTTATTTATACATTTCATTGTATATTTGTTTTTTTTTATCAAAGAAGTTCTATTTCTCTCGTTCTTATCGTAATGCTATAAATAACACAATTGATTTATCCAGTACATAAAGAATATATTGATCATGATCAAGTTATCTGTTTGCCTATTGTTTTTTTTAACATAAGGTTCATGACTGTGTATACGAAATGGTACACATATATTCAATACATTGTGATCCATACTCTTGTATCTTGTATATATATGATATGGATAAACAGTTCATTCATGATCAATATAGCTAATGATATTTTCTGATTAACTATTTATCTAGGCGAAATTCATTTGATTTTATCTATTCTGTCACCGTAGAACTAAACATACTGAGCAACTGATCAGATTTTTTTTTTAAATGTATGATATACATGTATAATAGAGTACATGTGTAATCATGTATTTCCGGTAGTAACATTGATTTTTATATTCATTCTAGTGAAAATAAAGTTTTCTATTTGATTTGTAATATGTTAAAATTGGATGCCAAAAAATGATCTAATGTTACATTCATGTATAAATTGGCGCTTTAACCGGGTTAGTGGACACGGAGGGTCTACCTAGGGGAGTTGAAAAACCTTGATTCCAAACCAATGGTGTACATGGGCTGCAGTATCGTGAAGGAACAAATGGCGTATGAATCAATCGTTGGTCACCGGCTACCATGGGAATGTATCTCCTCACGATGCTCCACTGCCTTGTGGATCAGACCTTTATATCAAAGGCTCGGGGTGTGGTCCCCTAAGAAAACCACCTATTTCAGTTTGGGCATCTGGGTAGTATCACAGCTCTCACACAAATCAAATGAGATTTGTGCGGCAAATATGTATCTGGCGAGTTACTTCAAATCTTATGACTGCGACGTTTTTTTATTCCAAGGTAAATGAAACTGAATATGAACCATAGACGCTCAAAAAGAAACGATGGTGAAATTAGTTTTCGTCACGGATTGATATCAACTGGAAAATCATTCAATCCACGAAAGGGCTTAATGGCTATTTCTTTATAATATGAGGTTATCTCTGCCATTGATGAGACCTCTTTAAATTAAAAAAGACATCCTCATTTTATCAATCGTAACAAGCCAGATAAGCGGATAATATTGTTCCCAATTTAATTCTTCTGAGAACTGTACTCCAGTAGAAATGGTACATAGTTGATTTTTCAACAAATCAGTGTTGTTAAGCGTTGCTTAGTACAGATTTATTTTCAGTTTCTGCTCAAATTTTCACGTATATTCTCGTCTATTTTAAGAAAGAAACGGACATCTTTATGGTCTTTAAAATGAATGAGTTTTAACGTCAGTTTTAATTCTTCAGAACATAAATTTCTTCCTGGTCGAAACTTGGGACTAAAATGTATGTTGATATTTATGTGGATACTTCTTCACGCAACGAAATGCACATTTTATTTACTCAGTTTTAAACCAGATTTTTTGTGTAAGGACCGATAATTCTTTCTACCCAACTGTCCAGATCAAAGTAGATGAATTGGTGTTAAAAAACGTGCAATTTAATTTTAAAAAATCGAGTACTCTGTTACCTATACGCTATTTAACTTCATACAATTTGTAGAAGAAACAGCCCAGGGTGTACCAGTCATCAGCCTAAAATGTATACAGGAAAAAAGGGTGGTTAGTAGATATTTGTAAAACTTTTTAAATTTCTATAGGGGTTTGAATGGTTAAACTTGTATTACACATTGCTACTAAGCTTAAAATGCCTTCATTATATATTCTGTCTGCATTCATCTACATTCCTTGTACACTTTGTTAGACATAAGCTTCCGTCGTTATTATTCAATTCATGACTAATATTAGGCATTTCTTTTCAATTTATTATTTTTCCATAGGATGCAAGTGAACTACAACATCGTATTTCAGCTTTTACACGTGCTGTTGAAATTCGTAGAGAAACTTTAGATCTAGGTTGTGGCTTTTATTCACATACAAAAGAAGCATTGGCTTGGCTTCATAATGCACGTGAAACACATAATCCAGGTGAACATTTACCTGCTTCGATTGAAGGTATGGAAGATGAATTAACAAGTTTTCATCGTAATCGTGCAACTATGGAAAAGGATGTAGATCGTGCTTTAGCAGAAGGAGAAGCTTTAATAGCTAGATTGAAAGATTCTGAAGAAATTGCACATTTACGTACTGTTTTAAATCAAGTGAGTTGTTTTTTGTGTGACAATTTTGAATGTAGAACTTCTCATCGATACTCTGTTTGTCTCTGAAGTTGTCTATTTATCTGTCTTTAAGTTAATATTGTATGGTTTGGATCAAAAGTCAATCTAAGCGAATTTTCATATATCTTAATTTTCTCTTTTTTGTATATGTTTGTAATCCAGACCGTACCCTATCTCGAAATATTTGTAGAATTTTGCTGTTGACACTTAATCCAAGCATACGCTGATGCTATAATGTAATTTGCTTTGAATATCCTCGTGTTCATAAGGTTTTCAGTGAATTCTCTTTAGTTGTTAAAATTCAAAGTTGTACATATGAAGTGTTTTTCTTATGTAGGTCTCAAACGAACGAACAACTGTTTCCACACTGTTAACAGAACGTCAAGTACGCTTGGATTTATGCCTTCAACTTAGATTATTTGAAGCGGATGTTCATTCAGCATTAGATTGTCTACGTCATAATATTCCATCTTTATCTAATTTAAATCAATCTAACGATGTTAATTCCATTCATCAAAATAACAATACTACAACGAATCGTTATTTTTGGTTAGCTGATCCTAGACAAGCACCAGATATGAATGCTATTGAAGAGGTGTTAAGTTCTTGTTTATCTGTTTTACCAACAGCTGAAGAAGTTCTAAATAAAGGTAGTGAATTAGCTAGAGCATTTGAATCAGTTGGAGTTAATTTTCCTGCAGGTTAGTTTTTTTCGTATCTAATGATTCTAACTTTAAGTAAAATTATACTATTTTGTCTTTACTCTGTTCTGGAATATCGTATATCATTGTTTTAGGTCAGAAACACAAAAATTACTATAAGCAAAGATAGTGGCTAGCAGTGGAATCCAGAACGCGCATTTCGTCCTATTTGGGACTCGTCAGCTGGAAAAATAAATTACGTAACTGTAATATAAGTGGTGAATAATCAATATCTTTAGAACTCAGTTTATTTTGTTTATGGAAATTTGTTGAATTTAAATTTTTTATTTCCCACTAATTGATCTCAGTTGAGGTACCATTGTAAACTAGGGGGCACTAAACAGTTGTTCTAATCTAGTAATCTGGAAATGTGTAGTAGAGTAAACTTAGAATCTTCAGGTCTCTGGGGAGCCATCGAATTGATGCATATAATCCAGTTTCAACTTGAGTCATTTTGTGATATGGTACAATAACTATTTAATCTCATTGAGAACTGTTTCCCTCTCGACATTTGTAAACTCACCATCTGTAGCGAATTCGCACAAGAAATTCCAAAGCATTTTGAAGTGAGTCACTACTGAGCAGAATATAATGTAGTTTAGTTTCTATTTTCTGAATAACTTTAATATTTTGAATAATTTGATTAAAAATTGAAAAGAAAAAAAACCCATTAAACTTTAAGTTATTTCTATTTATTTCCTTTAAAAGGTGGCCCAGGTTCCAGTGATTCTGGTATGGGTGATAGTGCAGAAACTGCTGTAGAACGAGTTCATCGTTTAATGACTGAACTTGCTGATGTTGTAACATCAGTTGATGTATTGAATGAACGTTTGAATGGTGAATTAGACTGGCGTCGTCTTCAATTACAAAGTAGACAGGTAAGTAAGTAAATAGAAATACTAAACGAAAATAAGACAGGCAGAGGAATTTTAAAAAATTTCTAACTTGTTCTATTCTATATAAATAAAACTTTATTTGTTTTTAATTATAGTCATTTATGTGTGTATGTGGTTGTCTCAGTTTATTCACTTTATTAGTCAGTATCATTGATTAGTTAGCATTGTCCATTTAACTAAACATGCAGATATATATGGTAAGCAGAGATGAATCGTGTCTAGCAGTAGAATCCAGTTTCCTATTCGGGATTCGTCAGCTGGGTGTACCTGCACCTCAGGCTTGTCGATGTTCACTCTAGAACTTGAACCCAGTACCTTTCGCTTCAAACGCCATCGCGTTATCCACTCGGCCACTGAGTCCTAAGAGCCACTTGCTTGTGCAATGGGTTGAAGTTTAAATTCATTTAGTATTGTTTGTTTGAGTCTTCCCAATACGCACAGTATACACGTATGCCAATTAGAGACTGACCAGTTGCAGTCCTAACACATCTATGGGAAGATTCAAACAAACAATACTAAATGAATTTATGCCGATATATATATATAATGTTTTATTCAGTCAGTCAAATGCAGCATAGAGCTCTGGCACGTGTGTGCATCGGTCTAAGTTGTGACATCTCATTAGCACAGCATTATAAAATTGTCAACGTAAATCTCAGAGTAGTTAAGATGTTAACATTATTAATGATAATAGAACGAATACGATTCGAGAATAAATAGAGTGGATTGGTCTAAAAACTAGGAGTCAAGGGAACGATTTTGAGCCATATTACCCAAAGTCTTTAACTATTGATTGCTTACTATCAAGGTTTTACTTAAATTGTACTTTCAGTGCACATATACATGTTTGTTGATGTTTTTCCTTCCGTTTTCATTATTTTATGTTTACAACTATAAATCTGGCTTGTTTTGTTTATCTCTGTGAATGTATGTATTTTTACGTAGAGATACAGATCTATTCATATTAATTGTTTTATAAAGATACATCGTGTAGTCAAGCAATAGCACTTCATATATCTATATCCAGTGAACAGTGTAAAAAAGTTCATATTTCAATATTCTTTATCTTTTTTCTGTTATCAGTTGACCTCAAACTTTAATATCTTTCTTTAACTTTGTGATAGAGATGCTTTTAGACATAACACTTTTATCGCCTAACTTTTCTGCTATTGATGATCTATTAGGAGATTCACTGGTTGACTTAGAATACTGAAATGACATAGTTCTGTTTGGTGAAGATGCTAACGAAATGCAGAGTTTTCTGACCACTTTAAAGCAACAATGCAAGCATGCGATTCTCTCCCTCCAGATGTAAAATGTTACCTTATGATTGACTTGCGTCATCTGAATTAATGATAGAGAGTGAAGTAATTGAACATAATGACCGCTTCACTTATCTTAGGAGTCTCATTAGTACTGATGGTCTGGTGTCTGACGAAATCTCGACACAGATTCAACTGGTTTACGCCAACTTGCGTCACTTGTCGTGTAGGCGAGATATCTGTTTTCCAACCAAAGGACGAGTTTACTGTGCAGCAGTTTTCTCCTTTCTTCTTTAGGGATGTGAATAGAGGATATTCGTAGGTTACCAGTTTTCGTTTATATGTGTCTTCGAAGCATCGCTCGTGTATTTTGGGACTATCGAGTAAACAGTGCATGGGTTAGGAATAGGGAAACTACGTAAGGATGGCACATCAACTGATGTATTGAATCTTTATCAACTGAGGGGGTTGGAACAGGTGTTACATGTGCCCAACGACCTCATACCTCTACGGGAGATGTCTGGTATTGGAGTGTTCTGGGAGGAAGCTCGGGGTGGCTAAACCAAAACATGGTATCAGCCTATAAAGTTACTGACAGTTGAACTAAGCCATGTTAACGCGTGTAGACTACCTTGTTTGGGGCTCAAGTGATTATCATGACCAAAGGTTAGAGACTTTGAATGACATGATTCGGGATCGTTTGCAATGGCGCAAATGCATCCATTCTTTGTCTTCCCACAAATTTTGAGATACTGAACCCCCCAAAGTTTTTTGTTTCTATTTCACTAATCTAAATTTTCTTCTCGAATTGTGTCTCTGATGTCTAATCTTTCTTATTACAACTG
This sequence comes from Schistosoma rodhaini, assembly GCA_944470415.2. Taxonomy (NCBI): domain Eukaryota; kingdom Metazoa; phylum Platyhelminthes; class Trematoda; order Strigeidida; family Schistosomatidae; genus Schistosoma; species Schistosoma rodhaini. The sequence goes on from OX104044.1 coordinate 83,532,571, forward strand.
ATGCTGTCACTATCTCTACTATTGAATATCATTTGAGAGAGTTCGTCATTTCATTCATTTGTTCTTACTTTCCTATTTAAAAGAGTCTTCTGGTTGTACATTTTAGTCCGCCTTATCTTTTCATCCCTTCTCTTCCTACTTTCATTATTTTGTGTGGCGCATATGTACCTGGTGCCCTTTTGTATCAATATATATGTGTTTAAATAAATAATAATAAAATATTGAATATGGCCTGACAGTTTCACCTCTGTATGTTAATGGAGTATGACAACTTCAACCGATGTACATACGTGCTGGTTTTACTTTACTACTGACTGACTAACTGACTTCTTTAACTTTGTCACTTTCTATTAAATTTATACTATAATGTAACGAAATTATGGTAGTAATTATTTACAGGTTTTGATGATCAATACTTGTAAATGCCATGTATCTATGTCTTTGTACACATGTATCTTGCGTAGGTGCGACTGTCAAGTATGGTAATTGTGTACTCATTTTTTAGTGAATACTTAATGTTTAATATAAAAGTTATGTTAGGTTGCATAGTATAATTCTATTTGGACAACAGATTAATAGTATCTTTATTCTTCAAGTAATAAATATAACTGGAAAGTGAGTTAGCTACCATTTATTTTGATTGGTAGTTTGCGTTAGGTATGTTTCATTTTATAGTGATGTACAGATTTATGATTTAAAGCTGAATATAGTACTTGTCCAATCGATTGATAACTGGGTCCTCAATTTATCTACCTAAACTGTTCTTCTTAGCTAACTGGGTCTTTTTATGAACAATTTTGATGGATTAAGAATTAAAAAAACAAACTCTTGAGCTAAATTGGTAATTGGTTTAATGTGATTAAATATTTTGTTCAGACAATAGTTAGACTGAGCTACAAATCAAATTTCAAACTATTCATCATCTGTCTTGTCACATATTATGGTTAATCCTCCGTTACTCTTTCTTGATCCGGAGTAATATAAATATCATTATGGAATTCTACAGATTTCTGATATAATCAGTCTTAGTCGGGACATGTACATCATATGCTGCTTGCCTCGATATGCCCATCATGACACAAGGTAATATAAAGTAGATGTAATGTGGCTAACAGTGGAATCTAGGATGCGCGTTCCATCCTACTTCGGATTCGTCAGCTGCTCGTATTTGGACTCCAGAGTTAATGTTCACTTCGGGACTCGAATCAAATACCTTTCGCCTCACACGCCATCGAATTCATATGACCATTCACTTGTTCAACGAATATTAATTTAAATTCAATTTGAAGTAGTTTGGATTGTCCCTCTGTTGATGTTTTGACTAAAATTCGATCAGTCTATTCTATAGTAACTTATGTCAATGGGCATGTCGAGGTATTCCTCATAAGATGAACATATGCGATCAAAATTGTCAGAATATCAACAACGGGATCAGGCAAACCATTTCAAAATGAATTATTTCTTAATTGTTGAAATACTGGTTCAAACTAGTAGATTGAAGGTGTAAACCCTACTTCATACTTCATGAGGAGGTGAAATACCACGACAAGAATTGTTACTTCAAACCAATTACATTAGTTTATGCTTGATAACTGTGTTCAGTCAGTCAGTCAGCTAAAACGTAGGACCAGGGACACATATGCATCAGTTCAAGTTGCCATACCTCGTTAGCTCAATAAGATGAACACCCGATTCATAGAAGTAGCTAATTTAGTGGTGGTTACGTTACACCATTGTATCTATATATAATACATAGAAGTCTTATAACAAACACTGTATTATTACGATAGTTGTTGGCACATATTATTTAATTTATTTTCATATTTAATGTTCTTGTTTATTATTAATGTATTAGGCAATAAATCAAAATGTCGCCTAGTACAACAGTTCATGAGTTCTTTATTTTTCTAACTTTAATGTAAACAAATGAGTTAGTTTTGTGCAAAAAGACTGATTGTTAAAATGTGTTCATTAAATGAAGATCATAAAACCCGATATTATTATTATGATCATTTTTATTATGGTATGAAATACACTCGAAATGTTAGCGTTAGTGACACTACTGAATTAGGTGGAGCAACAAGGTTTGAACTTGCGAATTAATCGTTGAACCTTGAAACCCTTAACCAATAGGCTACCGCACACACTATATATACCTATCTAATAATAAGGTGTTATATCTTGTCGCCGAGTAGATGCCTTGTTGATGTGTGACTTGATAAGACCGCCAATAAGAGAACAGCGAATTATCGATTGGAACAGTGACCGTACGAGCAGTCTAGAGTTCGTATCGGCCCTGCTATCTGCCTAGCGCAGCCAGTTAAGTCCAGAACACCAATAACAGCCTCTGTTGTATGAATCATTGTATTTCAAACATACTGAGTTTATATACCAAACAGACTGACCACATCGTACCAATAAAATAGAAAATAACATCTGTACAACCAAATGTGGCTGTGAATAGGGGGAGCAGTAATTAATAGACTGGGTATAACTCAGGAATGGTAAATCGCACAATAATAGTCCAAGGGTCAAAATAAAGCTCACAATGAAAGAAACATGAATATGAGTAGTTTAATTATTTAGCAAATATACGATAAAAAGTATATGCATAATATGGGTCCGTAAATGGATCCCATAGTTACCATTCACTATTGTTATCGGGATATAACAACTCCCCTTTTTTGAAAAAAAAATCTGGAGCTGATATCCGGATTCAAAATTCTCCGAGCCTCTCCTCCCACACGAAAGAGGGTTGGATCCTCATATACCCAAGTTACCATTAATATGACATAATTTAAAACATGTTTGTCGCATTTAACGGAGAATCCACTAAAATTGACTAAATCGTTAGGATCGACAACATTTGATTTGAGGTCACTAGTGTTTTCTAATTCTCTTGAAAGAGCTTCCTTGAATTTATTGAAAACCTAATTGGTAGATAATGAATCATTGGAATCATTGGGTATTAATTTCATGAGGGATTTTGAAGTTTTGTTACCACTATAACTAATACTATATCTCCGACATAATATACATTATCCGAACAATCATTTACTGTAAACTCTTATACTTTCATCTTCATACTTTGTTGAATTAGTTATCTAAGAACAAGAAAAAAAGAGACAATCTTCTCTTTATGATTTTAAATATGTTTAGTTTTTTTTTTGTGTGTGCTACACTTTTTTTTTTCATATTCCACTAAAAGTTAAATATATATGTACTTCTTCATTCACTGATAATAATGATAATGAAAGCCAACTATGTAATTGTTTAGTTCTGTTTTTTTTTTCTTCTTCAATATTAACCTGTTTTTTTTATAAAATCACGAATGTATTATTGAATAAACTCATTAGTTTTCTTTATAACTCATTTAATTATATAGTCTGCTTAGTTTAAATAAAGGATAAGTTTAACATTCCAAAAATAAAATGTACTTCCTTTGAACTTATCGACTATTTCAGTGCTTAGCTACATTATTCTGTGTTTGAATTGTCTATTATCATTCTTGATATTTGAGTGTGTGTGTTTTTTTTTCTTTTAACGGTACCTGTTGTTGGTTTTGCAACTTATTAGGTTATTAAACAGCTCTTGTACCCAAACAGTTTGTGTGCTTGTTCTTGTTGATATTTGTAATAATTCTTTATTCTCAAAACTAATATGAAAGTGAATAAGCAAAAATGGACAGCGGTTAGCAGTGGAATGCAGGACGCACCTTTTTCTCCTATTTGGGACTCGTCAGCTGGATGTCTCAGAGTTGGTGTTCACTCTGGGACTCAAACCCAGTACCATTCACTTCAAACGCCATCGGTCACTGTGTCCTGATAGCCACTTGCTTGTGCGATGGGTAGAGTTTAAATTCATTTAGTATTCATTTAGTCCCAAATAGGGTGAAACGCGCGTCAAACTGGATTCTACTGCCAGCCACTATTTATCTTTGCATACCATGCTTGTGAATTTAGGCTATATCGACGCAATACACACAGTATGCACATATGCCAATTAGAGACTGACCAGTTGCAGTCCTAACACATCGATGGAAAGATTCAAACAAACAATACTAAATGAATAAAAGTGAATAGATTTCAGGGCTTTCAATCTATGAAATGCTACAAATAATCCTCATAGGGAAGTTGGAAGATCCTGATTTCAAACTAATGATGCACATGGTCTCCGGGATCTTGAAGAAATAAATAGCATATAAACCTATTCTTGGTCACTGGCTACCATAGGATCTCATCCTTCAATATTACTCCGCAGTCTCGTGCATTAGATCTCTAGCTAAGAGGTTCGCAGAGTGACCATCTAAGATGATAACCAAGTGCTTTGATGTAGTCATCGGGACAGTTTTCTACTTCATCTACAAATTTGACGATTTATTATGTGGCGCATATATATTCCGGTGTCTTTTCGTACCAGCGTTTATGTGTTTAAATAATAGAATAAAGTCTAAATTCACTTAGTATTGTTTGTTTGAATCTTGCCATTGATGTTTTAGGACTGAAACTGATCAGTCTCTAATTGGCATGTGTGCATACTGTGTGTATTGCCTCGATATAGCCTAAATTCACAAGCATGTTATGCAAAGATGAATAGTGGCTGGCAGTAGAATCCAGTTTGACGCGCGTTTCACCCTATTTGGGATTCGTCAGCTTGATGTACCTGCATCTCAGAGTTTATGTTCACTCTGGGGCTCGAACCAAGTACCTTTCTCTTCAAACGCCATCGAGTTATCCACTCAGCCATTGAGTCCTGATAGCCACTTGCTTGTGCAATGGGTTTAAGTCTAAATTCAACTTAGTATTGTTTGTTTGAATCTTCGCATTGATGAATAAAGTCTAATTGTTTAGACTGATATCACACTGCTTCTTTTTGTTTACGTAGAATAACCCTGATACTGTAAACAGTTTTTTCATCACTCAATACTGTTGCAATCTGATAATTTCATTTTTTTTTTAAATTTCTATTCATAATGCACAAATAATTTAGGTCTTACATTGGATAGGTCAATGTGAAAGTATTTTACATCAAACTGCTGTTATTCCATCTAGTCTAACTGAAGCAGAAACTCTTTATGCTGATCATGAAAAATTTCAACCAGTTTTAAATGATGCGCATCCTCAAGCAGTTCAATGTGCTGCACGTGCAAGTTATTTTTTACAACAGACAACATTAAATAATACATCGACATTAAATACAAATTCATCAAATAATGAACATCCAAGACGTAAAGATTATCAATCTGTTGCTGAAACAGTAGCAAATCGATGGCAAAAACTAGTTTATGCTGCTGAAGAACGTCATAAACTACTGATTTCTGCAACTAATTGGTAAATTTGATTTATCATTTCAATATATATATGTTTCATGGGATAATTTGTGCTTAGACTCTAAGTAATTCTCTTAGTATTCTAAATGTATCAATGCCAATTTTGGACTTGATAATTTCAAATAAATTGAGCATTGGGTAGTAAGTTAATAGTAAATATATTTTTGTTATATGCTTATGAGTTGAGATCATGAGTCAATTGAAGCTAGATCACCACCACGGAAAACCTGGAAGCACTGGAAGGCCGTTTCGTTCTATTGTGGGACTCCTAAGCAGTGGTCTAGCTTCAAGTGACTCATGATCTGAACTATATTAAAATCACTAAAATCTCCACCAAATCCCTTCTGATATCCTTATGGGTAAAAAAAACTTGTATTTTTAACATTTCATGACAATGTCAACCACTTCTTCAAAGTAAATTAAAAGCCAAAATTAAATTAGCGCAAGTTTAAATAGTACAAAGGAAACAATTCAGGATATGTTTAGTATCATTTAAACTTATGTTAATTTAGTGTTGGTTATTTATTTACTTTGAAGAAGTGGCTTACATTAAGTCACGAAACGTCATAGATACAAGATTTTTACTCATTGGGATATAACAAAAATTTATTTATCATTAATATTCTATATGGTTTCATGAAACCTGTTTGTTATGTATGCTTGATGCCTTTCAATTAAATCTATAAATACAAAGTGTTTTCCTAAGGAAGTAATTAAACATTATTATGACTAAAGAACGAATAGATTTCTATCAAAGCTCAATATACAGCTTCTATTACTGCCATACGCCGATGCTTAGTAGAGTGTTGGGTTTATCTTTAGCTTGATAATAGAGTACCTAATGGTCTTGAGTGCTGTAAGAGGTATAAGGGCAGTTATCACTTCTCGGTTGCCCACAGCGTGGAAGTGTTCTTCTAGAGGTACCTGAAAAAAATTGGGTTAGCAGTGGTCTTAATGACCTGAGAGCGTGACCGCAGTTCCCAAGGGACAACTGCTTGAGGTTGGTCACACACCACCTTTTTGTGGGTAGTTTTTGTGTTAGCTCCGTTCTTCAAAGGACGTTACCGTCGGAGACAGATGTCCGTGGGATAAGGTGAGGTGTGCATTTTTAGGGTCGACCTTTTCTAACCCCACCCCTCCTTGTGGGAAGGCAGCACCGCGGTTATGCTGGTTGTCTGAAGGAAACACATTATTGCTGTCACAACTCTGTACAGTCAGCAGTAGGACCTTGGGTTTGCTGCTTTCGGTCTCACCACTCTTCAACCGACCTGCCTGACATGGTAGGACCTTGAGGAACGATTGTTCCAACCAGTATAGTTCGATCGGTTCATCACGATTTGCAAGTACGACCATTACGTCAAGGTAGCAGCAACGGTTGGGGGTACCTAGTGGAATATATAGGACAATAACACGTCAATTGTTGTTCAATATCAGAAGTGATAGGAAAGTAGTGCTGGCCTTTTGTATGAAAAAAATATCAAAATTTAGCTTAACCTATATCAAAAAAGAAAACGGAAAAAAACTAGGACTATGTTTTGTTTTGGTATCTAAGTATGAAAAAGTTCAAATTTGTATTGTATAACTGAAGAAAAAGTTATCCCTGTGTAATCGTAACATTTATATTGGGAGATGGTTTCTTAAACACTAATTCTTTTTAGATTTTCTGAAAGTATTTTGTTTGTTACATAATCTGTGATCCTGTAGTATCTTCAAATCGTAGTTATTTTCTCGATGGTTAACTATTAGAAACCTATAAAATGTCTTATTATTGATCAGTTGTCCTTGTAAGCTAGACAATTTTCCTGCTCACTTAGTTGTTTAAATTCTTTGTCTGTCTGTCATCGTTATCATTCAACTAACAATGTTATGACCAGTAAAAATGTATTTACATGTGTTCAATGAGCATACCTTACGTTAGACTTTGTATCCAACTGTATAACTCATTGTCAATTGCGGTGTTAGTATTGAGCTTTTTTCTATTTGCTTTCTTATTACACCAATCATTTTCAGCATGTACTTGTTTGTGTTAAGTAATAATAGTCATTGTTGTTTGTGTAAAGTTATTCAACTTAATTTTATACAGCTAAACAGTAGGCTTCATAACTTTCTTCCTTGCTATACTATATACGTATATACAACCTTTCTTTTATATATTACCACCACTAAATTAACTACTTCTATGGATCTAGTGTTCATCTTGTTGTGCTAACGAGGTATAGCAACTTGGACCGATGCATAAATGTTCCTGGTCCTACGTAGTAGCTGACTGACTGACTGAGATTTCTCTATTATAGTCCAGTACACAAACGTGGAAAGAGTAATTGAATTGTACACTCCCTTACATATTAATATTATTATTTTTGACTGATGTTTTATCTCTGTATATTATTTCTCCACTTGTCTACTAGTGATATAATTGTATCATCATTCTGTAATTTGTTTTAATACCGTTTTATTTTGGATATATATAGTGCAAATAATTAAGGGAGTTGGCGCCATGATTTTTTACATTCAATAATAATGTTAACCATGATAGCAACAGCTAGAATCTAGTCATGAATTAGCCATTGAAAAGTCTTATCCATAAAAAAAAAAACAGAAAAGAAATTACTATCCAATGATATCTTCTATTCTATACTTTTGTTCTGTATCAAATAGAGAAAATAAGAAAAAAAAAGAAAACGATATAATTAATGACAAACAAGAAGTCCAGTCAATCTATATCTATGTGTACATATTATATATATGTGTATACTCTAGTGATTTGAAATGTCATCTAGAAATGTTGTTTAGCCCATTAATAGATAATTCTATGTATATTCTATTCTATGTATATTAGTCACGTAAAGTGTATATATATATATAAGCTACTAAACTATGATACTACTTAATGATTACATTGGATTTACTTATTCACTTATTCTTAATACTATAGGGATAGAGATAGTAATGACTAATTTCATTTAGTTTCATAAATTAACATTTTGTAGTTTTTGATAGTTTTGTATTAAATTACACTAAACTGCCATGGACGGACTTCGATTTGTGATACCTCCTGGTGAAGAGTATAAGTTGATAAAAAATTAGAAGATATAGTTAAACTACGACGTGATATTAATTCATTTATTCACTGGCTGATGACCTGAAAAATGTTCGTAGATGGATATTGGCTCTTCCGAATTCATGTGATCATTGGTTACAGACGTTGAATGACAGTGCCGATATATTTTCTCTGCATCCTTCTATTGATATTACTTATTTACCCCCGTTACTCCCAATGGAGCATTGGCCGCCGATTAGCATTCTCCAACCCAATCTGTCCTGGGCCTTCTTTTCTAGTTCTATTCAGTTTTTGTTCATTCTTCTCTTTTCTGTCTCTATTTCTCGGCGTAATGTGTTCTTTGGTCTCCCTCTTCTGCTTTGGCCTTCAGGATTCCATGTGAGTGCTTGTCTTGTTATGCAATTGGGTGATTTCCTCAAGATATGCCCAATCCACTTCCATCGCTTCTTCCTGATTTCTTCCTCTGCTGGAATCTGGTTTGTTGTCTCCCACAGTAACTTGTTGCTGATATTGTCTGGCCAACGGATCCGAAGTATCTTGCATAAGTAACTGTTAATAAACACATGTGTCTTGTAGATGATGGCTTTCGTAGTTCTCCACATCTCCGCCCCATACAGTAAAACTGTCTTGACATCTGTATTGAAAATTCTAACCTTGGTGTTGATTGACAATTATTTTGAGTTCCAGTTGTTCTTTAGTTGATATTGAGTCTCAGTATTTCTTTATAGATACTTTTTCATTTGTTCTTCTCAAACTATTTTCTCAATGGTTAGTCTAGTTATCACTTGCACTATGGTTATTTCAATTCATCTACTCTTCTTGTTGTCATGGTAATGTAGTGTGGCAATATGGGTTAGTACACATTTGTACCACGCTCTGTATCACTAGCACCTAACCAACATCTGTAGATGTTTTATGTATGTCCTTTTAGGTGGAGTTTTTTTCTCTGAGTTCTTAGATTTGGTTGTGGAACTTTCATTATTCTTCTGATCAACTTCAGGTAGAAATGATGTATTAGAATTTTTCTGTATATTACTCAGTTTATCCTGTCGACCTCGATCTTGATTGGTTATTGTTGACCTTTAATCTGTTATTATCTACCTCTTTTGATTGTATCTTCCTTTGGTCTGTGTTATACTTGTGACCGCCTGGATGCCCTGTTTAATATATGACGTGACGATGCCACCAATTAGAGAACAATATCTGCGTCTGCAGTATGAGTCATTATATTTCAAACATACTGAGCTTATATGCCATTTTCGGCCTAAACACAGGTAAAACCGAGGCTTTCAGTTTCTACATCACTGCTTCTGCAATAAATCCTGATATTGATTGTCCCATCGGTGTTCTTTTCGCTTGTTCGTAAATTGTATTGTAGAATTGAAAGTATGTTATGTTTAACAGGGATCTATAAGTTCTAGTAAACTTTGACTTTGTAACTTCGCGTACTTTGGAAGGTTCGTGCTTTGCCGTGGATCAGGGATAGAGTTTCGTTAGCTAAGCTTGGTTCAGTAGAGGTGGATAAGGCTGTAACATTAAGGGATATCAGTTCGTCGTTGTTGATTTGAATTTCCTTAGTCTTATCCAGGAATTGTATGAGAGATTTGATGGGGTGATTGGTCGAATCCTCTAAATGTCTCAATATTCGTGGCATTTCTCTTGTCAAGTTGTATGTTTGGGTTCTAAGGAGTGCTACAGTTGGATGTAGTGGAGTGTTTGTTTTGTATATTTTCAGCCTGCCATTGAATCGTGGTAGTATTGGTCTATTGGATTTCATTTTCCATTGATCTCGCTTTGATATTCACCCTGCTTTGACAAGCTTGTTTAAAGTCCTTGAGGTTTTATTGTCTAACGTTTTGATGAGTTTGTGTCCATTGATTTATGTACGCTTTTATTCTCAAGTAGTTTCTCATCTTTTTTTGATTTATTCTTCCCTCTCCATAATTATTGTAGTGCATCGTTTTCCTACTAGAATTATATGACACTATCTCTAGTTTTGAGTTTCTTGAAGACTTTTTGTTCTTGTGCGATCAGTTGAGTGTTGTCTTCCTTCCGTCGAGTTAGTGGTAGTATGGTTTATCTTATTTCCTGTCAAATGTCTGTAAATGTGTTCATCTTATTTCTGTTTATTTCACATGTTCTACTTAGGTGTATTCTAAATGTATTTAAAATGGATATTACATTTAGTTGATTATTGAGTTATACCGTACATATCTACATAATTTAATCTCTGTAGTCTGTTGTAAGTGTTGTTTTGAATTGATGCAAATCTCAGGTGAATGACGAAGTAATCTGTTGAATGACTTATTACTTTCAATTTCATTATTGAATACCCATCAGTATATATTTCAAAATCTTTCAAGATAATCTATACTCGAACTTATTCGAATTTACTACATTTTACCAAGGTTATTGCTATTAAAAGACTGAAACTAAACTTGTTTATTCAATGGGGTACAATTGTAAATCTCTCATTACTCCCGTAACTTCTATTTGTCATTATTCATTAACATAATATCTTATTTAAAAGAATTAGAGAAGTATATTAACTTGTCAGCATTTCAAATCATTCAAAGAATTACTAAATAATTCTGATATTATAGTTCATCCTAATAAAAGGATCATGGGTTGTTATTATGTATCAAAACTGTTTTCTTCATTATGATGTCATCTTTTTTCTATGCTTTATTCATCACACTCTATTAGTCTATCCAATTTTATGTTTTGTTATGACGTAACCTATGATGTCTACTTTCATTTCCGAGAAATATATCTCTATTTATTGGGGAAAAAATTTTTCTTCCCTTTCGAATGTTTTACATTTATGAACATGGGAAATATTCTTCCTTTCTAATTAGTTATAATACTTTCATATTTGTTGTTATTCTATTCATATTCATTAATATTGATATTAGTTAGAAATAATTATTACTATTATTTTCCATCATGGATTGGTTGAAGTTAGACATTAACACCGTTGGATGCCGGCCGACTCAGTGGTCTATCGGTTAAATTCTCCGGCGCGAGACTGGTAGGTCCTGTGTTCGAATCTCGCGAGTGCGGGATCGTGGATGCACACTGCTAAGGAGTTCCACAATAGTACGAAACAGCCGTCCTGTGCTTCCAGGTTTTCGATGGTGGTCTAACTTCAATTGACTCATGATGTAAACTATGAAAATACTAAATCTCTACAAAACCTCTTCTGATCTGTTCTTATGGTAGTCAGATTTATCCATGGAAAATGTTTAAAATTATCAGAGCTGATAAACGTAATAAGAAAAGATCTTGGAGTGAACTATATATGTACTACTTACTAATTATTCCTTACGCCTGTTACCCCTCGCGGAGGAGGACATAGGCCGCTCACCAGCATTCTCCATCCAACTCTGTCTTGAGCCTTCCTTTCCAGTTGTTATTCATCCTTTTCATATCTGCTTCTATTTCCGGCGTAATGAGTTCTTTGGTCTTCCTCTTTTACGCTTCCCTTTCGGATTCAAAATTAGGGATTGCCTTGTAATTTACATTGGTGATTTCCTTAATGTATGTCCGATCCACTTCCAGCGTCTTTTCCTAATTTCCTCTTCAACTGGAAGTTGGTTTGTCCTCTCACATAAAACGCTGTTGCTGATAGTATCTGACCAGTGAATGTTGAGTACTTAGTGTAAACAAATATTTATAAATACTTGTACCTTCTTGACGATGGATGTAGTAGTTCTCCACGTTTCAGCTCCCTCTGTACAGTAGGACTGACTGTCTTGACGTTCGTATTGAAGATTCTCCCTTCGATATTGATTGACAGTTGTTTTGAGTTCCATATGTTCTTCAATTGTAAAAATGCGGTTCTTGCTTCCCCAATCCTCGCCTTTATGTCTGCATCAGATCCCCCTTAATCATCAATGATGCTCTCCTTGTACGTGAATGTTTCTACATCTTCCATAGTTTCTTCGTCAAGTGTGACTGGGTTGGTGTTCCCGTGTTGTACTTGAGAATCTTGTTCGTTCGTTTGTGTATGTTGAGGCCTATTCATGCAAATCCTGCAGATAAATTTGTTGTCTTCATCTGTATTTGTTCGTATGTATGAGATAAGAATGCTAGGTCATCTGCGAAGTCCATATATATATATGTATATGCAATTAATAACTACCTAGAAATTAAAAATGGTTACATTTTTCACAGCTTTCAGTAACTTTCTGAATACGGGTTACTAGTTCAAATTATTGATAGATTGATAATTTTAAAGTGTAAATGACGAAAAACTAAAATATTTGTCTGTTGATATTGTATAATGTTAATGACTTTCACATTTTTAGCATTTTTTTTTGCCCCACAATATTACATGATTCTATACAATGTGTAATATTTCAACCTTTAGATAGCTTGTATATTTCAGTCAGTCGGTCAGCTACAACGTAGGACCAGACACACATATGCATCTGTCCAAGTTACCATTACCTCATTTGCACAACAAGATGAACACCAAATTCATAGTAGTTCATTTAGTGGTGTTAATGTTTAAAAGAAAGATTGTATATAAGGATATAATACAGTAAGAAAAACAGATATGAGGGAATTTTAATCTCAAGGTTTAAGGAAAGATTAAGAGTGTATACATCTGTGCCACTGTGAGCGATTCTGAGCCATGTCACTTAGAGTCTCCAACCATTGGTTACGATAGTCACGCGGACCCCAACCAAGTAGTCTGCATCTACCAACATGGCTCAGACTAGAAGTTAGGGACTTTGTGCACTGATGCCACTTGTTTTTTTGGCGACCCCTAACTTTCTTTCAACCATCGTTAATACTAGTGAGCATAGCGCGTCGTGGTAATCGGTGTTCAGGCGTACGTAACACGTGGCCTAACCATCTCAGTCGATGAAGATTCATCACCTCATCAACTGATTTTCCATCATTCCCTGATGCCCTGCGTCTAACCTTATTATTACTTAACCGGTGATCCCACCTGATTTGTATATTTACTTAATATATACTCTTTTGACTGATTTAAGTTCATTTCATCCTTATTTTTGTGTTATCATTGTATCTTTGATAAAAATTGCAAACAGTCTTTTATTTATATTGCTCAGTATTATCTCGTTTGTAGACCTCATCGTCTATAATTTTAATGGACATTCATTACCTACTATCAGTTATTTAATATCACACTTTCATAGTGTATGATAGCCTTCTTTTCTTTGTGTACACAAACAATTATCACACTATAATTTACAATCATACTTTCGTTTTTTTTTACTGTTTTCCAATTCATTCTCATCGATGCTGTTACTACTTTCTTTTTTTGTTGATAAAAAACAACCCCAATAGGTATCGAACATCGGATCAAGTGACTTCAGTTTTATGGTCTCTGGAAAAAGAATATCGTCGTGAAGAGGATTGGTGCCAAAATGAAAAAGCTCTAAATAGTGGTGATCCTACAAGTTATTTAGCTCAGTTATCATCAAAACATGCAGAACAAAAAGAAGCATTCTTAAAAGCTTGTATGCTAGCTAGGTAAGTGACATTGTTAGTGGAAATAAAAGAATGAAGAGTTAATAGTCTCCGTCCTGTCTTGTTTTGCAATTGATCCACATCATATTACAGCTCTCCTTTACTTGTTAATATTATTTTTAAAATTTCATTTCTTTTTCATACCAAATCCTGTTTCTTTTCAACAAAAAAGTACTTCAACAACTTTCACTGATAACGAGCAGATAAGCATGTTCTAATCACCAATGTGTTTTACCTAGTGAATGTGCGAACTAAAGAGATTACTGTGAAAAGAACGTTTATGTGCTACTAAGTATAATCAAAACAAGTTGAAAAATAAGAAAAAAATTGCAAACATTTTGTATTTAAGGAAATAGAAAAATCAAAGTTGGGTAAGTGAAAGTATGGAAAAACTTGTATCTGTGAGAACTAATAATCTAGCTGGGTTATTTTCCTATGGTATATGTAATTGAGATTACAGTGTACAAATTGCTGCTGATTGGTGGATAAAATTATATCAACCTTAAAGAACTAGTTAAACTCGGTAATTTATTTACTACTCAATCAGTCCTACAAAGAGTCAGTCACGAATATCTCAATGCTAATATTCCCGTCTGTAACCCTAGACTGCCCGAGGAGATACCAACTGGCACGAAACCTAGATGCTGGTTTTCCTTTTGTTGTATCTAAAATTTCATTCTTGTGAGATGAGTAGAATGAAAAGAGTCGACAAAGATTTTGTAAAATTTAAATCACATTTCATCAATTGTCTCCTTAAAGAAAAATTCAAATTCTAATCTGAATTCTTCATGTCCCTTTCTTTTTTCTCTTTCCAAATTCATTCCACTGGATTATACTCTTGCAACGACATCTTCAAACCCTAATCTTTCACATTAATGCTTAAACTCTTACTTCTACCACTATGGGATTTGAATCGACAACTGGCTCTCTGTGCTAATGTGGTATGACAACTCGAATTGATGTACATACGTTCGAAGTTCTACGTTCTGACTGACTGACTTAAAGAAATTTCATAAATACATAACCTAATGCTTACATCGGTCAAGTTTTCATTTATTTTACTTTCTCTTTTCCCACTATTTATGTTAGGGATTTTCACTGACCAGTCTATGTTGGCTTACTTGCATCCTAAACGGATGCCGATATTATCACATATAACTGTTTTATTATAATAAATTACATACCTAATCAGTATTTAAGTGCATGAATAATTATTTTTATTTGAATAATTTTATTTTTACTTTGTATATTTCAATTATTTTAGGCGTACATCTGATTTATTTAGTAAATATTTACATCGTCAACCTACTAGTACTACAGGACGTGTAGAAGTTGAAGAGAAAATTCGCTTAGCTATGACAGAATTAATGGCTAAAGAAAAAGCTGTTCTAGAAGCATGGGCTGTTCGACGAAGACGTTTAGATGATTGTACTTATTTTATGAATTTAAAGGTAAACTAACTTTTTCAACATATCCTATACAATAAATTGGACAGTTAGTTACATTGTAAGCCAAGATGGATAGTGGCTAGTAGTGGAATCCAGGATGCGCGTTTCGTCCTAATTGGGACTCGTCAGCTGGATGTACCCGCATCTCAGAGTTGATGTTCACTCCGGGACTCGTACCCAGTACCTTTCGCTTCGAATGCCATAGCGTCATCCACTCGGCCACTGAGTCCTAATAGCCGAGTTGTAGGTACACCCAGCACGAAACGCACGTCCTGGATTCCACTGCTAACTACTATCCATCTTTACTTACAATGCTTGTGAATCTAGGCTATATCGAGGCAATATGCACAGTATGCACATATGTCAATTAGAAACTGACCAGTTGCAGTCCTAAGCATCAATGAGGAGATTCAAACAAACAATACTAAGCTAGTTACATGTTTATCTCTGCGTCATTTTCAATGTTTCTGTACATGTTAGGTCTAAATTGCATTATCTGTCATTGTTCTGTCATTAGATATAGCCTTCTACTCAGTAAGTAAATCAGTTATATCTGCTTATAACATATACTTATGAATTCGTGAATTGTATATACTTATCTTGATTGGATTCTCATATAATCCATAGGATGCGATTGAGAATTATATCGGTAGTAATACACGAATTATTGGTACTGTTTTTGAATTTTGGTATCTACGTTGGATTACTATTACTGCTACTGCCAACTTCATTTTAATCAATAATTTACATATAAATTGTTAAGTTTCTGTAATTATTTGTGCGTTATTTTTGGATCAAATGTCTTGGTTATCTTTTAGCGTCAAATTGAAGATCTTCTCGAACGTGTACATAATGTTCAAGAGTCCATTATTAATAAATCAAACGGGTTTTCTAATTCAATGTGTCTTTCAAATATTAATCCTTCACTGTTGCAAGAAGTTTATAGAGCATGTGCAAGTTTAGAATCTATGATCGCTTCTTCTTCTCCTTTGTCTCCCGGTCACGCAACTCAAATGGAATCACTTTTACAACGTCTTCGTTTATGTGATACACAATCGAATACTTCTTCAACTGTAAGTGGTAAAGGATTTAAGGATTCCCAAAAATTGGATCATCAATCTTCTGAGTTGAAAAAAAGTATCACTTCTCCGTCTTCCAAAGTTGATGTACAACCTGGATCTAAAACACTTGAACTGGAATCTGATAGGTTAGTTATGTATTTTTTATTCAGGTACAATATTCATTATTAGTGGTTTATAATTTGTGTGTGTGTAAAATTACTTTCTACTGACCGATGATAATGCAGGATTAAAGCTACTGTGGAATATTATTTTAGAGGAGCCCAATAAATTACATTATTAGTAATAATACTGTCGTCCGGTTGAATAGGAGACCATTGACCTTTTTGAATCATCTTTCATTTTATTCAAATGAGTCCTTACTTCACAACTTTTAGTCTCGAAATCAGAACTTTGTAGTTTAATGAAATGCATTGGTTTTATAGCTGAATTTCTTCAAGGAATAAATAGAATTGTATCAATCCAATCAATTTAAAAGCATATCTCATCACACTTTCAATTGTAGATTACAATTATCATAACCGAGCTCTATTTTCCCTTCCACTATGCTACATTTTAATAATCAATATCTCTTTGACTCCATATCATATTTTCATTTGGATGTCTTTAACTTCCTTCTAACGTAATTTAATCGTCAATCATGTTTCCCGTTTTAAATTGATTTATTATTTTGATAATCCAGTCAAATTCTAGAGTTTTATATACATATATATATTCTTTGTTTCCTTCTGTTATAGAACATCTGTGTCAAGTACCAGTAGTTCTGGTACTGGTGGTAGTACAGGTACAAGTATGACGAATGAATCTTATTTGGTGTCGTCTGCAGCTGCTGCTTCTGGAACAACACAGGAACAGCGTAGATTAGCACGTCGACGTGAAAATCTTCTACGTGAATTAATTCAAACTGAACGTCTTTATATACAATCATTAGAACAATGTATAGACACTTATCGTAAAGGTTTAGTATCTCCACCTAAAATGTTAACTGCTCAAGTATGTATTATTTAATCGGGTTTGTTTTGTTAGTGTCATCAACCATATATTCTCTTTTTTTCTTTTAAAAAATCTTTCTTTACAAAAATCAATTATCAAGTTACTATCTACTGTCGGTTGTTATTTTAGTTTCTGCAGTCGATTATTACATCTGTGCCTTTAGTACAATAATTATTACCCAAATGTTTTCCACAGAGGACTCTGTATATGAGTCAGAATGTTGTATAAGTAGTGGTTGTAGTTGATCTACTGCTAATCATTAATTGTCTATGAATACACTTTAAAAAAAACCCAGTTTTAGACATTAATAAACAAAAAGTTATTAGGTTCACAGACTGTCAGTCTAACCTGTTATTTGTTAGTTTGACCCATTTATGAGTAGACATGTTGCGAATCCCTAGTGTAGTTGTGCCAAGAATAATAATAAACAAACTCTTCTATTGAGTTTTATTTGAATAGTTTTTATGAATTATTTAGAACATTACTAGGCTAATAACCACCCTTTATGTGTTTTGTTTTGGGAGTACTTACTTACGCCTGTTACTCCCACGTGGAGCATAGGCCGCCAACCAGTGGTGGATTTTAAAGTTGGTTATTCATCCGTTGCATGAAATGCACTATATATATATATATATATATATATATATATATATATATATACTGGATTTCCACGTGAAAAATTAGTCATACATTACATTATATTTCAATTCTTAACGTTGATATACGACTGATATGTATAAAATATCAGTTAATTAATCATATTGAGTGTTGGAAGAAATAGTCTCTCAGCTTCATATGTACAGATTTGCGTTCCTTGTCATCTCCATTTCATTGATTTCACTTGTATCCTTAAATCCTTTACTCTCTTCTTTCATTATGCTTTTCTCATGTTTATTTTAGGTTCCATCTGGGCTTATTGGTCAAGTAGATACTGTCTTTGGTAATATACCTCTTATATATGAATTTCATAAGCAAACATTTGAACCCGAATTAGCTAAATACACTGAAAGTGGAGATTTCTTACCGGAAGATGTTGGACATTGTTTTGTTTTGCATAGTGATCGATTAGCTGAATTATATGTAGAGTATTGTGTGAATAATACTGAATCTACTAGGTTAATTATTGAACATGGGCAAGGTTATTTTCAATCTTTACAAGTGAGTAATAGTTTGCGAGTGTTTTTTTCTTTGCTTAATTGTATTTATTTTTCTTCATGAAACTCAACTTTCTTGATAAAAGTTAATCACTTAACGAATTTTATGTTACAACAGTCAGTCAGTTAGTCAGCTAAAACGTAGGACCAGGCACACATATGCATCGGTCCAAGTTGCCATGCATCGTTAGCACAACAGGATAAACACCGGATTCATAGAAATAGTTAATTTAGTGGTGGTAGTATATAAAAGATAGGTTGTATATAAGGATATATTATAGGAATGTTTAAGGAAAGATAAATAGGGAATACACCTGCGCCATTGTGATAGATTCTAAGCCATGTCACCTAGAGTCTCCAACCATTGGTTACAATAGTTTCATGGACCCCAACCAATTAATTTGCATCTAACAACATGGCTCAGACTAGAAGTTAGTGACTTTGTGGACTGATGCCACGTTTTGGTTTGGACGCCCGTAACTTTCTTCCAACCATCACCAATACTAGTGAGCATAGCGCGTCGTGGTGTTACAGCAGTAAAATCTGAGTGAGTACAAATGTATTTGTAGGTTACTTAAACTGGATACACAAACAGTATTCCATATATATAAGACCGTCAATGTTCTTAGGCAAATACATTTCATTTAATTTACATTAGTTCGATCTCTAACTGATTTATATTTTCAAGGGAACTCTGTTTATTATTTTATCAGGATCTCTGAAATTGAACTATATGACAATTAATTTATTAATCCTGAAAAAGATGTGTATATATTTGTGATTATACAGCTTTGAAAATGAATTCGCCGAAAAGAGAACTCTTCGCTTAACTACTGTTTCTTATTTTATGTCTCAATGGGGTATATTCCGTCTAATTAATTAAGTGAAGACCCGGTGTTTATTTTTCATAGAGAATAAAACTATTTGATCTATGTAAAAATGCATTTAACAGTTTCTGAGTGATAGCTCTGAATTAAGCTCCCATTATATGTAAATTCAACCATCATGGTTACGCTATGAAATCTGACAAGTATTTTGTTCGTTCATTATGCTTTTGTGTTCATTCGCTTTGTTGTTGTTTTGACACAGTGATTAGGCTTACCTATCGTCATCCATCAATCGAGGTTTGTTAAGTGGAGCGCTTGTTGTCCTTACATCAAAGAAGGAAGTTACGAGAAATCATCTTTAAAAATAACACATTTCAGCTTATCCCTTAAATTTTTCAGCACCAACTGAAAGGTCTGAAAAGCACAGTGCTAATACATTTAAAGCTGATCACCAAAAGTTTCTGTGTGACCATTCTCAAGTTGTTTTCAGGTTTAAAATATATTAAGGCTACAAGAAAAAACCATATATCATAGTTACTGCAATAAATGGTTGAATAATGTCTATCAAAGAGTACTCGTATTTTTTTCTCAGTGATACGAATCTATTCACTATAGTTCCATCAGCAGTCATGAAATTATTTCTCGATTCTCTTTATGTCATCAATATTTTAAATCGTAATATAACTTATTCATCAATTATAAATCTCTGTATTCTGCTATGGACTTTTATTTTTGTAAGGTTTGGCGATACCACCAACTAGCTAGCAATGTAGTTGAAGTCAAGGCTGTAACCTATACCTGCACACTAAAAATCAAATACTGCTCCCTTTCACGGAGATACATTGCAACATATGTAGTTATTATTGTCGGAGACAGATATTTTATTCCATTATCAGTTTGTATAGTGTTGACCTATAAGTGTTTCTGTATCATAATCATTTATAGAATTCTAAATTATTCTAGTACAAAGAAGTGCTAATATCTTAATTTTTATTTACCTTATTTCCCTATTTCGCTCTTTTTTTCTCAATAGTTATATTTCAATCTTGTTGAACCATTACAATCATATCTTATTAAACCGGTTCAACGTGTTACGAAATATCAATTATTATTACGTGAATTACGCGATTGTTGTGATCCAGCTGGAATTGGTGAAATTAGTGAAGGATTAGAAGCTATGCTTAATGTACCGAAACGTGCTAATGATGCATTACATTTAAGTATGCTACAGGTAAATCTGATAGAATCTTATCAAAAACTAAAATAATTATTGTTTTCGGTCAATCAAAATTCAGTATAAACAAAGAAGCACAAAACATATGTCTTTATCGGTTTGTAACATGCCAACTCTCGTTTATTGATTGCGGACAATTACTTGTGTAGATCAGTCAGTCAGTCAGTCACAACGTAGAACTTCGTACGTACGTACGTCAGTTCGAGTTGCCATACCACATTAGCACAGAGAGCCAGTTGTCGATTCAAATCCCATAGTGGTAGAAGTAAGAGTATAAGCATTATGTGAAAGATTAGGGTTTGAAGATGTTATTGAAGGAGTATGATCCAGTGAAATCAATCTGGAAAGAGAAGAAGGATAGAGATATAAAGAAGTCAGAAGATTAGAATTTTGTAGAACACAAAGTGTGGATGCATCTGCACCATTGCAAACGATTTTGAGCCATGTCATTCAACGTCTCTAACCATCGATTGCTATCATCTCGCGGATGCCAACCAGGTAGTCCACACCTACCAACATGACTCAGTCCAATTGTTAGTGACTTCATAAATTTATGCCATGTTTTGGTCTGACAGCACCTAGCTTCCAACCTACTTGTGTAGATATGTTAATTGAAGTGATCGCTTCGGTTTAAGTTGTTACAGCATATCAATATGCCAAGATGAAATTATCATGAAGAATAACAAATTTACAGTAGTAGTACCAGTGGTTGTGAAAATAGATTAGGTGTAAAGAAGATGATTTAAGAAGAAAGATGTTATCTTCAGAATGAATGGTACAAAGTACTTTTAAAACTCAATATTTTTGATGAACTATGGATCTGTACCATTGCGACTAATTCTTAATCATATCTATTATTTTCAACTATTGGTCATGATAATCAGGCGGATGCCGACCAAATTGTATATTTCTATCAAAATGGCTCAAACTAAAGGTCAATGACTTTTTGAATGGATGATACGTTTTGATCTAGACATGAATGTCCATTGCATGACATTTTCCGAATACACTATTATGTAGATTTACTTCATGTTATATTTTACCCATCTGTCCGTAATTATCAAGTTGTTTGTATGATGAGATTTTGTACAATTAACTTTAAATTCTTCTGTTTGATTTTTCCTCTTCTTCAGAATCTTCCAGAAGATGTTCCCCTTTCATCTTTAGGTGATGTCATTTTACAAGATCAATTTACTATTTGGGAACCGAAACAATTGATTAAGAAAAGTCGTGAACGACGTGTATTTCTTTTTGATCATTGTTTAGTATTGGCCAAAGAAGCGGCCAATCAACCAGGTGAACATAAATCCAAGTAAGTGATGTGGTATGTTGTACACAAATATTTTCTTACAGGATTTTTCCTTAAAAAGAATGCTTGTTTAGTTTTTTATTTATCGGATCGTCGGGATCTACTTTTTCTTATTTTATTCAAAAAATCTAACCTTCATTTTCATATAATGAGTTTGTGGAGATTATTAAATTTTCTAGTTTACATCACAGATTGATTTTAATTAAATGACTATCGACGACCAGAAAATATTAGAGAGCTGTTTGTTCATAGTATTGGACTTCAGCAGTGCACATCCACGACCTCACCAGCAATTGAATCCTGAAACTTCAGATCTCTTAATGACCACAGTTGGCAACTGATGATTTACATTTCATCGATATACATAATTTTTATGATATATTGTTACATTTTCTGTCGATTTAGTTGGCGAACAGTCAATCCGTCTAAGTCCTAAATGTTCCTGGATTAGATTCACCAGGGGGTTTGTGGGTACTCACCAATTAATCTCATGCTGGAACTAAACTATTGTCTGATGCTTGTATATAAAAATTTTCTTTTTAGTATTCTTAATTCAGTTTTCATATGATGTTTAGGTTATTATCATTGACATTTTGTGTTGTATTTTCAAATTCACCAGTTTATTCATTTGTATGTGTTCTTTCTCCAAAAGGTATATTTATAAATCACGACTATTATTAGCTGATTGCAATATTACTGAACACATTGAAGGGGATCAATGTAAATTTGCTCTGTGGACTGGACGTATTCCACCGATTCATGAATACCGTATGGTGTTAAAAGCTGGTACACTTGAATTAAAACAAGTAAGTTTGTTCTGAAAAAGTGACCCATTCAACTTATCAGTAGTAGTAGGTATAATCAACGATCTTTTTTGCATTATTATTTATTATTATTTGAACACATAAATAGTGGTACAAGGAAACACCAAATAACTATGCGCCACACAAGTCTCGTTTGATTTGTGCAAGGGCTGTTATACTGCCCAGGTGCCCAAACTGAAACAGGTGGTTTTCTTAGGGGCCCACACCCGTAGCCTTTAACCTAAAAGTCTGATCCCCAAACCAGTAGAGCATCGTAAAGAGATGCAGTCCCATGGTAGCCGGTGACCAACGATTGATTCATACGCTATTTGTTTCTTCAAGATACTGGAGCCCATGTGGAGCATTGGTTTGGAATCAGGGTTTTCTGACTCCCCTAGGTGAACCCTCCGTGTCCACCAACCCGGTTAAAGCGCCGGACATTCGCATTTCATCCTCTCAATTTCTTAAACAACAGTAATGCCACAAGAAGGGAGTGAGTAGGGCTTCCCTGTCAGAGGCTATATACTTGTGGCCATGTGAGAGCATCTGGAGAGGGAGAGCAGACTTTCCCCATTCTCGACCGTACCAGGGCATTTGGGGGCATAATTATTTAATTTTTCTAAATATTTTAATTGAGTGACAATAACTTCTATAATCCATGGGATCTGGTATTGGAGGACTCATAAGGCTGATTTCGTATCGGTTTATGTTTTCTTACTTTGAGAATACAAAATGAACTGTTAGTTATGTTGGACATTTCCTCCATTTTCAGAAATAAAATAATGACAGCGGTCAATACGTGCTAGACAAAAGCTCAGCACACATACAAAAAGTCTTTTTGACTTATATTAAATCAAATTGCTTGTAATATAGACAAGCTATTAGTTTGCCTACAAACAACTAAATTATTGATGCAATATTTCATTAAAGTACTAACCACCTTGAAGGAACATAAAACTTTTCTAAATTACAAGTGTTTATTCTTAGGTAGACATAAAGCACTAAGTGCATATGCACTAATGTTTAGACATACATCACTTCGGTAAGGTCATAGAACTTTTTATGCTGATGACAACATTGACAGTTGGATGTAATTGGAACGTGTGCAGCACATACTCGTTTATATGACTTATCTTTGGCCCAGTGATCCGACTTTCAAAGGAATTGTTTTATAGAGAATTCATTTAGTATTGTTTGTTTGAATTTTCCCATCGATGTGTTAGGATTGCAACTGGTCAGTCTTCAATTGGCATATGTGCATACTGTGCGTATTGCCTCGATATATCCTTAATTCACAAGCATGGTAAGCAGAAATGGAAAGGTACTGGGTTCGAGTCTAGGAGTGAACTTCAACTTTGAGATGCGAGTACATCCAGCTGATGAATCCCAAATATTACGAAACGCGTGTCCCGGATTCCACTGCTAGCCTATATCCATCTCTGCTTACTTTTAGAGAGATTTAAAAATGATCAAGTCTATGCAAATATCACAAATTGGTCTGAATCATATCGAAAGTGAAAACATGCGAGCTATGATCAATGAGCTAATCTTAATTTATGTGTTATGGTTCAAGGTTTTTAGTGACTGATATACAGCTTTACATCAGAGACTTTTTTAAAAATTTTTTGTATTAAATATTTTCTTTTAAGAATTGGGTTCGGGCTTTACGTGAAGTGATGCGTGAACGTGTATTCAGTGTACAAAGTTTATATCAACATCAAAATCCAAATCCGAATTCAACAAATCTATTCGATGATTCTACTGAAATGTTGGATACTTTCTATATTCTTGAAAACTATCAGGTGAATTTTGTTTTTCGGTTTGACTTTTTGATTCTAACTTTGATAGGTTTCAGTTTCCTGTTGATTCATTCATTTATTCCTACATTCTTTTGAAAAACTCTTCTAAGCTTAAATGGATAGGAAGTGATGAATTAGTATGTTATATTTGAAAATTTGTATGTTTCTATGTCGGAACAATTTTAAAGCTAAGTAAAGAATCGAAATGTTTCTCTAGTTTCTATGTATGTAAGAGAGATATGTTTTTAGTGATTTAAGAGTGTATAAATTGAGTTTCATCTTATCAACTATTCAACTTTGTGAATGAAAGTAGTTTGATAAAGACCTTTAGCTAGTTCAAATTTCTTCATTGTAGGTAAATTTTAAACTAGTGTCGATCACTAGGAAAGTTTTGACTAAAGTTTTAGTTGAAAGCTTAATTTTTATAAAAACTAATGACTCTTATTCCTTTTTCTAAACAATCACTTTATAGTGTTTATACCCCTTCTATCCTGGGACCTGGCCTGACAACTTCATTTGTCTGTGTCAATGAGGTTTGCAACTTGAACTGATGTACATACGAACAGGTTCTACGTTGTGACTGACCGACACTTATAATTTGATCAATAGACTCAATAAGTTGATAGTATTTGATGCACTTTGATTCTAACTGGTTAGGTGGGGCGGGGCTGTCTGTCAGCTTTATTTGCGTTTCGCGTAGCTATCAACAGCTTCGTGATAACGTTCACGGATGATTGCAGAGAGACACTTTAAATTTGTTCCCAAACTTCATTTGTTGAAGCACTTCAATTGTCACACTGTTGTAAACTCATATCTCTGAGATTAGTCTTTTCACTGGCGTTGAAGCTTTCTAATTTGTTTTTTAAAATGTAATCAACGATATATTGTATAATTCTTATTTCCAGGCTGAAAAAGATAATGAAATTTCTGTGTCAGCACATCAAATTGTTCAATTATTGCACCGATGTGATGAACCAATTCTACCTTCTACTGAAAATAACGATAACGATAGTAGTAATAATAGTATCGTAAAATTTGATCCAAACGGTACTGGAGATTGGGCTTTCATTCGTATCATTGTGCGTAATACAACTACATCAACTAATTCACCAACTAAAGAAGGTTTTATTCCATCACGTCTTATTGGAGCACCTTGTAGTCGTAAATCTTCTGCATCAAGTTCACGACAGTCATCAAGTGTTCGACGTGGAAGTACATCTGTTCGAAAATGGTTACCTTCCGGAGTCGGTACTGGTCGTCGTAGTACCGGTGCCTCAACTAACAGTGCTGGTGTAACTCTTGGCAAACGTGGATCGAAAGTGGATATTACCCAATCTCAGGTATGTATACTAAAATAATATTAGATAGATTAGAAATATCAAGAT
The DNA here is from genome assembly GCA_944470415.2 of Schistosoma rodhaini. Lineage (NCBI taxonomy): Eukaryota > Metazoa > Platyhelminthes > Trematoda > Strigeidida > Schistosomatidae > Schistosoma > Schistosoma rodhaini. The sequence continues at coordinate 83,558,497 of OX104044.1, forward strand.
ATATAGTCCTCCTTATTATAAATATTAAGACTCTGTTTGTATAATTAATTTCCAATATTAGCTTAAATCTAGCTGAATTGATAAATCAATTGAATTGGCGAAAAGTACAAGTAGGTGAACAGGACTAACTCATTGTAATTATATAATCAATCGTATCAATCTAATTATATGCATAAGAGAAAGAAATTGTGCAATAACTTAATACCTACTTACGAGTAGTATTATGAAGAGTAGATTCACAGTCTACACAGTTTTCCCTATTAATCATGATTTGCTTTTTTTTCTCCGTTTCTCTCATGGTGGTCAGAATCATATTTCACTTTCTATACTTTTTCTTGCGATATCTTTTCCAGGTGCTTAATACACCTTATCCCGTTGCCACATCAACCACTAATGGTCAAACTAATAATGAACAACAACCAAAAACACTTGAACTAGGCGGTTTATTACTGGACAATGTATCCGAAGAAAGTGTCGATGTAGAGTTACCACCGCCGATGAATGAAATACAACCTCCACTTCGACCAAATGTAACTGAATTATTAGATACAAAAACTGTGAAGGAGGTTCAGAATAATGGGACTGATGGTGCTGATGATAGTTTCCTTTTGGATGATGTTGCTATAACTAATAATCATTGTCGGTCAGATCATGCGCAAATCAGTAACAACAGCCTTAGTAACAATTCTGAAAATGAAGTTCAACACGAAAAAGTAAAATATAAGTTGTGATTATTATTGTTTTTTTAATATTTGTTTTAAAGAGACAATTAATCATTCTGAGTTTTCTTCTGTCAGTCAGCTACAACGTGGGACCAGGCACACATATGCATCGGTCCAAGTTGCTATACCTCGTTAGCACAACAAGATGAACACCGGATTCATAGAAGTAATTAATTTAGTGGTGGTAATATATAAAAAATAGTTTGTATATAAGGAAGGAAAAACGTTATGAAGCAATTTTAATCTCAAGGTTTAAAGGAAGATAAAGAGTGTATACACCTATGCAATTGTGATTGATTCTGTGCCATGTCACCTTTCCTTCACTCTCTGACAACTATCTGCTCTCTTTCACACGTCATTATTGTGCAACATGTCTATCGTAAACTGACTGACAAGAGTGTTTGCATGGACATACGTATGTATGTTTCTCAGAATCGAATGAAGTTATCCGCACAATATTGTAATTACTTGATATTTCCTCTTCACGCAATTGTTCCATATTAGATATATTTTCGGCGTCCACCAACACAGCTCAGATCAACACTGAATGCCTACGTGGACTAATGTCACGTTTCGTTTGGATCTAATCATAAACTAGCCAACTTTATGTGTCGATGGTTGTCAAAAACTTTAATAATTTTTTTATAGATGGATAATGATAATAACATTACAATGATCATAATAATCTTGATGTTAGTTGTCACGCTACTCAACTTTATTTTTTACAGTAGCATAATATTTTGTGTTATATTATTATTTCGTTCCTCTCTCAGTTAATGACAAACATAATACAGTGTAAAATCTCATAAACCCTCCATGAAATTTTTATTTGTCGCATCATTATGATGCAACTACTTTCTTAGAGTATTACCGCTTAAATGAATTATTGTTTGTAAACAGTGTTCGCCAACATGTAACTTCCAAACTAAATCAGTTGGTAATGAAGAATAACTGTCTAGGTAATTTAGATGCGCGCTGTTACCCAGTTAAAACCAAAACAAATTAATTGAATAGATGACGATTCTAACTTTGATTATAAATTTGATTGTACATTATTACCTATAAGAAATATCACCACCCAGTTACTTACTTACTTACTTACTTACGCCTGTTACTCCTAATGGAGCATAGGCCGTCGACCAGCATTCTCAAACTCACTCTGTCCTGGGCCTTCCTTTCTAGTTCTATCCAGTTTTTGTTCATTCTTCTCATGTCTGTTTCCATTTCTCGGCGTAATGTGTTTTTTGGTCTTCCTCTTCTCCATTGGCCTTCAGGATTCCACCCAGTTAATGAACCAATATTTATTCAATCAGTAGTCAAATCCTAATTACATTAAATAGATAGATTGATAAAGGATATAAGAGAATTACTGAATGTAATAAATAAATATTCTATTCTTCCTGAATCAATCACTTACAGATTATTCGAAAGGTAATATTGACTTTGTTATAGCACTGAATGTTTCCAGTTCTCGAAGAGTGCTTCAATTCATTCACAAATAAAAATGAATGAATCAATATAGCAACCGCCAAAACTAAATATCGATGAAATATAGATGTAGATGTAGTTCACGAAAAATGTGGATATTCAGTGATGTAAGAAAAAACCTACAATAAAATATAAGTAGTATCATCTCAACTGGAATGAAATGATCTACGAAATGTGTAGGTAAATGAATTTTTGTGCACGAAACTTTTGAAAAGAATCTTACGATACGTTAGAACTGTGTAGTTCTATTGATCTTGTTTGTCTATAGAGCATATCTAGCTCCGCTTTTTCTCACATTAGTGTGAAAATTCTGTCATAACCTGAGTTATTGACTACTTCTTTTTCGTTTATGGATGTTATTGATTTCTGAACCATGTAGTTTGTTCAGAATGAAGATGTGATTGATTTCTTCGAGACTGTTTGCATGCTCCTTTCTACTGTTGAGTATCAAATGAATTTCGGTGATGCTAATAATGATAATAATAATATAAGGATACTTATCATCTGGAAAAATCATTGTTTGATGAATTTATGTGCTGTAAATGATATTTCCATTTCCTCATATTTCAGCTCATTAAACCTGTGCATCGTTTGGCGACTACAATTGCTGAAGTAGCTGGTGACTGCCAAACACATTTAGGTGATGTTCCACAATTAATTGGTCTACCTGGTGGTGCAAGTTTATCTGGTATAGGAAATTTACGTTTGCATGGTGGACTTAATGTTGCTACTAAACTGGTTGCTGGTTCATCAAAGTCGTCTATACCAATCATTCATTCCACTGCTGGTTCACCAGATTTATCAACTAATAGTACTAGTAGTACTACTAGTAGTTCACATTTTCTTGGTCAAGATGAAGAACTTTTATTGGATATACTTGAAGAGGGTGTGGAATTACACTTTGTTACAAGGCATCTATTCCTATACGATCATGCTTTGATTATCGCCGATGCAGCTATGGAATTAACTACCACCACTACACTACCTGAAAATAGCAGTAGCTTGAATGGAAACAAATCGCTGAATGATAATAGTGATAATCATAAACCTAAATTACAGTGTCGATTTCGACACGCATTACCTATTAATCAGATATCAGTTTTGGTAAGTAAGCAAGAAATCATTTATTTAGTTTTCTGATCATCTCTTATAAGGTATAATTGTTTTTAAGCAATTATTATCAATTGTAACATAATTATTAGTCTGTTTATTCAGAATGGAATGGAATCTACTTTTGTCTTTCTAGTCCCTCAGATCAATTCTAACGGGTCTTCTTAGTGTGATTTTTTGCGTCCAGTGAGGAACAAGCAAATACGTGCTCGTATTCAAGCGTGATCAGAGTCTAAATATATATTCCAGTTGGAGCGACAATCTACTATCGAGCCTCTCCAACTATGACTGATGGCAATATGGTCTATTTGAGTCCATCGTTGGTTTGGTGCAGGTGGTCGCCATGTTAGACGATGTCTCTCCTTATGCTTAAAATTAGTGTTTGCTAAAAATAAACGATTGTCTAAGCATAGTTGCAACAGACGATCACTATTATCTGTTCGCTTAGCCGGAATACTAAAATACCCATCTAAATGTTTTAGGCAAGGAGGCCTGTTGACCGATTTGACACAGGGTGCGTTCGTTGAAGGCTTCAATGTGTAGTTTGGAGTTAGGTTTTAGTAGACCCGGGCCAGTGTTTTGTGCACGAGAATCGTTGGCCATGGTGACACTTGATGGGGAAGTTGAAGGAAGAAGTTAAGAGTTAAAAGCTGATGTAGGAGGAATAATAGTAATTAAAGACGGAGATTGGTTATGAATATAAGTGATCTTGAGTGCTGTTAGGCGTATGAGGGCGGTTATCACTTCCAAGTTTCCCACACCGTTGAAGGGTTCTTCGTGACATATCTGAAAAGGAAATTAGATTAGAATTGGTCTTAGTGACCCAAGAGCGTGGCCGCAGTGCCCAAGGAACAACTGCTTGAGGTCGGTCACACACAACCTTTTTGTGGGTAATTTTTGTGTTGGCTCCGTACTTTCTAACCGTACCCTACCTTTGTGGGAAGGCAGCATCACTGTTATGCTGGTTGTCTAAAAGAAACACCTTACTGCCGTCACACCTCTGTATAGTCGGCATTACGACTTCGCCATCGGACCTTGAGTTTGCTACGTTCGGTCTTACCGCCCTTCAACCGACCTGTCTTGCATGGTGGGTCCTTGAGGAATGATTATTCCAGCCAGTATAGTTCGATTGGCTCATCATGATTTGCAAGCACGACCATCACGTCAAAGTAGCAGCAACGATCGGAAGTCCATATATAGATACTGGCGGTTACTGTTCACTTATTCTTCGTCCGGGTATAACAGGTTATGTATTTTTTGGTCAATTTTATTATCGACGTCGTTCTAATGAAGTTTCAATATGTTATGTTACATTATCATCAATTTACAAGCTTCATCCATAAAAATCGCTTTTGCTCTGTCTATTACAATAGAAATGTGATTGTTTTTAAACTAATGACATTGCTTATTTATAAATTAACCATTCATAATTCCCCACTTCACATTGATTGTTTTTTTTAAAGATACGTTATGCTGGAAATTTGTTTGATAAACACTTGAAGTTCTCCAATTTTTCATTTACCACTACCACTATCATCTTCCTTTTTGTATTTTAGGAGGACGTTGGAGTTGGTGGTTCACGTCCTACTGGTGATCAATTGTTATGGTTCTGTCTATCAGAAAGAACACGTTATTTAGGTTCTCCATTTGAATCGTCAGTTGCTGCTGCATCACCGCCTCAATCACATTTATGTTATATTATAGCGCCAAAATCTCCAGATTCTCGTATTCGTTGGTTAAGTGAACTAACATCGATGATATTAGAAGCTAGACGTTTATCTCAAGCATATCTTATGAATAATGTATCTTTTGGTTCTGGTGACCCTAGTAGCGGATGTTCTACAACAACAACAGGTCAAATCAAATTACCTGGAGCAACACTTTATCCTAGTGGTGTGTTATTTGACACAGGTTTGTTGTTTACTTTAGATAGATATAACTTTGTCATTATTTCATCATAATACATTATCAATTTTCCAGTAGTAGTGGTTGTAGTAGTATAACGTTGGACACATACTTTTAAAATAACTTCATTAAATCGGAGATCGAAATAAACAACCTATTGATCTATCTATTAAATATTCTTAACGATATCATTGGCTTTTTGGTCAGCGTTTTTAGAGAGTTGGTTTTCTACGGGATGGGGTCGCTAACCCAATGCCTAACCCTCCTTCACGACTCCCTGGCTGGTGTCCGAGAGATGATGCAACACAGTGGCTAGAGACGTTATCAGATATGGCTCAGAATCGAAGTCAGTGGCGATCCTGCTGTAACCTTCTTTTACTTTCTTCTTATGAAGAAAGTGGTTCTAACTTTCTTAACTGAAAGAGTCTTCTGGTTGTACACTTAAGTCCGCCTTATCTTTTCATCCTTTCTCTTCCTACTTTCATTATTTTGTGTGGCGCATATGTATCTGATGCCCTTTTGTACCATTATGTATGTGTTTAAATAAATAAATAAATAATAACTTTCAAAGGATTTGTAAGTAATATATACTATTGGATCTGTAATTAAAAAAAAGATTATCTCACTGGTAGTTGTCTATGCAAGATATATTTGATATAAGTTATCAACTTGAATATGTTGCAATTTAGTTCTGAATGGCATTGTTGTTTTAGTGTTCACAAAAGTTATAAGTGGTGCACAATCGGTCATCTTTTTCTAAATCTTGAATTCTTAGTGTTCTTTCATACTGATGTGAACAGCGAAACAAGAAGCCTTAACATACTACGGAAACTGTTTTTTGGTGCGTTATTTTACGTAATTCAAAGCTTGTAAAACTGTAACATTTACTTTAGTCCTCAGTCTATTCTACAGATCACAAATTTTCATTTGATGTGTGATTTACTACCATAGAGTTTTCTGTTCCAAAGCTGTTGTAATTTAGACCTTCTGTACTCTATTTTCTACGCTAATCTCTCAGCTTTGGACATAATTGTATTTTCCTAGTTATTGTACGTTGTGGTCAGGTTAGTGATGTATTTATTCATATATCCTGTTTACACTAATCTGAAATTCGTGTACCATATCGGATTTTGGAATAAAGCGAGTAGGGTTCCAGTTGCCTTGTCTTCTCTCTCGCGTGTGCTCGCCAGCCAATCACGGATAGAATAGTTTTCGTCTCTCTACCCCCCACTTCGAACTCACGCATACTAGCCTCAAGGTTAAGACAGTCAGCCTATCGCGTCAAGGACTTGATCTACATTAGAAAGTGGGTTTACAGATCAAGGACGTAACACATACTTACTTTTCTATTTTTTTTTTTGGAATCTCATCATTATTGTTACTAATGTTTTTCATGTTTCAATTCGTTTTCGATTCGTCCTGCTAACTTTCTCTTGTCACACTAACTGTGTTACAACAACTAGGATCACTGTCTGTGTTTGCTAGACATCTGTTTTGATATTCATTGGTTGAAGATAAAACTCCACTAAAGTTGTCATCCTAAATAAACTAATTCACGAAACATAATCGATATTTTATATACTTTCCCTTTCAGGTTCTCTAGAACTGCCTAAATCAGGTCGATATAAAATTGTTAATCAAGATTCACTCAAGAATTCAACACGTTATCATCCTAATGTATCAGTAGATCAATTATCTTCTGGTATTGGCAATTTAACAATGAATCAATCAATGCTGCCTACATGTTCCACATCATCGTTTCAACAATCAAGCACATTGTTACAATCCACAAATTCACATATTGTATGATGTAATTTTTTTTCTCCAAAGTCATAAGTCTTCCGTTTTCTTCTGTCTGTATACATATATCTCCCAACTTTATCCCCCCACTCTCTTTTTCTATATTCTGTGTCTCATTTATTATTCATTTATGTATGTTTTGTTGTCCTGTTGAAATGTTATGAATTACCTTTCGTAGTGATAAATGATTTATGCCATTGAACAACTACCTATACATTTCAATTCATGTATTCACACGAAGAGAATGACAGAGTTGGTCATTAAACTTATGACATTTATCCTTCTTAATGTTAGCTTTCTTTTTTTTCTATGAAACCTTACTATATCACTAATACTCGTACTACTAATAGTAGTAATACGAGTGAAATATCCAACAAAAACTATCCCCCTCCATTTTTTTCCGTCTATCAATAATATGTTTTGTGTGTATATGTTGTTATATACCATACAATGACTCAACAAAATTAAAAAGTAACAGTTCGTTTAAAAGAGGAGGATACAATTGTCGCCTATCTCTACGCATAAATACTCAACACTATTGTTCATATTTCTGTATATCAGTAACTGTGTTAACCATAGTAATAGTTTTATTCTTTTAAAATTCATATATATTTGATAGTAACGAATATATATATATATATGTACCTCACAGTTGTCCTCTCCAAATTCATATGCATTTCAATTAGTATCAATATTCATAGTATGATTATAGCAACTATTATAAATACTATTTCTGTTCGGTTCAGTTCTTTTTTATTATTTCGTTGGATTTTTTTGTCTTCAAAAAAGTACCTTCTCGTTTTACTCACATATTTGATTTTCATCGCTATTGTCTGGCTTGACTGGCTGGACTTATGAATATAACACCTTGTATATAAAACGATATTGTATGACTACCTCGTTGTTTGTTTTATTTATGTGTGAGTGCTTGTATGTTGTTGCTTTCATACAACTGGGTGATAGGATAGGATAGGTACTGATATCTAAATTTATTAATGTAAATTGTTTATTCTCTATTATTATCATCATGATCATCAGTTTTGTGGTAATTTTATTTGTTTTTTTTTTGTGAAAAATTTCAATGAATATGTGATCCGTTATTATACACCTTTAAATTTTTCATTTTTGGTTAGTTACCATATTATGATATGTTGTTTCTTTTTTTGGTGACTAGTTAGTAACAAGTCATTCTTTTATTGTGGAATACCCCAATCATATAGGAGAAGGAGGGTAATTAATATCAACGTTTGGAAAATTGATAATGATAATAATGTTGACAATTATTAATAAACTGTGATTTTCCATCCGTAATATTGAATAGATTGTAAGCAATAAATTACTAGGTTAGCTTCATTTCATTTATGTATATATAAACAAACCAAAATGTAAACATTTATTTCGTTACAATATTTCTTTATTAATTTTTATACTACTGATATAATTAATATAGTAGTAACTTATAGCATTACGGAAAAAAACGTACATTTGGGTTCTGTTTTATTGATTTCTTTGTAAAATTAACCAGTTTACCCATCATATTTACTTTTTATTCTCTTGAATTATTATTTCCTTTTTAACATGTGTGTGCTAATTAGTTTAAATGATGAACGATATCACCAAGTATGACATGATTTATGCATTTCAGTGTATTAATTTCCTTTTTTCCGTTCAGTTTTCTATTCATCTTGATTAATTCACAGTATCTTTTTATTTTCTTGAAATTATTGATTAGGTACCTATTTCTTTCGTTACGTTTTCTTATATTGAATTATTTAGTGGTGGGATTATTTGTTTAAATTGACTTTGTTGTTCTTTTGATTTGTTTGTTTGTTTCGTTTCTTTGTTTTCTTCTTCTGTTTCTTCTGTTTATTGTAAACGATACATCAGTTTTTCATAATAATAATAATCATAATAAAGTTTTTATTTTAAATAAATTTTGTTTGTTTGTTCTTTATTTTATTGATTAAATCGTTTTACAATTTTTTGTTTCATGTCATGAAAATTTGTATCGTTTCAGGGAGAGAAAAGAAAAAAAGGTATCCATGTGCAAAGGCGCACAGATACATACAAATCAAATGATATTTCTGTGAGGCTGTGATACTGCCCATGGTGCCCAATTTGAAACAGTGGTTTTTATAGGAGACCACACCCGAAGCCTTTGACCTTAAGGTCTGATCCTCAAGGCAGTAGAGTATCGTGAGGAAATGCAGTCCTATGGTAGCCGGTGATGAGCAATTGATTCATACGCCATTTGTTCCCTCAGGATACTGGAGTCCATGTGCATCATTGGTTTGGAATCAGGGTTATCCAACTCCCTTAGGTGGATCCTATATATCCATTAACCTGATTAAGGCGCCGTGCATTCGCTTTTCGTCCCCTCAATTTCGAGGGCAACACCGCCTTGAGAAGGCTGTGAGTAGGACTTTACTCTTAGTGGCTATATATACGCGTGGCTTATGAGTGCATTTGGAGAGGGAGAGCGGTTTCTTCTTACTCTCTGCCGTACCAGGACATTTGGGGGCATTCCGTTAGGTAGATTTTCAATGTCTTCCTACTACTTCATTATATAATGTGTTCAAATCCTATTTTCTTGAATTATGGTAGGAATTTATATAATTACTGAACTTTAATTAACAGATACATCTTTTCTCTCTTTTTCCAAAATTATTTCACTAAATTATACTCCTTGAATAACATCTTCAAGCCCTAATCTTTCCGATTAATGCTTATACTCTTACTACTTCTATCACTATGGAATTTGAATCGACAACTACATCTCTGTGTTGATGTGGTATGGCCCCTAAATGCCATGGTACAGCCGAGCGTCATTAAATACAAATTATTCATCAATCCGATATTCTTTAGTTTCATGTAAGCTTTTCTTCGATTTTGCTTTGATCCTTCTATATTTTGTTCATTGGAGGGTACAGCACTTCTTATATAAAACATAATATGTGACAAGAATCATGTAGTCCCTTTGGAAGCTAGTGCCGGTCCCATGCCCAGATAAAAGAGAGGAAGGTTGGGCATGGTGTTAGCGACCTCATCCCGTAGCAAAAACCAACTCGCTAAAAAAACGCTAACCAGAAATGTGACAAGAATAAAAATGACGAGCAGTAGATTAGGTTAGACAAATAATTTGATAACTTGGTAATACGATCTTATTGCATCAATTGATCTTGCCAAGGTTTTCTAAATTTTCGGTGTACCACAAAGTTAAGTGAATTAGAGAATTTGGTAATGTAATTAGAGGTTATATGGTATGCTTAAAATATGATTTCTGTTGTAATTAAATATGAAATTAATCAAATAGAACGAAACGCGCATCTTTGATTCTACTGCTAGTCTTTATTCATCTTTGCTTATATGGCTTGTGACTTCAAGCGATATCGAGGCAGGATGCACATATGCCAACAGGAGACTGATCAATTTCAGTCATAAATAACAATCAGAAAATACAAGTAAACAACATCAAGTGAATTTAATCATAGTAAGGTTATCAATGATACGTCGAATAGTCATGAATACAGTGGTCTTGAGTGCTGTTAGAGCTATGATAGCAGTTATTACTTCCCGGTTTCCCGCACCGTGGAAGGGTCACACATGACCGTTTTGTGGTTAATTTTTGCTTTAGCTCCGTACTTGTCGGAGACGGATATCCGTGGGATAAGGCGAGGTGTGCATTTTTAGGGTCGACCTTTCCTTACCCCATCATTCCTTGTGAGAAGACAGCATCGCTGTCATGCTGGTTGTCTGAAGGAAACACCTTACTGACGCCACACCTCTGTACAGTCAGCAGTACGATTTCGCCATCGGAACTTGGATTTGCTGCTTTTAGTCTTACTAATCTTCAACCGATCTGTCTGGTATGGTGGGACTTTGAGGAACGATTGTTCCATCCAGTATAGCTCGATTGGTTCATCACGATAGGCAAGCTCGACCTCCACTTCAAGTTAACAGCAACGGTTACAGCAAATACCATAATCCATGGCATTGGGCTAACAGTTTTTAAGGTTTAATTCTTCCAATTGAATTGTTTGATAGATCATTTGTTGCTTTTCATGGAAACAAAAATTGTAAATGATTTTTTCCTTAGTTAATAATACTACTACTAATAATAATAATGAATAATTTCTGCATTAATCGAGTTTAATTGTTCATATCCGGTAATAGTAAATTATAACTCTTCAACATAAATTTTTCCAATCATAACCAGAACGATTGATGTGAGTGATTATAATGTTTTTCATGTTGATACTAAAGGGAAATGTATTTAATCGGTAGTGAAAGATTTTCCTCTATTATATTCAATAATTTTCATAGTTGAATTCATGAACCAATTAAAACTAGACGACCATGGAAAACCAGGAAGTACTGGACGGCTGTTTCATCTTCTTGTGGGACTCATCAGCAGTGTGCATCCACGATCCCGCCTTGCGAGATTCGAACGTAGGACGTACCAGTCTCGCGCCAGAGCGCTTACCTTGTATTATTAATTAGTATTGGTTACATTCTTATTATTACTGATCGAGTTTTTTATTCCATTTTTGACTTGGATTCTTAAAGACACTAATTTATGAACTAGAGTGAATTGATATTGATGAAAAGGTTTACCCCTTCTAAATTCATTGTAGTATTTTAAGAAACATTTTCTTAACCGTGGGAAGTTTTCAAAAAACAAGCACCATGTTTTGTTTTTCGATTGTCACAAATAATTCTGTTGACGTGTCCACTTTATAAGTTAGAACAGATTGTATATGTCATTTGGAAGTTGCAGGATCACAAAAATAAATGTATATTATTACTAGCTGTATCCCATATTATGTTTTTGGTACAATATAGAAATCTGATCGCAAAGTATTTCAACAAGTTTACGATGTCTTATTTCTTCACTGATCCTGGAGATTAAAATTGAGTGATCAGCAATTAGATGTTAGCAGTTGAGGAATTCATATCTGAAAAATGTATATTTTCAATATATATTACCAGCAAACGCAATGTCTCTGGTTGTTCTTTTTTTCTTGAATAGGTTATGGAGCTAATAGTCATAATGATGTATTAAAACAAACAACTGATAACTTGTTGTAATATCCAGGTGGCCCAGATATTCAAACAGGCTGACTAGAATAATGCAGTCATCAGCCTTCATATTTCACTTAGATAAACATTTGTCATATTGACTTTTTTTGTAAGCTTTGTAGATAATGTCGTAATCCTGACACCTCCTTGATAATCGTTCATATAACCTTATCTTCTTCATGTCTGCTTAACTAAGGAGTTAAATTTTCGATAGATAAAGATTGAGTTGAACTAACAGTGAACTCTTTTTATAAATCTGGTTGATAACTTCGTGTGAGTTCGAAACTTGAATGAAACAACTGTACAATGCAATTCTCCTGCAGCTGATATAAATTCTTGATTATGTACCGTTGTTTATCACTTTTTGATCATCACTTTGAATATCTCTGTCTCATAGGAAACCACCTGCTACTTGACTAGCTCAGTATTGATATAAATGTTTGTGTCACTAGCCGACACGTAATTAAATCCATAATGACGAAGCAAAATATATAACTCATCGTCAAATTCCGGATTTTGTATACAACCCAAAATCCTTCGGTCTGTACTATATAGTAATAGCTGCTAAAAACAGGTTCGAAATCAATGGTTCACATATTCAACTTCCGTAAATAAGTAATTTGATACGACTGTCAATCATTGTCAATAATGATGTTTCACAGTTCCAATCTTTAATACCCAAGTTTTTAGAATTCAGTAAATCCATTAATCAATACACAACTACTGCTAAATTTGTCATTAGCTAACCAAGCATATCTAGTTTTTTTCTTTAAATCTGGTATAAATATAAGTTCTTTTGTTTCATTAAATTGCTTCTATTCTACTTTCATGCCTATATAATTTCTTAGTTAAAAATATTTAAGCCTGTTACCCCTCGTGGAGGAGCATAGACCGCCAACCATCATTCTCCATCCAACTTTGTCCTGGACATTCTTTTCTAGTTGTCAGTTAAAAATGATTGTCATTTAATGATCTTATTATTGTTTTATTCAAACATTTTAGTAGTACAATCTCTTTTGTTTTGTTTTCTATTGTTGTTTTAACATAAGAGTCTACTTTGTATAGTTTCTTCATCTAGTGGAATATTGTTTAAACTAGGCTAGTTTTTCAATTTCAACATAATTATACTAAATTAATATAAGTTGAAACATAAGATCATAAGTTCAACTTAGTATTGTTTGTTTGAATCTTCCCATCGATTTGTTAGGACTGCAACTGGTCAGTCTCTAATTGGCATATGTGCATACCGTGCGTATTGCCTCGATATACCTTAATTCACAAGCATGGTTAGCAGTGGCTATCAGGACTCAGTGGCCGAGTGGATAACGCGATGGCGTTTGAAGCGAGGGTACTGGGTTCGAATCCCAGAGTGTACATCAACTCTGAGATGCAGGTACATCCAGCTGACGAGTTCCAAATAGGACGAAACGCGCGTCCTGGATTCCACTGCTAGCCACTATCCATCTCTGATAAGATCATAAGATTTCTTATGATTGATTTGTTTTTAATGTGTCATTCAGTTGAACACTTTATGGAATAATAAGTAGACTATTGTCTGAAGTATGAAATCTAGTGAAATTTCGAAAATCTATTGAATATTTACTTGAATCTTTCTAGATTAAAACAATTGAATGAATTTTAATCAGAAGAAGTTTTGTGGTGATTTCTGTATTTTCATAGTTGAAATGATGAATCAATTGAAGTTAGACCACTATGGAAAACCTGGAAACACTGAACGGATGTTTCGTCCTATTATGGGACTCCTCAGCAGTGCGCATCCACGATCCCGCACTCGCGAGATTCGAACCCAGGACTTAACAGCCTCGCACCAGAGCACTTAGCCAGCATCCAACGTTTTTAATGTCTTACTTCAACCAATCCACGAAATTGAGCAACCTATCACCAATTGTCTTCACGGAAGACAGAAAGTTATAAATTTGGAGAGATAAAAACTATCAGATGATAATAGTACTGAAAATTTTTTTACATTAATAACAATAACAAAACGCATTACGTTAAGTTTCCATGATAAAGGTAAAAATAAATAAAAATTTTTAACTTGATAGCCCTAATTAAACAAAAAACAAGAAAATTTGTACTTATAAATAGTAAATAATAAAACATTAACTGTAATCAGATTGGGAACAATTTGAAACAAAATAAACTTCATGCGATAATAGAATAATATTTAGGATAATTGGACTTATGACTGAAACTATATAAGAATGATTAAATACAGTGGCGAGCATATTTAGTTGATTTAAATGAAGTGCAGGTAACCACCGACTGCTCCGACGTGCAATGTTTCATGGTGTAGGGGTAGGTTGAAAGAATGCTAGGGGTGGCCAAACCAAAACGTTGCACAAATCCATGAAGTCACTAACAAGTGGACTGAGCCATGTTGGTAGGTGGAGACTACCTGGTTGGGATTCGCGAGATGATAGCAACCGATGGTTAGAGAAGTTGTATTACATGGCTCAAAATCGTTTGCAATGGTGCAGGTGCATACACTCTTTGTGTTCTACCAAATTCTAATTTTCTGAATTCTTCATGTCTGTATCCTTTTTCTCTTTCCAAATTTATTTCATTGTATTATACTCCTTCAATAACATCTTCAAACTCTAATCTTTTGGATTACTGCTTATACTTTTACTACTTCTACCAATATGGGATTTGAATGGACAACTGTATCTCTGTGTTAATGTGATATGACAACTCGAACTGATGTACGTACGTACGAAGTTTTACGTTGTGACTGACTGTTTCAATGACGTAGTGTGTTCCTCTGCCTTCTTCTTTTCCATTTCCCTTTCCGATTCCAAGTTAGTGCTTGCTTCGTGATGAAGTTTGATGAGTTCCGTGATGTATGTTCCATCGGCTTCCAACGTCTTTTCTTAATTTCCTCATATGGAAGTTAGTTAGTTCCCTCCCATGGTATGCTGTTGTCCATGGTATCTGGTAAATGGATATTGAATATCTTGTGTAGGCAGCTGTTTATAAATACTTGTACATTTTTGATCATGGTTGTAATAGTTCTCCAAGTTTCAGCTCTGTATACTAGAATCGTCTTGCATTATGTTACTACTAAACAATTTAACATGTAATTTTCATTCATTAATGAAAATTAATAGCAGTTCAGGAACCAGACCTTCAGTTCCAAAGAACACATTACGCCGAGAAATGGAGACAGACATGAGACGAATGGACAAAAATCGGATAGAACTAGGAAGGAAGGTCCAGGATAGTGTGGTTTGGAGAATGCTGGTCGGCGGCCTATGCTCTATTGGAGGTAACAGGCGTAAATAAGTAAGTAAACTAATAGCAGTTCAATAAATGTAAATTGATAACAATAGAATATGGAGAAAATAAGTAGTCAAGCCATTCTACTCATTAAAATAGGTTGAATATTACTAGGACGGAAGAACTAATTTTTGTAGACATGGAGGGAAGTTTGTGTTTTCATCTAAAAAAAGGCTTTCATTTTTAAGGTTAATCCTAATTATTTTTATTTTATTTATTTAAACACATAAATATTGGTACAAAAAGCACTAGATAAATATGCGCCTCACAAATCTCATTCGATTTGTGTGAGGGCTGTGATACTGCCCAGGTGCCCAGACTGAAGCAGGTAATCCTAATACCGATTTAATTAAGAGTTTTGAAATCTAGGATCATATTTCTCTACCTCATGAGTTTATTGGTGCATTGGGACACTTACCTCATTATCTTTAATTATTTTGCTCCATTACTTCTCTTTATGTACTTGTCCCCCCATACACACAAAATGGTAGATACAATAGAGTGTGATATGACTCACTGAAGACATTGAAGAAATGATTGCTCAACTTCGTGGATTGGTTGACGTTGGATATTAACACCGTTGAAAGCCGGCCGGCTGAGTGGTCTATCGTTTAAGTGCTTTAGCGCGAGACTTTTAGGTCCTGGGTTCGATTCTCGGGAGTGCGGGATCATGGATGCGCACTGCTGAGGAGTCCTACAATCGGACGAAACGGCCATCCAGGTTTTCTATGGTTTGAACTATGATTTCAATTATATATATTTATATATAACTATTTGTTCAATATTTGGGTTCATGTATAATTCCTAACTTCATCTATGGGATAACAACCAATTTACAAGAGTAATATGATTTCTCAATTACGGTTTTTAATCTGTTTCAAAATTTCTTTCTTGACTCCTCAATGTGTGATCAAATGATGCAAATCGTTTTCTTCTAGGCAGAAATAAAAAAAAGTGGTTTCAATGTTTCTAGCCATTAAACCTGTTTATAAACATTAACGGATTAAGTTTTAACAGTCAGCATTTTTGTATCTTCTACAGAAATATCTGCAGTGTAGATTCGTTGAATTAAGTTGAATAAGTAATTTACTCATTCTTGCTTGTATTGTAGTGTACAATAATTATGTAAGTTAAGGTAGTTACCAGTCAGTGATTTTTATTTTTACAGCATATTATAATTAACTATTAAATTTCATTAATATTAAATTGTAAAACAGATCTTGGTGTTGTGAATTGGATTGTGCGAATGTCCAGCGCTTTAACTGGGTTGGTGGTGGGTGCTGTGCACCTTAATTCTAAACCAATAGTGAACATGAGCTCCAGGATAATAAAGAAACAAATGATGTATAAACCTATTGCTGATTATTTGCTATCATGAGACCGAATTTTCTATCGTAACTCCACTACCTTGTGTATTAGATATCTATGTCAAAGACTCCCTGGTGTAACCCCCTGAGAAAACCACCCGCTTCGGTTTGGTCACCTCACAAAAATCAATGATAACTGTTACTAGGCTCATTGTTATTGTGTGACACATATGTATTTGATGCCTTCTTGTACCAATGTTAATGGTTTCAAATAAATAGAATTGAATTATTCATCGGAAATTCCATAAATATTGGAAAATTTTAATTAAGTACAAAAACTATGTCTTACCTACCTTTAGAATGTCCTTATTTTAATATTTAAACATTAATTATGCATCAGACGAATAATTTTGTCAAACTACTCCCAGTTCCCATGACAATTATCTATCCTACATTATTTTTCAATGATTTATCAATGACATTGTAAATAAATCATGATAGTATAACTTGGGGGGGGGGACTGTTAGTTATTTTATTTATTGATTCATTGAGTCTTGTGATTTGCTATATTGTCTGATTTGTAACTTGTAAAATTGGAGTATCACATACTTTAGGTTATAATTAATCATTTCGTAGAACTTCCATTTCTATAATGATATAGTCTTGATCAGTATCAGTCAGTCAGTCAACTACAACGTAGGACCAGGCATATATATGGATCGGTCCAAGTTGCCATACCTCGATGGTACAACAAGATGAACACCAAATTCATAGGAGTAGTTGATTTGTTGGTCATAATATATAAAAGAAATATTGCGTATATGGATATAGTACAGGAAGTAAGAATAAGTTCGTGTAAAGTAACTTAGTCTCATAGTTTAAGGGAAGATAAACAGTGTATACACCTACGCCATTGTGATCGATTCTGAGTCATGTCACCTAGAGTCTCCAACCATTGGTTACAATAGTCACGCGGACCCCAACTAAGTAGTCTGTATCTATTAACACGGCTCAGACTAGAAGTTAGTGACTTCAAACACTGATGCCATGTTTTGGTTTGGCCGCCCCTAACTCTCTTCCAACAATCCCCTACACTAGTCATCATAGCGCGTCGTGGTAATCGGTGTTCAGACATACGTAACACGTGGCCCAATCATCTCAATCGATGAAGATTCATCACCTCATCAACTGATTTACCATCATTCCCTAATACCCTGTTTCTAAGCTAACTATTACTTATCCGGTGATCCCAACATATGTGAGCAATATTTCTAAGGCATCTGTGGTCAAATACTAGTAACTTACAAGTATCTTCTACTCTTAATGGCCATATTTCGCAACTGTAAAGTAGACTAGTAGTTCCTTGACTACCAAATTAATGAGAAGGATCACTCGGATTGCATTCCGGTATGAACACTAAGAATTAGGTCGGTAGTTTAAAGTAGACTTTTGAAATACATGTGGTCAGTGTATTACTCTTGCTAGAACAGAATCGCTACAAATCTTCCTCATAGCAATAAAAAACTGATAACCGTTTCAATTTATCTGATCTTATTCTACAACTAATTACTATCCGACTTCATTTATATACTTATGAAATATTCATCAATATAACTAACTCTGCTATCTATGGTTTCAACTTAGATCTTTACACGGGTTTCTATTATTCATCAATACTGATTAACAACTTCATGATTTACGTTGATAAACATACGACTGGAGATATTGTCTGATTATGATACTTGCAGTTCGATCAGTCATGATCATGATTAAGCGATTGTTTCATGAATGGTAATATACAGTTTCTATTCTTATCAAAACGTGTGATCCTATATACTTTTATCACTTTTCAGCAACTAACAGGATTCACAAAATTGAGCAACCATTCACTAATGTCATCAGTGAGTTGATATCTTCCAACAGACCTGGTTGAACTAACAGAAATCCCAAATCAATCTAATCATTACACATCTTGTGGAAGTGATCTTTACAATTCGGTGTTCCTTGATTGCAAACTAACCGTATGTCCAACCTAAATAGAAAACACATTTTCATTACTTAGTGGTCGAATACTATTAAATATAATACAGTTGATAAGAAAATTATTGAATATTTCATTCTTGTTTTGTTCACATATGAAATTAGATATTTTCTGAAATGAAATCTGTCTACAACTAACTAAATGTATATTTACATGACACTTTAATGAATAAGAACACAGGTGGGGATAACCAATATATTTTGAGTATAGAATTACTTCATTTGCAAACCCTCCATTAAATGTCTCAAATTTCATGGTTCGTGTTATATATCGTATAAGTACGTGTGCCTTGTTTAGTATATGAAAGTGCAAAGGCCGCCAATGAGAGAAGAGTGATTTATCGATCGGAGCAATGATACACAAAAGCCGTATGAACAGTCTTGAGTGCGTATCGGCCCTCCTATCTGCCTAGCCCTGTCAGTTAAGTCCAGTACACCAATAACAGCCTCGGCAATATGAATCATTATTTACAAGCATACTGGGTTTATATACAAATCAAACAGACCACAACGTACCAATTAAACAGAAAATAACATTTGTACAATATTTAGCCAAATATGGCTGTTAATAGGGGGAAAGTAATCGATAGACTGATGATAACTCAAGAATCGTATAATAATAGTTCAAAGATCAAAATAAAGCTAATGATACAACAATTATACAATAGGAAATCTACATATTACATTGGTCCATAACTAGTCGTCAGAGTTACCATTCATAATTCACCAGGGGATATAATACCTCCCCTTTTTGGGAAATCCAAAGTTTATATGCGGATTTTAAATTTGTCTAGATGTAACAGTTAGTCACTCTCCTCATTCTCTTCGATTCAATCTTTTTCCAACATTATACAGCCAGACATTCCATTTTTGATTGCTATTATATACTACTTATGTCTATAAACATAAGTAGCATACACCACAAAACTATTTCTATCTTTTTTAGTATGAAATAAAAACAGGACGAATATATCTTTACTGAAATTTATTTAATCAATCGTAGTTAAACACAGAGAAGAGAGGATATTTTTGTAACTCATAAATAACCGACCCAAGTATTGTTGCCGTACCCTCACACACACACACACACACACACACAAATCTAATCAAATAAACCCTAATAACATTAAGGTCACGTCGATTTTTTTTTGATAACTTTTTTTTGTCCCCCTTAATCAAAAATTTTTCATCCCATTTTCCAATATTATTCAATCCGTTTCATCCAATGAAATTCGTAGTTGTAAATTGGTTATGTAATTCTTGAAATTCGTATAAAAGCTCTGTAATTATGGTTATAGATAATTTTCTTTACAATATGGACGTGAGTAACGTGCAAATTAGAGGCTCTGTTGTTCCTCACGTAGTCACCCTATATCATAAATACACACAAAACAGATTGAGAAATAAGGAGAAAAATATTAACAAATATCAGTTATGCACATAGAGACAACCATTCTTTCTATCTATAACTACCACTTAGTTCTCACTATATAGTATAATGTATAAATGGTATTATATTCTCATATTTTATTCATTAAGTAATCATACCATTTCATTTGAACTACTCTATGTGTTATAACGTATGAATTTTTGCACCTCTTACGAACGAGCAGTCTTGGGTGCTATTTGGTCCTGCTATACGCCTAGCCCAGCCAGTTGAGTCCAGAACACAAATAACAGCCTCGGCAATATGAATCATTATTTACGAGCATACTGGGTTATATATACTAACCAAACAGACCAAAATATACCAAAAAATAGAAAGATAACATTTGTACAATAATTGACCAATGTGGCTGTAGATAGGGGGAGAGTAATCAATAATAATAGTTCAAAGGTCAAAATAAGGGTTATGATCAGAGGAACATGAATACGATTAGGTCAGTTATTTAACAACTATACAATAGAAAATGGGCGTATTACATTTGTGCATAAATAGACCTCAGATTTACCATTCATAATTCACCAGGGGATATAACACTATGTAGATTCTGTCCAAAACTAACCACCTTTATGAATAGTGAATAAAATTACATTCAATCAACTAGAGTTATGTAGAATCTTCTGTCAATATTGACATACATAAGTTGACGTGATGACTTGTTGTAAAAGACGAATTTGTATAATAAAGTGAAAATTCCCATTCTTATTGTGGGGCGGTTGTAGAAGACGGTACTAAGTCGGACTGCATTAAATGTTTTCTGTACTGCCCTTCTTAACCTCTGTGTCAAGAATTCTTCAGTAGCATCATTTGAGAATTGTAACTTTAGGAACAGTACCTTACAATTCTTAAATGATGCTACTGAAGAATTCTTGACACAGAGGTTAAGAAGGGCAGTACAGAAAACATTTAATGCAGTCCGACTTAGTACCGTCTTCTACAACCGCCCCACAATAAGAACTGTTAATAAAGACAGATTGCCTGAATTCGCCACATCTATGTGTATTTACCAATTCAACTGCTCCTGTGGAGCCAGTTATATAGTGCGTACAATTCGGCAAGTTCGTCAACGAATAACAGAACACCATCCGTTATGGTTGACTAAAGGACAGGTAAAGGGGATTAAGAGTTCTATTCTCGCTCACTTGATGGACACAGGTCATCAGGTTGAACTGAATAAAGCTTTTAAGGTTATCTACCATATTCCATCTAATTTGCCACATGGTTTACGAGCTCGTCTATTGCACATAGCTGAAGCCATCGCAATTCATATCCACAAACCGAACCTTTGTATCCAAAAGAAGTTTGTACAACCACTCTCGCTACCTTGGCCATCGGTATAGCGGAGTTTGTAGCATAATTTCGGTAAACAATTATCTTATTCCTTCCATTTTTTGTATTTTGTATTTTACTTATTCTCTTCATTCGTCTCTTGATTCTTACATAATTACTATATTACTGACCATTCATCAAAATTTTTTAGTTCTTACTTCTCTTTTTTTATATATTATGCAACGTAGCAAACGCTTGATTTTCGAATAATAACTTTGATTAGTATTAATCCTTCTCTTCCAATTAATGTTAGTATATAATCGATGTCATTATATAATCATTACGTAACGTATCTACTCCATGAGTGTTATTTAATTATTGTGAATTTGTATAAGCATATTATACAGATAGATGTATTAAACTACTGTAGTGAATAAGAAAATTCAACTTATAAACGTATGGAAATAGTTGTATACATTTATTGTAATGCACACTGCTGAGGAGTCCTACAGTAGGACGAAACGGCCGTTCAGTGCTTCCAGGTTGTTCATGGTGGTCTAGCTTTAATTGACTCGTGATTTCAACTATATATTAAAAAAATAATTCCTAAAAATCTGCACAAAAAACTCCCATTTATTGTAATGTTTATTTATTTAAACACATAAATATTAGTACAAAGGGACACTGAGTACAGATGCGCTACACAATCACTTAATTTGTATGCAGGTTGTGGTACTCCCTATGTGCCCAGACCGGAGCATGTGGTTTTCTTAGGGGTCACACGAGTAGCCTTCTATCTAAAGGTCCAATGTACAAGACAGCGGAGTCACATCAGGAGATGCAATCCCATTGTAGCCGATGATCGAAAATTTGTTCATACATCATTTGTTTCCTTAGGACCCTGAAGCCCATGTGTTTGTAGAAAAGTATGTTTTGATAGTTGATTATTTTATATTCCGTGGAGGTAGTTTACTTGAAAAATTATCATTAAGATGTTCATTATTTATTTTGAGTTAATTGAAAATCTTTTTTATATATACGATATTGGGTTTGTTTGATTGTGAGTGTATTCGAACAATACTTAAGTCAGTGAATTATTAATTCCAAATATGTCCTCACTTATGTCAGTCATATAGAACTAATGAATATCTGGGTTTACCAGACAGTTGTTTCATCCTGTCATGGGACTTCTCGATAATGCTCATACATGATCTTGGCTGCAGCGATAGAACCTAGGATTTTTAGTGTGAAGAAGGTATTGCCTGGAAATAATAGAAGATGGTAGTGTGATATCACGAAGTGATTGAAGTTAGACTTTCATAACATTTGATCTCAGCTTAGTAGTCTAAAAAGGCCGAACGTCTTACGTTTGGTCCCAGGTGACAGTGTCATGGTTGGGACGAAACAACTGGTCAGTATTTTCAAATGTTCAGCGTAAATGAACATATTACCTGAATGAAATTCAGAAATACTAACAGTCTCCACATTGAAAACCTTAATTTTATTTAATTTGTTTTTTTTTTGTCATCTAGCAACAGTATTCGTATCATATTAAGCTGAAACTATCGAACTGCATTATATTACAGATTGATAGGGAAAATTTAACATTATATAGACTCTAGTGAGCTAGAATAACTCCGCCTGTAGCTCTTCTAGAGTTACTGCCGGTCCCAAGCCCGGGTAAAGGAGGAGGGTTGGGCATGGGGTTAGCGACCCCATCCCGTAGAAAAGCTAACTCGCTAAAAAAACGCTAACCAGAAAAAATAATTCAAAATAAGTGAGCTAGAAAATTGACCATTGAGAATGATGAATTATCCATTTTGTTTGCAATGCTTTGGGAATATTCTACCGTGATCTCAATAAAAATCTATCGTCAAGATGGTACAAGTATTTATAAACAGTTGTTTACGCAAAATACTCAACATCCATTGGCCGGATACTATCAGCAACAGCGTTTTATGGGAGAGGACAAACCACCTTCCAATTGAAGAGGAAATTAAAAAAAGACGTTAGAAGTGGATTGGATATACATTCAGGAAATCACCAATGTGCACCACGAGACAAGCCCTAACTTGGAATCCGGAAGGGAAATGGAAAAGAGGAAGGCCAAAGAACACACTACGCCGGGAAATAGAAGCCGATATGAAAAGGATGAGTGTTAACTGGAAATGATTGACTAGGAAAGGGTTGGATTTAGAATGCTTGTGTGCAGCCTATGTACCTTTACGAGGAGTAACAGGCGTAATTAAGTAAGTAAGATCAAATAAAAAAGCAAACCATTCAGCTTTAAACCAATTACTAAGATCTATATCATCAAACCACCAAGTCGGAATTCATTTTATAACGCTTCATATTTACTGTTTTCTTCAAATTATATGAAATGTTGACGAAAAAATTGAATTAATGATAAATCATCGTTGACTAGTACGAAAGCATAAGAAGATTTGTACTGTTGGTTTCTATGCCAAGTCCACATAGCTTATTATGGCTTCAAGGCAAGCCAATTTATTCATCTTTCTTGAAGTACACTTTTTACCTTGTTAATTATTCGCTTATTAATCTTAACTGTTTTTATATAATCATGTGTACGTGTTTTGATTACCTTATTTATCACATGCCTGTAACTTATTTTTCGTGACTATAAATATCAATTATTGCTTGATTAGATTGAGTTGGCTCAAATTTCCTCTCCGCTACGTGTCACTTTTTTTGATTCGTTTTCCAATCAAAGTTTGAACGAAATATACATATTCAAAATATGTATATGAAGTAGTCGAACGCGTGGACAACTTCACTTATCTTGGAAGTCTGATCAGTCCTTATTGGTTGGTATCTGACGAAATCTCATCACGGATTCAAAAAGCTCGTTTGGCTATTTCGAAGACGAGATATCCGTCTATCAATTAAGAGACGAGTATACTGCGCAGCAGTTCGCTCTGTTCTACTTTACGGATGTGAAACATGGCCATTAAGAGTAGAAGATACTTGTAAGTTACTAGTATTTGGCCACTGATGTCTTAGAAATATTGCTTGCATCTGTTGGGATCATTGGATAAGTAATAATGAGGTTAGACACAGGGTATTAGGAAATGATGTTAAATCAGTTGATGAGGTCATGAATCTTCATCGACTGAGATGGTTGGGCCACGTGTTACGTATGCCTGAACACCGATTACCACGAAGCGCTATGCTGATTAGTGTACGGGATGGTTGGAAGAGAGATAGGGGCGGTCAAACCAAAACGTGACATCAGCGCTTGAAATCACTAACTTCTAGTGTGAACCATGTTGGCAGATGCAGACTACCTGGTTGGGGTGCGTGTGACTATCGTAACCAATGGTAGGAGACTCTGGGTGACATGGCTCAGAATCGATTACAATGGCGTAGGTGTATACACTCTTTAGCTTCCCTTAAATCTTGAGATTAAAATTGCTTCATAACTTTCTTCCTTCCTATACTATATCCTTATATACAAACTTTGTTTTATATATTATCACCATTAAATTAACTACTTCTAAGAATCCGGTGTTCATCTTGTTGTGCTAACGAGGTATGACAACTTGGAGCGATGCATAAATGTGCTATTCTTACGTTGTATCTAACTGAATGACATATTCAAAATCCATTCTCATATTTGACTTATTTAATTCCATTATTCATTCATGCAATTTAAGTCGATAATTTTATACAAGAATTGGTCACATGTATATTTCGATAACGACAAATCACTCGATCTAACTGAAGTGAAATACATTGTTCACTCGTTAAGTGTATACTAAACAATTTGTTCAATCACATTAACTACATTAAAGGTAAAATTCATTGTATTATATATACGAGATATTCGGTATGATAATTGAAGAAAATTATGTTAATGACTATAATCTTTGATTTTAACTCTTCTCTACTATATAACAGTTAGTTTATTGTGGAGTCGTGCTCGTACGGCGATGTATCCAATTATGTTGTCGGCGTAAATCGGATTCTGTCTATACTCGTATATAATAAATGACCTTATCCGCGTTAGTGAATAACAGAGTTAAATAAGTCAAATACGAGAATGGATTTAGAATACATATAATTTCTACACTCATTGGTCTGGTCAGGGAATCAGAGTGAGGAGGCGAATAGATGAGAGTGGAACGAAGCAAAGATCATGCGTATTGAAGATGGCTGGGAAGCCAACTCAATTTAAGCAAGCGTTAATCAACATTTATAGTCGGACAGAAATGAATGACAGACATGTGATAGGTAGGAAAAGAAGGGTACACACACCTATGCTCATAGGAAAATGGTCAGGGTTAAATAAGTAAATAATTAACAAGATCAAAATATGACTCATAATGCATAGGCGAATTGGCTTGGCCAGTAAATAGAATAAAGTATATGGGCTTAACATATAAACTGATACTACAAGTTTGAAGAGAATTTTTAATGCTAAATAATGTATGGTAATACATGAAACTATAGTCTTACAGTAGATATAATCTATTCTATACGTCTAATGATAAAGTTCTGACTAGGTTACAAAGTAGAGCGTTCCATCTGTTAACAATTTGAGAGAAAAAAAATTCTATAATCAGTTGATGAGTAATTGATCTCTCAATTGTGATCGTCTTTAATAAATTCACCTTTAAAGGTAAAAATAATGAGATCATGTCAATTATGATGTTATATAGTAATAATTTGAAGATTATGATTATTTCAGTTTATTTTCTTGAAGATGTTAAAAAGAATCGATGTATTTTTTTTAATTATTAGAACACATAAATAGTGGTACATAAGGACACTGAATTATATGTGCCACACCAGTCACTTGATTTGTGTGTCTCCAAACTGAAGTAGGTGGTTTTCTTAAGGGGCCACACCTCATGCCTTTGACTTAAGTGTTCAACGTCAGATGTAATCTCATGGTAGTCAAAGATCAACAATAGGTTCATACATCATTTGTTCCCTCAGGATCCTGTAGCCTATCTGCACTATTGGTTTGAAATCAGAGTTTTCCAACTCCCCTAGATGGACCCTCCGTGTTTACCAACCCAGTTAAAGCACCGTACATTCGCTTTTCATTCTCTTAATTTCATAAAACTAACAGCTCCAACAGGAGAAAGCAGTGAGTAAGGTTTCCCTGGGAGTGACTGTATACACGTGTCTATATGAGAGTATTTAGAAATGAAGAGCTGACTCTGCTCACCCTCAGCTGTACCAGTGCATTTCGGTGGCACAATGTTCATATATACTAAAACAAACTGATCAACTATACACCTAAACATCAGTTTGAAAATTCAAATAACTGTCATCTTTACTAAATTACATACAGTAAATCAATCATATTTTAATAAGAATGAAAATTTTTTCCTATACCTTTTTATTTACCATAGATTTAAAAAAAAAAAAGAAAACTTCTAAGTGATAACAACAATAAAAATCATACTGTGTTGTTATTATTCTTATCAATTTCATCTGTGTTATTGTCATTCATTTGAAGATAAATGGGAAAAGGATATAAATGCAAGTATAGTAACAGTAGGAACATATAAAACTATACCTATCACATTCACTTAGTATTGTTTGTTTGTATCTTCTCATTGATGTTTTTAGGACTACAACTGGTCAGTTTCTAATTGGCATATGTACATACTGTGCATATTGCCTTGATATTAGCCTTAATTCACAAGCATTGCAAACAAAGATGAATAATTGCTAGCAGTGGAATCTAGAACACGCATTTCATCCAATTCGGTACTCGTCAGTTGGATGTACTTGTATCACAGAGTTGATGTTCACTCTAAGACTCAAACCTAGTACATTTCACTTCAAACGCCATCGTGTTATCTATTAAGCTACTGAGTTCTGATAGTTACCACAATGTGCAATGGCGTAAAGTTTAAATTCACTTAGTATGGTTTGTTTGAATCTTCCAATTGATTTTTAGGACTGCAACTGATCAGTCTGTAATAGGCATATGTGCATACTGTGAGTATTGCCTCGACGAATTGCGCATCGTGGATTCCACTGCTAGCCACTATCCATCTATTCCTATCATGATTGAAATATATTATTCTAAAGAATAAATAGTGAAATGAAAATTATTGAAATAGACAAAAACAAAACCAACTGATAAATAGATATTCATATGAAAAACAAAAATAATATAGTTGGTTACAAAATATTACTTAAAGTTAGACTTATATAATACTAATTATCAATTTAATGATCTAGAAGTTAAGGATTCATAAAGAATAAAGTTTTTAGGTTTTATCATAGACACACTTCCTTGTCGTGCCTCCTAGGTTATAGGACTGATTCCATAATCTAACGTGAGCGGTAACCCGGGTGGCAGAGATCGGGCTAATCATCCACTCTATCTATACCCATTACTGATTACGAAAGCTAGAAAAATTTATTGCACAGTTATTATTCGTTCAAACCCCCCACCCACCCCCCAAAAAAAAAAATGCGAAAACAACTATTGAGCTCCGGTATTTATGCCTTGCTTCGATGTAGCTTCTCCAGAAAGGCCCAGTAGGTTTCACTGACTTGTTTGGCTGGAAGAGAGGGGGCTGTAGATACATTATTGATAAGTTCTATAGTAGGATGAAACATTTGTTCAATATTATTCAAGTTTTCTATCATTATCTCTGTTAGATCAGTTTGTACTCTTAGAAAACCCTACTATTTTGTTATAATAAAAATTTTGTTTTATTGTTTTGAAAAAAGAACTATTTTGTTATTCTAACTGAAGTCTGTTTGTTTTCTTTTCTATACCAAATGTTAATTAACGTTTTTTGTTTCATTCCCCTTTTTCTATGGTTTCTTGTTTTCATATCTGTTTCTTTCTTTTATTCATTCGAATTTAGTTTAAGTTTTATAATTAAAAATAGGGAGGATTTTTTGAAAAATATTGGAATGATATAATGTATAACAAATTATTTATGAATTTCGTTTGTTTATAGATTGAATAAAATGGTATGCCATTCATTCCGTAAAAATATTTGAGTCTAATCTTTTAGAGTTGAAATCATGAATCAATTGAAGCTAGACCACTATGGAAAACCTGGAAGTACTGCAAAGTCGTTTCGTCCTATTGTGTGACTCTTCAACAGTGCTTATCTACGATCCCGCCTCAGGAGATTCGAAACCAGAATCTATCAGTCTCGCGCGTGAGCGCTTAACCTCTAGAATACTGGAGTCTTCACAAAACCTCCCTCTGATAACGATCATATTCTCACTAGTGACTGTCTTTAAGATATATGTCCTGGAGTTCTAGTGAGAAGCAGTAACTAGTGGAGTTCATCCGGGTCACTTGTGAGATGGTAACTCACTGAAGACAATTGGTGAACGGTTGCTCAGACTTCGTGGATTGGTTGAAGCTAGACAGTAACACCGTTCGATGCCGGCCGGCTCAATGGTCTATCGGTTAAGTGCTCTGGCGCGAGACTGATAGGTCCTGGGTTCGAATCTCATGAGGAGGGATCGTGGATGCAGACTGCTGAGGAGTCCCACAATAGGACAAAACGGCTGTCCAAAGATTCCAGGATTTTCATAGTGGTCTAGTTTCAATTGACTCCCTATATTAACTAAAAAGTTACTAAAATCTCCACACATACCCTCCTATTTTTTTATTCAGAATTTTTTAAATTTTCCAAGTGAAACTTTCCTATTTAAAAAAAAAACTGGTTTATATTTCGTGAGTTTTTATTCTGACATATGAATCCGGTGAATAAGACAAGCTGGATTCTATGAATATCTTACTAAGTAAAAGCACTTTTGCAATAGAGACAGACCTTCCCCCATACGAAATCGTGCAAGGGCATTAGAAGATGTAATTACTATTGTTAATAATATCATTTCATGCACAGAATAAAGATTATTAAAGATGTTTAACAGATGAAATGTAACATAAAATGAAAGGATACCTAAATGAATATTTACAACATTAAGAAGTGATTAATTCTCATTTCTGGTTAGCCTTTTTTTTAGCGAGTTGATTTTCTACGGGATGGGGTCGCTAACCCCATGCCCAACCCTCCTCCTTTACCCGGGCTTGGGACCGGCAGTAGCCCCTGGAGGAGCTACAGGCTACAAACCAGATTCCAGCGGAGGAAGAAATCAGGAAGAAGCGCTGGAAGTGGATTGGGCACACTTTGAGGAAATCACCCAATTGTGTCACAAGACAAGCCCTCACATGGAATCCTGAAGGTCGAAGGAGAAGAGGAAGACCAAAGAACACATTACGCCGAGAAATAGAGACAGACATGAGAAGAATGAACAAGAACTGGAAAGAACTAGAAAAGAAGGCCCAGGACAGAGTGGGTTGGAGAATGCTGGTCGGCGGCCTATGCTCCATTGGGAGTAACAGGCGAAAGTAAGTAAGTAAGTAATTCTCATTTCTGAAGGGATAGTGAAATACAGAATCATCCTGAAAAGGTTGAAGAGTGATTTAATTTACTTGAAACTAATCAACAAAAATAAATTAGTTTCAACAAAATCAAAAATCTGATTTGTTCATTAATTTTCCCTTAACTTAAACTGGTTGACAATTTTTTTTTGAATTATTCTTTATATTGTAATGTGTGCTGCTGATATTGACAGATATAAGTAGTATGTATCAACAATCGAAAATGAAATGCCTTAAGGCATATAGTTAAGAAGAACAATAAAGATAGAATGAAAACAGGGAATGATTGCTATGGAAACAAATGCGCAATGAAGTCTGAGACAATTGATTGACATTTAAAAAATTAAGTATTTACTGTATGGTTCTCAGATTCTACTAAGATGTTGTGTAATTTTCTATCAAAATACATTCGATTGTCCTTATTGGTGTTCTCGTCCACTACAATTTATTCATTGGTTTCTCATTAGATCATTTCACTTCTGATGCATTGATTCTCAAGATTATTATAAATATATTTATACGTAGGTAATGTTTGTTTAAGTTAGTTTCATTTGTTCCCTATCAATGTTTTTCTGGTTACCGTCTTTTTAGCGAGTTTGTTTTCTACGGGATGGGGTCGCTAACCCCATTGCCAACTCTTCTCCTTTATCCGGGTTAGGCACTGGCAGTAGCCCCCGGAGGACATACAAGCGGAGTTTAATATCAATATATATATGTTTTTGGAGAATTTGTCTTTTGAATTAATAATTGATATAGTATTTAGTCCATTCTCCATCCCACCTTGTCCTGGGCAATTCTTTCCAGTTAAGATTCATCCTTTTCATATCTGCTTCTATTTCCCGACGTAATGTGTTCTTTGGCCTTCCTCTTTTCCGCTTCCCTTCCGGATTCCAAGATAAGGCTTGCTTCATGATGCAGTTTGATGATTTCCATAATGTATGTCCGACCCACTACCAATTTCTTTTCTTAATTTTCTCATCAACTGGAAGGTGGTTTGTCCTCTCCCATAAAACGCTGTTGCTGATAGTATCCGGCCAATGTATGTTGAGTATTCTGCGTAGACAACTGTTTATAAATACTTGTACCTTCTTGACGATGCATGTAATAATTCTCCACGTTTCAGCTCCATACAGTAGGACTGTCTTGACGTTCGTATTGAAGATTCTGACTTTGAAATTAGTTGACAGTTGTTTTGAGTTCTATATATTCTTCAATTGTAGAAATGCTGCCCTTGCTTTACCAATCCTTGCCTTTACATCTGCATCAGATTCTCCTTGTTTATCAATCATGCCTCTCAGGAACATGAATGTTTGTAAAAAAAAACCAAAATATATATTAAATATACTGACTAAATCAGCTTTTGCATCACTTTTTAGTCTACAAAACTAGCAACATACATGTGGTATCATACAGTCTAATGGGTAGAATCTAATACAAACCTATCATGCACTTACAATGATGACATTTGAAAAACAGATAAAATCAATATTTCCAAGTGAAATGTTTCATTTAACTACCCGACATCAACAGAAAGGTGTAGAATATTTTATTATTGTATAACGACGGGGGGTTGGAAAGACGTAATATTTATCCAGTTCATTTCACATTAACATTTTACACATAGATAATTTTTCATAGTTGAAAGCGTGAGTCAATTGAAGCCAGACCACCATCGAATACCTAGAAGCACTGGACGGCCGTTTTGTCCTACTATGGGACTACTCAGCAGTGCGCATCCACGAACCCGCTCTCGCGAGATTCGAACCTAGGACCTACCAGTCTCGAGCCGAAGCCCTTAGCGATAGACCACTGAGCTGCTGAGGAGTCCCATAATAGGACGAAACGGCTGTCCAGTATTTCCAGGTCTTCCATGGTGGTCTAGCTTCAATTGCCTCACACTTTCAACTATGAAAAATACTAAATCTCCACAAAACCCCTTCTGATAATTAACATAGATAATTGTTCCGACTTTAATGACTAATCAATAAGAATATGTAATTAACCAAGATAATAATATTAGTGTAATGTGGTCTACTTCTATCCATATAAGTAGTATATGACATAGAATGTATTTTGGCAGAAGACCGATAAGGAAAGAACTGAAATGTAGCGTAGTTGGTAGGAAAATGCATGAACAATGCAATCAGAGAAGATGGACTGATATTTGTAGAAGTAATGATCAAGATTGAGACAAATAATTGATGGTTTGCAACTTCACTATTTACTGCATGGTTAACGACATTTAGTGAGATAGTCTGTAATTTGTGCTTAAATACATTCGATTGTCCCCAACCAGTGTTTTGTTGGCTACAATAGTAATAATAATAATAATTTAAATATTTACATTTAAATATTTACTCCGCCTGTAGCTCTTCTAGAGTTACTGCCGGTCCCAAGCCCGGGTAAAGGAGGAGGGTTGGGCATGGGGTTAGCGACCCCATCCCGTAGAAAAGCTAACTCGCTAAAAAAACGCTAACCAGAAAAAATAATCCAAACCATTTAAACTCTGCCCTGGGAGTTGAAGGAATAATGACGTCTCATGATGAAAGCCGAAATTCTTCGGAAGTCACGAGACCGATGCACCTTCTAACAACCACAG
The DNA here is from genome assembly GCA_944470415.2 of Schistosoma rodhaini. NCBI lineage: Eukaryota > Metazoa > Platyhelminthes > Trematoda > Strigeidida > Schistosomatidae > Schistosoma > Schistosoma rodhaini. Next base: position 83,590,961 of record OX104044.1, read on the forward strand.
CAACACTCTTTATAGGTACATGGAACGTCCGGACAATGTGGGAAACAGGAAAGACCAGCCAAATAGCAATGGAAATGAGGAGATACAACTTGGCAGTACTCGGAATCAGCGAAACCCATTGGACACAAACTGGACAACAAAGGCTAGGTACAGGAGAGATGCTGCTGTACTCCGGTCACGAAGGGGAAAATGCGCCACACACTCAGGGAGTTGCTCTAATGCTGTCCAGAGAAGCACGAAATGCACTTGTGGGATGGGAATCTCATGGACCCAGGATAATCAAAGCATCATTCAGAACAAAGAAGCAAGGGATCACAATGAACGTTATCCAATGTTATGCACCCACCAATGATAGCAACGACGATGATAAAGATCAGTTCTATGAAAGGCTGCAATCAATTGTAGCAAAGTGCTCACGAAAGGACCTTACCATCCTTATGGGAGATCTAAATGCTAAAGTTGGAGTGGACAACACAGGATATGAAGATGTAATTGGACGACATGGACTAGGAGAGAGAAATGAAAATGGGGAGAGACTTGCAAACCTATGTGCTTTCAACAAATTGGTTATAGGCGGCACAATATTTTCACACAAACGCATACACACAGCTACATGGATCTCACCGGACCACACCACAGAGAACCAGATTGATCACATCTGTATCAACAAAAAATTCCGAAGATCAATGGAAGATGTGAGAACCCGGAGAGGAGCTGACATAGCTTCAGATCACCACCTGGTTGTGGTCAAGATGAGACTGAAGCTAAAGAAAGACTGGACAACTGGACAAACAGCACTACAAAGGTTTAATACAGCCTTCCTTCGAGATACTGACAAACTCCATGAATTCAAGATAACTCTCAACAATAGGTTCCAAGCTCTACAGGATCTACTGGATGGACAAGAAACTACTTTGGAGGACAACTGGAAAGGGATAAAAGAAGCACTAACTTCAACGTGTCAGGAGGTTCTTGGTCCTAAGAAGCACCATCACAAGGAATGGATCTCTATGGGGACCCTGGACAAACTTCAAGAAAGGAAGAACAAGAGACTAGCAATTAACAACAGCCGAACACGAGCAGAGAAAGTCAAAGCACAAGCAGACTACGCAGAAGCAAACAGAGAAGTGAAGAAAAGCATTAAAGCCGACAAGCAGAAATATATGGGAGAACTAGCAACGGCGGCGGAAAAAGCTGCAAGAGAAGGGAATATGAAACAACTATATGATACAACGAAGAAATTGGCAGGGAGATATAGCAAACCAGAGAGACCAGTCAAAGACAAAGAAGGAAAGACAATCACTGAGATTCAGGAACAGAGGAAAAGATGGGCAGAATACTTTGAGGAACTGCTGAATAAACCAGCCCCATCGAATCCACCGAACATCGAAGCAGCCCACACTGACCTTCCAATAGATGTCACTCCACCAACGATCGAAGAAGTCAAGATGGCCATCAGACAAATCAAAAGTGGGAAGGCGGCAGGACCTGACAATATACCAGCAGAAGCACTGAAGTCAGACATTGAAATAACTGCAAACATGCTTCACCTTCTATTCAAAAAGATTTGGGAAGAGGAACAAGTGCCAACGGACTGGAAAGAAGGATATCTCATCAAGATACCAAAGAAAGGAGATCTGAGCCAATGTGAGAACTACAGAGGTATCAGTTTGTTATCAGTACCAGGAAAAGTTTTCAACAGAGTGCTGCTGAATCGGATGAAAGACGCAGTAGACGCCGAACTAAGGGATCATCAGGCTGGATTCCGTAAGGATCGGTCGTGCACAGACCAGATTGCGACACTACGGATCATCGTTGAACAATCAGTTGAGTGGAACTCATCACTATACGTCAACTTCATCGACTATGAGAAGGCGTTTGACAGCGTGGATAGGAGAACATTGTGGAAACTTCTTCGACACTATGGAGTTCCTGAAAAGACTGTCAACATTATCCAAAACTCATACGATGGATTACAGTGCAAAGTGGTGCATGGAGGACAGCTGACAGATGCATTTCCAGTAAGGACCGGAGTCAGACAAGGCTGTCTACTCTCCCCATTCCTCTTCCTTCTAGTGATTGACTTGATTATGAAGAATTCGACATCTGAAGGGAAATACGGAATACAATGGACAGCTCAGAATGAATTAGATGATTTGGACTTCTCAGATGACCTAGCCCTCCTCTCTCATACACACGACCAAATGCAGATGAAGACAGCAAATGTAGCAGCAGCCTCCGCATCGATAGGCCTCCACATTCACAAAGGAAAAAGCAAGATTCTCAAATGCAACACGGAGAACACCGACCCAATCACACTTGATGGCGAAACTCTGGAAGAGGTGGAAACATTCAAGTACCTGGGGAGCATCGTTGATAAACAAGGAGGATCGGATGCAGATGTAAAGGCAAGGATTGGCAGAGCAAGGGCAGCATTTCTACAATTGCAGAACATATGGAACTCAAAACAACTCTCAACCAATTTCAAAGTCAGAATCTTTAATACGAACGTCAAGACAGTCCTACTGTATGGAGCTGAAACGTGGAGAACTACTACAGCCATCATCAGGAAGGTACAAGTATTTATAAACAGTTGTCTACGCAAAATACTCAACATCCATTGGCCGGATACTATCAGCAACAGCGTTTTATGGGAGAGGACAAACCAGCTTCCAGCTGAAGAGGAAATAAGGAAAAGACGTTGTAAGTGGATCGGACATACATTAAGGAAATCATCAATGTGCATCACGACTCAATCCCTAACTTGGAATCCGGAAGGGAAGCGGAAAAGAGGAAGGCCAAAGAACACACTACGCCGGGAAATAGAAGCAGATATGAAAAGGATGAATGTTAACTGGAAAGAACTGGAAAGGAAGGCTCAGAACAGAGTTGGATGGAGAATGCTGGTGAGCGGCCTATGCTCCTCGACGAGGGGTAACAGGCGTAAGTAAGTAAGTATCAACAATAAAAGATACTGATAGAATATTCCAGTAAATTGTTGTTATTCACTGACTTCCTGATTATATACATCCATAATCAACACTCATTATCCGATATTAACGCAATCAATATAGTAGAACCTTCTGTTGTAATGGGCCTCAACATACACAAAGGAAAAATTAACATCCTCATATACAATATACAAAACACCAACTTAATCACATTTGATGAAGAAACTCAGGAAGAGGCGGAACCTTTCAAGTATCTAGTCAACATCATCATCGAGGAACGTGGAGAATCTGATGAAGAAGTTAAGTCGAGGATTGGTAAGTCAAGGACAGCATTCCTACGGTTGAAACAATTACAGAATCCAAAATAACAGTCTACAAGACAACAAAAATGTGAGAATCTTCAATAAGAACGTCAAAATAGTTCTATTGTATGGAGGTGAAAATTGGAAAACTGATACAACCATCATCAGAAAGGTACAAATATTTATAAATAGATGTCTACACAAAATACTCAACATCCATTGACCGGATACTATCAAGAACAGCGTTTTATGGGAGAGGACAAACCAGCTTCCAGCTGAAGAGGAAATAAGGAAAAGACGTTGGAAGTGGATCGGACATACATTAAGGAAATCATCAATGTGCATCACGACTCAATCCCTAACTTGGAATCCGGAAGGGAAGCGGAAAAGAGGAAGGCCAAAGAACACACTACGCCGGGAAATAGAAGCAGATATGAAAAGGATGAATGTTAACTGGAAAGGAAGGCTCAGAACAGAGTTGGATGGAGAATGCTGGTGAGCGGCCTATGCTCCTCGACGAGGGGTAACAGGCGTAAGTAAGTAAGTAAGTAAGATACAACCATCATCAAACATGTACACGTATTTACAAGCAATTGTTCACGCAAGATACTCAATATCCGTTTGCCGTATACCATCAACAACATAACATAACACCAATCAACAACTGTGCAGTAGATCTCAGTAAAGAGATTTAGATGGGGAAACCTGGTGAGTGGTCTATACTTCCCTACGAGGTGTAACAATATTAAAGATGTATGTAAGTGTAGCTTTTAAAAATATGATCATAAAAAAGATGAATTTTTCTTTATCACAATTATCAATTTCAATAAATAAATATCTATTGAATAATAGGATTTATGAAAGTCCTGGAATTTTTATTTAAAAGTAGAGTGAATAAGCTTCACCTATAGTCTTGGGGGAACTGATGCTCTCTGATGGATTAGATCCCATATCACCCAGCTTCACAGTCAAATACGTTACCACTGGGCTATCCAAGCCGCGACTAACCTCCTATAGGACTGAGCTGTATTCACAATTGATTGATCACTGTATGGTGATCAATGTCAAATATGTCAAGTCCTTCCTATCGACCAAGTTTCAATGTTTTATACAAAAAAAAACTTGGGTTTTGATTTGTGTACGACTAAATAGGAAAAAAAGCTATTGTGATATAAAATTTTATGATCTTATATTTATCAGAATCCTTGATTAGAATTATGTAAAGGACCTTGAAGTTGAATGTCTTGAATCAATTTTATATCATTGAATAAGTGATCTATTATTGACTTTTGATGCAGGTACATCCAGCTGATGAGTCCCAAATAGGACGAAACACGCGTCAAACTGGATTCCACTGCTAACCACTATCCATCTCTGCTTACCATGCTTGTGAATTAAGGCTATATCGAGGCAATACGCACAGTATGCACATATGCCAATTATACACTGACCACTTGCAATCCCAACACATCAATGAAAAGACTCAAACAAACAATACTAAATGAATTTACTATTGATTTGTGTTATTCTTTTATAACATTTGATTGTAGATACCTTGAAAAATTGATATATAACTTTCGCAGAATATTGTTTAGTAAACATTATGCTGTACACAAAGTTGTATGATGAAGTTTTGAAAGTGAACAAAATGGGTGTAACCTGAATTCATTGAATTAGCGAACAAAAATCACCTAGGTACCATGTATCTGAAATTAATTAAATTTTTTTTCGACTAAATTGTTTACCAAAACAGTATGTTCACATTCACTGCCTTCTCTTGACGGGGGTGTTGTTTACAAAATTGAAAAGACGAAAAGCAAATGTCCGGCGCTCTAACCGGGTTGGTGGACACGGAAAGTCCACCTAGGGGAGTTGGAAAACCCTGATTCAAAACCAATGGTGCACATGGGCTCCAGTATCCTGAAGGAACAAATGGCGTACGAATCAATCGTTGATCACCGGCTACCATGGGACTGCATCTCCTCACGATGCTCCACTGCCTTGTGGATCAGACATTCAGGTCAAAGGCTCGGGGTGTTGCCGCCTAAGAAAACCACCCGCTTCAGTTTGAGCACCTGAACAGTATCACAGCCCTTACACAAATCAAATGAGATTTGTGTGTCGCATAGTTATTTGGTGCTTCCTTGTACCAATATTTATGTGTTTAAATAATAAAAGATAATAATTCTTTTGTTATTCAGTACAGTACTGCAGTCTATTAGAAATTAAACGATAGACCACGTTCTTCAGAAAAAGCTTCCATAAAATCTCAATTATTCAAAGATGAGTTATATTTGGTGATTTAACGTAGTAAAGTGAAAATGTTTTGACGAAAATCATAGATTTTAGGTGGTTGGAAGTATTTGGCGGGAAACCCTACTTAACCCAGTTTTTGTACCATTCGATACTTGTCGGTAAGGCGTACATTCATTTGTGCGACAACCGATGCTCCTTTTTGTTTTCACATATAATTCACTGAATTCATAGTCTGAAACGTCACTGTTGAGCTATTCGAACTATCACTGACCAATTGTTAGACTGAGATATTTACACTGATTAGTTATATTTGTTTAGTCTACACTACTGATCGAATCTTATGGCTGTAGGAATAACTAACTGGTAACGTCACTTTAGTAATCAATGTCAATAAAAATGTGTAAGTTATTTGTATATTAAACAAATATAAACGAGTATAAAGGGAGAAACAACCTGATATCCACAATAAATAATTACGAAACGAACAGGGTTAACAGAGTGAGAAAATGATCAATTGGTTATAATATACTGCATCATAAAGTTCAAACTTGTATTGACGAACTGTTAAAAATCCTTACTTCTTACGCCTGTTACCCCTCGTCGAGGAGCATAGGCCGCTCACCAGCATTCTCCATCCAACTCTGTTCTGAGCCTTCCTTTCCAGTTGCTATTCATCCTTTTCATATCTGCTTCTATTTCCCGGCGTAGTGTGTTCTTTGGCCTTCCTCTTTTCCGCTTCCCTTCCGGATTCCAAGTTAGGGATTGAGTCGTGATGCACATTGGTGATTTCCTCAATGTATGTCCGATCCACTTACAACGTCTTTTCCTAATTTACTCTTCAGCTGGAAGGTGGTTTGTCCCCTCCCATAAAACGCTGTTGCTGATAGTATCCGGCCAATGGATGTTGAGTATTTTGCGTAGACAACTGTTTATAAATACTTGTACCTTCCTGATGATGGCCATAGTAGTTCTCCACGTTTCAGCTCCATACAGTAGGACTGTCTTGACGTTCGTATTAAAGATTCTCACCTTGAAATTGGTTGAGAGTTGTTTTGAGTTCCATATGTTTTGCAATTGTAGAAATGCTGCCCTTGCTTTGCCAATCCTTGCCTTTACATCTGCATCCGATCCTCCTTGTTTATCAACGATGCTCCCCAGGTACTTGAATGTTTCCACCTCTTCCAGAGTTTCGCCATCAAGTGTGATTGGGTCGGTGTTCTCCGTGTTGCATTTGAGAATCTTGCTTTTTCCTTTGTGAATGTGGAGGCCTATCGATGCGGAGGCTGCTGCTACATTTGCTGTCTTCATCTGCATTTGGTCGTGTGTATGAGAGAGGAGGGCTAGGTCATCTGAGAAGTCCAAATCATCTAATTCATTCTGAGCTGTCCATTGTATTCCGTATTTCCCTTCAGATGTCGAATTCTTCATAATCAAGTCAATCACTAGAAGGAAGAGGAATGGGGAGAGTAGACAGCCTTGTCTGACTCCGGTCCTTACTGGAAATGCATCTGTCAGCTGTCCTCCATGCACCACTTTGCACTGTAATCCATCGTATGAGTTTTGGATAATGTTGACAGTCTTTTCAGGAACTCCATAGTGTCGAAGAAGTTTCCACAATGTTCTCCTATCCACGCTGTCAAACGCCTTCTCATAGTCGATGAAGTTGACGTATAGTGATGAGTTCCACTCAACTGATTGTTCAACGATGATCCGTAGTGTCGCAATCTGGTCTGTGCACGACCGATCCTTACGGAATCCAGCCTGATGATCCCTAAGTTCGGCGTCTACTGCGTCTTTCATCCGATTCAGCAGCACTCTGTTGAAAACTTTTCCTGGTACTGATAACAAACTGATGCCTCTGTAGTTCTCATATTGGCTCAGATCTCCTTTCTTTGGTATCTTGATGAGATATCCTTCTTTCCAGTCCGTTGGCACTTGTTCCTCTTCCCAAATCTTTTTGAATAGAAGGTGAAGCATGTTTGCAGTTATTTCAATGTCTGACTTCAGTGCTTCTGCTGGTATATTGTCAGGTCCTGCCGCCTTCCCACTTTTGATTTGTCTGATGGCCATCTTGACTTCTTCGATCGTTGGTGGAGTGACATCTATTGGAAGGTCTGTGTGGGCTGCTTCGATGTTCGGTGGATTCAATGGGGCTGGTTTATTCAGCAGTTCCTCAAAGTATTCTGCCCATCTTTTCCTCTGTTCTTGAATCTCAGTGATTGTCTTTCCTTCTTTGTCTTTGACTGGTCTCTCTGGTTTGCTATATCTCCCTGCCAATTTCTTCGTTGTATCATATAGTTGTTTCATATTCCTTTCTCTTGCAGCTTTTTCCGCCGCCGTTGCTAGTTCTCCCATATATTTCTGCTTGTCGGCTTTAATGCTTTTCTTCACTTCTCTGTTTGCTTCTGCGTAGTCTGCTTGTGCTTTGACTTTCTCTGCTCGTGTTCGGCTGTTGTTAATTGCTAGTTTCTTGTTCTTCCTTTCTTGAAGTTTGTCCAGGGTTCCCATAGAGATCCATTCCTTGTGATGGTGCTTCTTAGGACCAAGAACCTGCTGACACGTTGAAGTTAGTGCTTCTTTTATCCCTTTCCAGTTGTCCTCCAAAGTAGTTTCTTGTTCTTTCAGTAGATCCTGTAGAGCTTGGAACCTGTTGTTGAGAGTTATATTGAATTCATGGAGCTTGTCAGTATCTCGAAGGAAGGCTGTATTGAACCTTTGTAGTGCTGTTTGTCCAGTTGTCCAGTCTTTCTTTAGCTTCAGTCTCATCTTGGCCACAACCAGGTGGTGATCTGAAGCTATGTCAGCTCCTCTCCGGGTTCTCACATCTTCCATTGATCTTCGGAATTTTTTGTTGATACAGATGTGATCAATCTGGTTCTCTGTGGTGTGGTCCGGTGAGATCCATGTAGCTTTGTGTATGCGTTTGTGTGGGAATATTGTGCCGCCTATAACCAATTTGTTGAAAGCACATAGGTTTGCAAGCCTCTCCTCATTTTCATTTCTCTCTCCTAGTCCATGTCGTCCAATTACATCTTCATATCCTGTGTTGTCCACTCCAACTTTAGCATTTAGATCCCCCATAAGGATGGTAAGGTCCTTTCGTGAGCACTTTGCTACAATTGATTGCAGCTTTTCATAGAACTGATCTTTATCATCGTCGTTGCTATCATTGGTGGGTGCATAACATTGGATAACATTCATTGTGATCCCTTGCTTCTTTGTTCTGAATGATGCTTTGATTATCCTGGGTCCATGAGATTCCCATCCCACAAGTGCATTTCGTGCTTCTCTGGACAGCATTAGAGCAACTCCCTGAGTGTGTGGCGCATTTTCCCCTTCGTGACCGGAGTACAGCAGCATCTCTCCTGTACCTAGCCTTTGTTGTCCAGTTTGTGTCCAATGGGTTTCGCTGATTCCGAGTACTGCCAAGTTGTATCTCCTCATTTCCATTGCTATTTGGCTGGTCTTTCCTGTTTCCCACATTGTCCGGACGTTCCATGTACCTATAAAGAGTGTTGCTGTGGTTGTTAGAAGGTGCATCGGTCTCGTGACTTCCGAAGAATTTCGGCTTTCATCATGAGACGTCATTATTCCTTCAACTCCCAGGGCAGAGTTTAAATGGTTTGGATTATTTTTTCTGGTTAGCGTTTTTTTAGCGAGTTAGCTTTTCTACGGGATGGGGTCGCTAACCCCATGCCCAACCCTCCTCCTTTACCCGGGCTTGGGACCGGCAGTAACTCTAGAAGAGCTACAGGCGGAGTTGTTAAAAATCCTACAGTACATAAAATTTCGAACATCTTCCAACCTGGTTCCTTATGAAACAAGTTAAACTGGAACAGAATCAAAATAGATACGGAGATAATGAGAGATCAATCGTCGAAAATAAGCAATCATGATCAAATTCGATAAGACAAGCTATAGGCTATATGTATATAAATTTGAATGTTTCACATCTACCCAATGTTTGTTCAAATAATATCGTTATGAGCATATTTTTTGAAGCCAAGATCATCTGATACATGTGGACAAATTAATTGATCGATTCACAATTTTATCCAGATCTCCACTTCAGTTTACATTTCAAGTTTATTTACAAAATCTTCATTGATACTATTGGAAATTTTTTAGTTTTCAATTTAATGCTTGTTACTTGTTCTATTGTATTAATTTCTTCTATGCTCTGTTAACTGTCTTGTTCTCTTCAACTCTTATTATGTGGTTTTATCTAAATAGTTGATGCCTTTGATAATAGGACTACTGATGCTCAGACTGTTCCTAATATCAGACATCTAGATATACTTAGTTCTAGAATTCAGATTCTATGGTAATCAAAAAAAAAAGAATATTCTTGTATTCTTACAATCATCATCATCATCATCATCATCATCATCATCATCATCATCATCATCATCATCATCATCATCATCATCATCATCATCATCATCATCATCATCATCATCATCATCATCATCATCATCATCATCATCATCATCATCATCATCATCATCATCATCATCATCATCATCATCATCATCATCATCATCATCATCATCATCATCATCATCATCATCATCATCATCATCATCATCCGAATCATCATCATCATCATCATCATCATCATCATCATCATCATCATCATCATCATCATCATCATCATCATCATCATCATCATCATCATCATCATCATCATCATCATCATCATCATCATCATCATCATCATCATCATCATCCGAATCATCATCATCATCATCATCATCATCATCATCATCATCATCATCATCATCATCATCATCATCATCATCATCATCATCATCATCATCATCATCATCATCATCATCATCATCATCATCATCATCATCATCATCATCATCATCATCATCATCATCATCATCATCATCATCATCATCATCATCATCATCATCATCATCATCATCATCATCATCATCATCATCATCATCATCATCATCATCATCATCATCATCCGAATCATCATCATCATCATCATCATCATCATCATCATCATCATCATCATCATCATCATCATCATCATCATCATCATCATCATCATCATCATCATCATCATCATCATCATCATCATCATCATCATCATCATCATCATCATCATCATCATCATCATCATCATCATCATCATCATCATCATCATCATCATCATCATCATCATCATCATCATCATCATCATCATCATCATCATCATCATCATCATCATCATCATCATCATCATCATCATCATCATCATCATCATCATCATCATCATCATCATCATCATCATCATCATCATCATCATCATCCGAATCATCATCATCATCATCATCATCATCATCATCATCATCATCATCATCATCATCATCATCATCATCATCATCATCATCATCATCATCATCATCCGAATCATCATCATCATCATCATCATCATCATCATCATCATCATCATCATCATCATCATCATCATCATCATCATCATCATCATCATCATCATCATCATCATCATCATCATCATCATCATCATCATCATCATCATCATCATCATCATCATCATCATCATCATCATCATCATCATCATCTGATTTCACTGATAGTCTGTATGTTTATATTCAATCAAATAATTTAGTGAATATCAATGAAAGAAAGAAAAGTTTTTATACAAAAGTAAATGAGATTAAGTTATTTCATTGTCTAATAAACATTCCTTCCTTCTTTTTTTTGAAGAAAGAAAAAACTATCACGGCGTCGTTTGAACAAACAGAGATCAAAAGAAACTATAAACTGTAATTCTTCTTTTTGCATAGAAGCGTTAAACATAAATTTACTTGGTATTGTATGTTTTTATCTTGCCATTATTGTCAAAATCTTCAATTGATCAGTCTCTTATTAGCTATATATGCATACTGTGCGTATTGCTTCGATATCAGCCTTAATTCACAAGGATTATAGGCAAAGATGGATAGTGGTTAGCAGTGGAATTCAAGACGTGAGTTTCGTCCTATTTGGGACTCGTCAGCTGGATATGCCATCATCTCAGAGTTGATGAACACTCTGGAACTGAAGCCTGGTACCGTTCGCTTCAAACGCCATCGCGTTATTCATTTAGCTATCAGGACTCAGTAGATGCTAACCACTATCCATCTTTGCTTATAAAGCATTAAATATATTGTTTGTAGATTTACAAACTTTAATTATTTCATTTCTAGTATTCATCCTCTTGTGAATGAGAAAACCAATCGGGGACAACTAATTGTGCCTGAATACATAATTACAGAACATCTTAGTAAAATCTGAGAACCATACAGTAAATACTTCATTTGAATAATGTCAATCAATTGTCTCAGACTTAATTGTTACTTTTCTGCACCAATCATTCTTTGTTCTCGTTCTTTCTTCTTCGATCTTCTTAATCTTCCTCTACCAGGTATTCCACTTTCGATTGATGATACATACTACTTATATCTGTCAACATCAGTTGCACACACCAAAATCCAAATAAACAATTCATTTAAAATTTTGTCTGAATAGTTTCACTAGAACGAATATCATTTCAATGAATAAACTTATCTACATTTTTACCTGATCATCTCATTCACTCAATCTCTCTGTGTATTAATGCTTTATTTACTGTTATATCTAGAGCTTAAATCCTTGTTATACCGTGTACAACTTGAGCACTCTAACACTAGAACCCTCCAAGTCGTAAATAAGAAGACAGAAGTCAAGTGAGAAGGAATACTATCCCAAACAGTGTCAATTATGGTACAGAACTCTCAGGTATTTATAGTTTTTAGTAAAAACGAAATTATCATTATAGTCATCTAATCCGCACACACTGGTTCTTAACATTTGTTCAATAGGGAAGCTACGAGTCGAGATTCTAGAATGTCCTTTCAAAATATAACGGAATGAAATATCTTTGGCTTTTACTGAGCTTATTAGAACCTCCTTAAGTTCAACTAGTAAAATATAAAATTAGTTGATAAAATGATGGAGATAATTTTCAACATTCATATGAATGAAAAGTAAATACTCACTATCAAACTATTAACAACAATGTTGTAAAATTCTACAGATTTCAAATACTATACTTTCAATCCTTCATTTACAAAATATCCATTAATTATCTCAGTCGTTGGGGTTCTTTCAATTCCATGCACATAGCTGAAGCCATCGCAATTCATATCTACAAACCGAACCTATGTATCCAAAAGAAGTTTATACAACCACTCTCGCTACCTTGGCCATCGGTATAGCGGAGTTTGTAGCATAATTTCGGTAAACAATTATCTTATTCCTTCCATTTTTTGTATTTTACTTATTCTCTTCATTCGTCTCTTGGTTCTTACATAACTACTATATTACTGACCATTCATCAAAATATTTTGTTAGTTCTTTCTTCTCATTTTTATATATTATGCAACGTAGCAAACGCTTGATTTTCGAATAATAACTTTGATTAGTATTAATCCTTCTCTTCCAATTAATGTTAGTTTATAATCGATGTCATTATATAATCATTACGTAACGTATCTACTCCATGAGTGTTATTTAATTATTGTAAATCATATATGAATATTAGTGTAGAGCCATGATGAAAAACTAATTGAAAAGAAATTTCTTCGCTCGATTCGTTCCTTTTTTAATTCCATACTAATCATTCTCTACTTTTATTCTCTTCTATAAGATCTCAACCATCTATTCTCAGATAGTTCACTTTCAATTGATACTAAATACTACTTATATCTGTCAACATAAGTAACACACATCAAATTACTACTGTAGTAAACAAAACACGAATGGGGGACAATCGAATGTATTTAAGTACAAATTACAGACTATCTCATTAAAATATGAGAACCATACAGTGAACACTTAATTTGCAAAATAATAATCAATTGTCTTATTCCTAATTGATCCTTCTGTAAATATCAATTCATCTTCTCAAATTTCATTGTTCATGCATTTTCCTATCAATTACACTTCATTTCAGTTCTTTCCTTACCGATCTTCTTTCCAAATACATTCAATGTCTGACCATCACCATATACTACTTATATGGATATAAGTAGATCATATCATACTACTTAGTAATCATTCAATTTGTTATCAACTACTTCAAATTAACCAATAAATTATCAGTAAGTTAATTTTCCTTTAAATTATTTTCCAGAATATAATCACTGATTTTATAAACACTTCAATAAACTAAAATCACTTTATGTATCGTTTATCACTAAGGCAACTGAATCTATACAATTTCTTTTTCTTTTTTAATATGGAATTTAGTTGTTACTATGTCGGCTTTTCTGAAATACATCAATTATGTATAAATAGAAATCAATTTAACGGTTATTTTATTGATCATGATTGTTTAATCAAAAGCAAAAAAAAAAAGGGAAAAAGAGTAATGGATCGAAAAAACGGAGAGATTTTATACATTCTCTGAATTAGAAAAAATACATAACTGAATAACGGGAGGGGGGAATAATTTGTTCACGTTACTATATTAAAACAACCACCCCAACACCATCACCACCACCATAACCAAAAAAAAGAGTCACAATTCAATTAGAAACTAATAAAATGTTAGCTAAATCAAGTTTATTCAGAAAAATAACACTGATTGAATCCTTTAAGAAGATATTTTAATTTTCTTTAAGTTCTACAATTATATATGGTCAGGTTAAAGGCAAACTCCGCCTATAGCTCTTCTAGAGTTACTGCCGGTCCAAAGCCCGGGTGAAGGAGGAAGGTTGGGCATAGGTTTAGTGACCCTATCCCGTAGAAAAACTAATTCGCTAAAAAAACGCTAACCAGAGAAAATAATTCAAGTAAGGTTAAGGGCAAAGTACATCGTTTTTGAATCATCCTATCTGATCCATATTTATATTCTGATTACAGATCTAAATATTTTCACTTAACATATATATACAGATTCAAGTGTTAACATTCTATATGAGTCAATATCAACATTACACAATTTTATTCTATTTGGTTTGACAATCCTAAATTTACATCCTTTAAACGATGTACTTCGCCGTTAACCTGGCCATCTTTCTGGTTATTCATTTGGATACATATAATTGTAGAACTTGAAGAGAGAATTTCTCATCGAAAAGGATATTCTTTGTTCAAATATTAGTCATTGAATATGATGGGGATCTTTAAGCAATATATTTTAATCTATCTATAACATAAGGTCGATTACCGAAAGACTAGGAGAACACTACAATAAGTCTTGTCTTCAAAACATGTACAAGATATAAACCTGAAAACTATTAACCCATCAGCTTAACTAGTGTGGTTGTTAAAATTTTAGAAAAGATTATTCGGAAGGAGTTGTCTAAGTATCTAGAAAACAGCTGGATCCTTTCTGAAAAGCAGCATGACTTTAGAATAGGTTATTCATGTCTCCATGATTTATAAGTAGCGCTTGGTAGATGTTAGGCTCATAAAGATCAAAAGCTACATATAGATGTAACCTAAATTAAATTCAGCAAGAAACAGTACTATTGTAGTGAACAAGTACACTAGTGAGACAATCGAATGTATTCAAGCACAAAATTACATAATATCCATATAGTAAATAGTTAATTTGCAAGTTATCAATCACTTGTCTCAATCTTTACCGTTCCTTCTACAAATATCAGTCCATCGTTTCGGATTTCATTGTTCATATATTTTCGTTCTCATTCTTTCATTATCGATCTTCTCACTAAATAACATTCAATGCCCGACAATCGTTATGTACTACTTATGTGGGTATAAGTAACCTACACCACAATATATCTTTTTTGTCTTGGTAACGTCACATCATTTTTATTGCATCATTCATTATTTCAACTCTTTGTGTAGTTCGATTATATCATTGTCACTTTTCTTCAATTCATAATTGATTGATTTCAACTCATATCTTTTGTTATTAACATTAATCTGTTTTCAATAGTTGAGTTCATGAGTCAATTAAAGCTAAACCATCATGGTAAACCTTGAAACACTGGATGGCCGTTTCGTCACCTTATCGGGCCAATCAACAGTGTGCATCTACGATCCCACTCGCGGGACTTGGACCCAGGACCTTCGGTCTCGCGCTCGAACGCTTAACATGAAGACCACTGAGCCCTTATCCAAAGGTGTTTATGTCTAACTTCAACCAATCCATGATAATCATCTGTTTTCAATTGCTTGACTACATAATCATGTAATGTTTGTTAACTCCATGAATTCTAATCACTAATTCAATGTTCCGGAACTTTTCCTCCGAAACTTTATTTATCCAAAACAAAATTTTTATGATCGGATTAACTCTATTGAAATCTCCGCTACATCATGATACACATATTCATCTTTAATCACCCTCTTGTTTATGAGTATGTGAATGTCTGCAATAACTATTATCTTAAATATTGTAGATTGTAAGCAGTTGATGAGAACCTAACAAGCCGAAATGAATTAAGATCATTGTGCTCCAATCCAAATGTAAAAATGCGAATTTTGACGTTCAATCAAACCAGTTTATAGCATATTGATTTCAATTAATCAGATTAGAAAGATGAACAGTTTACAGTCAAATAACAAATTATTACAGGCAATAAAGTGTTTGTTGTTTAACACTTATTTTTAACAGAAAGGGGTTTTGTGGAGATTTTAGTAATTTGTTAGTATGATTCATAAGTCCTGGGTTTGAATCCCAGAGGCTGAATCGTGGATGCGTAGTGCTGAAGAGTCCCACAATGGGACGAAACGGACATCCAGTGCTTCTGGGTTTTCCATGGTGGTCTGGCCTTAATTGACTCATCAATCCAACTCATTTCTAAGTTTGTTTTTAATAACATGCAGAAAATTTTCAACCGTAAGGGTCAGGAATCACAATAACCTTGCAATGAATGACAGCCCCATTCTCTTGATTAATATAGATTATGGTGAGATTATAATTCATGGACGACCTTTGAGTGATGCTAAAGTGATCTTGAAGATACCCACCTAATAACTAGAATAGATAAGAGCTATAGATTAGTGTTAGAAATCAGGATTATGATTTACTGTTGATGGTTATGGTTAGAAATTAGATCTAGGATCTTCATCACGAACTAACATAAGCTAAAATGCCAAAACGCTATTTAGTCAAACGAATGAATGAATTTTGTGCCAAAATTCAAAACTTCATATTGCAAATATGGTTGCTTTGTCTATAGATTATAGTTTAACCGTGATAAATATTCAAAAAAACGTTTAAACTCTTATAATTTATCCTCTACATAAATCAACTGAAAACAAATGTCAACTAACTTCAAAATGAGAATCTTCAGTACGAACGTCAAGACAGTTAATACTACTGTACGAAGCTGAAACATGGAGAACTATTACATCCAACTTCAAGAAGGTACAAGTATTGATAAACAAATTTCTACGCAAAATACTCAACATTCACTGGCTGGATACCACCAGCAACAGCGTTTTATGGGAGAGGACAAACCACCTTCCAGTTGATGAGAAAATTAAGAAAAGAAATTGGTAGTGGATCGGACATACATTACGAAAATCATCAAACTGCATCATGAAGCAAGCCTTAACTTGGAATCCGGAAGGGAAGTGGAAAAGAGGAAGACCAAAGAACACATTACGTTGGGAAATAAAAGCAGATATGAAAAGAATGAATGTTAAATGGAAAGAACTGGAAAGGATTGTTCAGGACAGAGTTAAATGGAGAATGCTGATGGTTGGCCTATCCTCCTCTACGTGGGGTAGCAGGAGTAAATAAACTATTTGTAACTGGATGAATCAGTCACAATAGAGCATATATATTTTCTTATCTCCCTCTTAATCATAAGCTTTAATAGTCCTGTATAAAAATTTGGTTTCCCCTTCTTAATTTTGAACTATATTTGCTCATTATTTAGTACTTCATAACATCATTCATTTTTACTATTATTCAATTTATTATGTTTGTTTGTTTTTGATAACACATTCAAACACATATCGATATTATGGTTAAAGATGATAAAGACTAACCAGTTTGTTTATAATCATGATAAAGTTTTTATTCTCTGAAGAAGTCACTTACACTGTGTCACGAAACGTCAGAAAAATTTAATTTTTCTACTTATTGAAATATCTACAAATAAGATGATTATCAGTAAAAATCCACTGTAATCTTATATAAATAAATATGATATATAAACTTATTTTGGTTATCTGATGATAAATCTATCAGTTCTATTGATAGACATATGTAAGAATGAGAGATTTTTGTCAATATGAGTTTTAAGTTTGTTGATTAGATTCCAGTCATTTCATAATTCATGATCTTAACTATAAAATTACTAAATCTCCACAAAAACCCCCCTTGTGATAATGATCATATGCTCACTAGGGACTGGCTCCTTGAGGTAATTCCTGGAGTTCTAGTGAGAAGTCGTGGCCAGTGGAGCTAATCCATGTCAGGTAGAGACAGGTATCTACCTCAGTACATTGGAAGTTGGTTGCGCAATTTCGTGGATTGGTTGAGGTTAGACATTAACACCGTTGGATGCCAGCTCAGTGGTCTATCGGTTAAGGGCTCCGGCTCGAGACTGGTAGGTCCTGGGTTCAAATCTCGCGAGAGCGGGTTCGTGGATGCGCACTGCTGAGGAGTCCCATAATAGGACGAAACGGCCGTCCAGTGCTTCCAGATTTTCGATGGTGGTCTAGCCTCAATTGACTCATGATCTTAACTATAAAATTACTAAATCTCCACAAAAAACCCCCCTTGTGATGATAAATATGTTGTCTACATAATAAATTCATAATTTGGATTCGATTACTGGTAAGATTGAAGATATCAATCGTCAAAGGGATTATTGTTTAAGTAATCATTTTGTAATCTAATTATACTTTTGTGTATATTTATTTCCCTCACCCTTCTAGCCATATAGAATGGTGAAGCCTAGCAGGCCCTTCTGGAGAAGAGTGCTACATCAAAGCACGGTACAACTACCGGGGCACTGCTTACGCAGAACCATTACATAACACTCACAACCCACTTTTTTTGTCTTTTTGTTTTTATTTGGACAGATTCATTTTTTGCCACTCTTTTGAATCCCCAATAGTTAAGCAATGACTCTATGTAGCATTCGTAATCGTTCTCGGATGGTTGATTAGGCCAATCTCCGCCACCCGAATTGCCGCTTACGTTAGTTTGTGGAAACAATTCCATGATCCAGAAGGCACGACGAGGATGTGTGAGTTGGATTTTGCCTCCTGTATATTAATATACATAACCTGATTTCTTCAGCATTATTCCTAATTATCCAATTTAATCCAAAGTTCTTATTGACCGAAAGTCCTAAATTTGAGTTCTGTGTGCTAGATTATGGATGAGTACTTTTGAGATGCCCCCATCCTAGAACAAAACATCTATCCAGTACTTCTAGGTTTTCTATAGTAATCTAACATTAATCGATTTTATAATCTCAATCAAAAGAAAAACTTAACAATCTTTACAACTCTATACTGTTATTCTGATAGATTTTTCTCCTCCCTCTCTCTCTCTCTCTCATTCTCTCTCTCTCTTGAGAGCTCGCATGCTTACACTTTATCATCTTTCTTTTTCCTTAATAATGAAAAAACAAAAACCATATAGATAAAATGAAAATTTATTCCACTTTTATCAATGTTCAATCAGTGATTAAATTAGTTAAAGAGTAAATACTTGTTTTAATTCAATAGTAAACCTCTTTCTTTTTGTATATTTGATTGAATTGATTGAATTTTTAATTTCCATAGGTGAAAACGTAAGACAATTGAAGCTAGACCACCACCATCAAAAACCTGGAAGCACTAGACGGCCGTTTCGTCTTATTATGGGATTCCTCAGCAGTGCGTATCCACGATCCCGCACTCGCGAGCGAGATTCGAACCCAGGACCTACCAGTTGCTTTCAACTATGAAAATACTAAATCTCCACAAAACCCCTTCTGAATTTTCAATGTTTCTTTTTCTTTCTAGATTGTTTTCGTTATTGCTGCTGTCGTCGTCGTCATCGTCGTTGTTCTCGTTGTTGTTGTCGTTCTCGTTGTGGTTTTTATCGCCATTGTCGTTGCTATCTGTTATATGGTGTGAGTGCTGGCGTGCCCTATTTTATATATATGAACGTGATATGACCGCCTATTAGAGAGGAGTGAGTTATCGATCAGAGCAATGATACACAAAAGACCGTATGAACAGTCTTAAGTATTTACTAGTCCTGCTATCGGCCTGGCCCAGCCAGTTAAGTCTAGAACACCAATAACAGCCTCTGCAATATCAATCATTATTCTCAAACATACTGAGTTTATATACTAATCAAACTGACCACATCGTCCCATGAAATAGAAAATAACATTTGTACAAGATTTGGCCAAATGTGACTGTGAATAGGGGGAACAGTAATCAATAGACTGGGGATAACTCAGGAATGGTAAATCGTACAATAATAGTCCGAGGGTCAAAATAAAGCTCATAATAAAAGGAACATAGATATTGCTCCATAAATGGTTCACAAAGTTAACATTCATAAACCTCCACGAATTAACATTATTCTTGTTGTCCTTGTTGTCGTTGTTGTTCCTATCGTCGTTGTTGTTATCGTTGTCGTTATTGTTCTTATCCTTGTTGTCGTATGGTGTGGTCTACTTATATCCACATAAGTAGTATATAGTAATGGTCATACATAGAATGTATTATGGTAGAAAATTAATAACGAACGAACAGGAATGAAGCGTAATCGATATGAAAATGCAGGAATACTGAAATCAGAGAAGACGGACTGATATTTACAGAAGGAACAGTGAAAATTGAGATGATTGATTATTATTTTCCAAATTAACTGCGTCATGTATGGTTCTCATATTTTATTCATATATTCTGTTATTTTATGCTTAATTACATTAGATTGTCTCCACTCGTGTTCTTGTTCACTACAGTCGCTGACGTTGCCATCATCGTTTTTGTCGTTGTTGCTGTTGTTGTTGTCGTGTAACGAACAGAACACCGGTTGTGGACAATCGAATGTATTTAAACACAAATTATAGACTATCTCACCACAGTTGTTACCGATGTTGTCCTCGTCTTTGTTGTCGTTATCGCCGTTGTTGTTCTCGTTGTTATTGTTGTTGTTTTTTTTCTTTTCAAAGAGACAATCTGATTAGAATTATACATATTATGATCTTTTTGTTGTTGTTCTTGTTGTTGTTGATAGATTTAAACAAAATAGAATCATAATTACTACTTTCGCCTGTTACTCCCAATGGAGCATAGGCCGCCGACCAGCTTTCTCCAACCCACTCTGTCCTGGGCCTTCTTTTCTAGTTCTTTCCAGTTCTTGTTCATTCTTCTCATGTCTGTCTCTATTTCTCGGCGTAATGTGTTCTTTGGTCTTCCTCTTCTCCTTCGACCTTCAGGATTCCATGTGAGGGCTTGTCTTGTGACACAATTGGGTGATTTCCTCAAAGTGTGCCCAATCCACTTCCAGCGCTTCTTCCTGATTTCTTCCTCCGCTGGAATCTGGTTTGTTCTCTCCCACAGTAACTTGTTGCTGATAGTGTCTGGCCATCGGATCCGAAGTATCTTGCGTAGACAGCTGTTAATAAACACTTGTATCTTCTGGATACAAGTGATACAAGAATCATAATAGTAAGATTTATTAGATAAAGATGTCTGTTATTTATTTCCAATTCTAAAAACCTTCTTATTAATTATAAACTAATATAAAGTTATCATTAGTTAATTTTTTATATACAGTTTAGTTAATTAAAGTTGAATCATAAAGCATAGAAACAAAAAACACAACATATATGGAACAAGAAGAATAAAAAGACATAACATAATTAACATAGTCCTTTAAAACTGCTGAATAGAAACGAAATCATGCAAAGAAGAACAAGAAGAAGGAGGAGGAGAGGGAGGAGTAAGAGAAGAAGGGGGAGGAGGATAAGGAGGAGGAGGAGGAGGAGGAGGAGGAGATGATGATGATGATGATTAGAATAACATCATAAGTACTAATTAAAAGGTAAAATTTAAAAAATTTTCTCCCTTAACAAATGAATGATTTTATAATTATATCTTTCAATTGGTTGATAATTCTAATTTAATATCATGAAAAAATGGTAATGGAAAATTTTTTGTTGTTGATAAAGTTCAAAACAAAATAAACTCCGCTTGAAGCTCTTCTATGGTTAATCCCAGTCTCCATGTTGAATAAAACAGGTTGATTGGGAGTAGGGTTAACAATTATATCCAATAAAAAGGAATCTCATTAAAAACCGTTAACCGGAAAATATCATATAAATGTTATCCTACGAGTTGATAGATCTTTACACAGAAAGTTTATTGACGCTTCATATTGCAATTGATGATTCTATGGAAGTTACGATCATGTTGTGCTTCTTCTTTCAATTAGACCAATAATTATTGCAAGTACATAGAATGTCCGGAAAACAAAGAATCACAGAGGGGACCATTCAAATAACAAGCAGAAATGAAAAGATACGAACTAAACTCCGTTTGAAATGTAATATGAAACCATTACACCAGGACAATTATTTTAGCATGTCAGTGAGAGTATCATCACACTATCTTTCTGTTTATAAACGTCGGGTCAATAGGGTTTTGTGGCAATGACTGCAAGAATTCACAATACAGGAAACATCTGCTGCCTGTTGAATTTTTTATTACAAATAATATTGTCAAACTGAATTGAAATATATATATATATATATATATATATATATATATATATCAACATGTGGGTTGTGAAGATTATTGAGTCTAGATTGATATCATGAATATATAAATGTCAAACCGCCATTGAAAACCTGGAAGCACTGGATGATTGTTTCATTGCACTATATAACTCCCCAGTACTGAACATTCACGATCCTGTACACTTGATAAGAGTCCGGGAACCCCTTCTAACGGTGTTAATGTCTAACTTTAACCAATCCAACTTACCTTGAAATCGCTCTCTTGCTTCTGTTTGGCTCGTCCATAAATTATAGTCTTGCCCTATTCAATTTTTGTTATTATTCTTAGTCTCACCAGGTAAGGTAACTGTGGTTGATTTCTTCCAAATTCTATTTTTCTCATGACCTTCATCCTTTCTTGATTAGTTACCGCTACTTTTAATTCGCTAATTCTCCGTATGCCTAAAGGACATACTCTCATTATTATGTACACTGAGTTGTACATTTCAAGTTTATCTGTTTGTATCAATGTGCATCATGACTCAATCCCTAACTTGGAATCCGGAAGGGAAGCGGAAAAGTTGAAGGCCAAAGAACACACTACGCCGGGAAATAGAAGCAGACAGGAAAAGGATGAATGTTAACTGGAAAGAACTGGAAAGGAAGGCTCAGGACAGAGTTGGATGGAGAATGCTAGTGAGCGGCCTATGCTCCTCGACGAGGGGTAAAAGGCGTAAGTAAGTAAGTAAGTAAGTAAAGTAAGTATTTGTATCGTCTTTTCTACACTTTATTTTTATGTGTTATACGATTGCGTGCTATGTGTTATACACTTGACGAAGAAGCTTTGGAGGATGTGGAAACCTTTACATATCAGGGCAGCATCATCGATGAACACGGTGGATGTGATGCAGATATGAGGGCACGGATCGGCAGAGCAAGAATAGCATATTTACAACTGAAGAACATCTGGAACTCAAAACAATGGTCAATCAACGCCAAGATCAGAATTTTCAATACAAATGTCAAGACATATAAGATAACTCCTTGAAAAAGCTTGGACCAGATTGGCAGGCAAAACGTTGGATTTACTTCAAATTCATTCGCCGAAATTTTACAAATATATTATTCCTATTAAATGTCAAGACAGTTCTACTGTATGGGGCGGAAACATGGAGAATAACGAAAGCCATCATCCAGAACATTCAAGTGTCTATTAACAGTTACATACGCAAAATACGTCAGATCTGTTGGTCAGACATTATCAGCAGCAATCTACTGTGGGAGAGAACAAACCATGTTGCAGCCGAGGAAGAGATCAGGAAGAAGCGCTAGAAGTGGATAGGAAACATATTTAAGAAAGCACCAAACTGCGTTACAGGACAAACCCTCACATGGAATCCTGAAGGTCAAAGGAAAAGACGAAGTTCAAAGAACATATTACACTGAGAAATGAAGACAGACATCACAAGAATAAACAGCAACTGGAAAGGGTAGGCCAGAGTGGTTTGGATAATGCTGTTCAGCGGCCTATGCTCCATTAGGATTAACAGGTGTAAGTAAGTATTCGGTCTAGAATAGCACTGTTTGTATTCAAGTGTCTCAATCATTTCTCAATTTGTTAACATCATAAACCAACCGGAAAGCCCAAAAAAAACTTAACCATTTTGATTAATATATATATGACTTGATTTTATGATGACTTAGTTATAAGCGTTTCAAACCTTTTTTTCTTCGGTTAACTTTCCTATTGTTTCTACCTTATTAGACTAGATATTGATCACATTTATTTCATTCCATTTTGACTAATTGCGTTGCATAAATTTCACTTATTATCAACATACATATTCGTACATTAAGTAAATTATTTCATTTTGATGGAGTTTGGTTTTTTAAGCTGGATTGTTTGGTCGTGAAGATTTCGTCGTTATTCTGAACAACATCATCAGCACAAACCTTGAGTTACTTACTTAATTACTTACAACTGTTACTCTCAATGGAGCATAGGCCGCCGACCAGCATTCTCCAACCCACTCTGTCCTGCCACTTCCTTTCTAATTCTATGCAGTTGTTGTTTATTCTTGTGATGTCTGTCTCCATTTCTCAGTGTAATGTGTTCTTTTGTCTTCCTCTTCTCCTTTGACCTTCAGGGTTCCACGTCAGGGCTTGTCTTGTGGCACAATTAGGTAATTTTCTCAATTCGTGTCCTATCCGGTTCCAGCGCTTCTTCCTGATTTCTTCATCCGGTGAATGGATTCTGGTTTGTTGTCTCCCACAGTAACTCCGCCTGTAGCTCTTCCGGGGTCTACTGCCGGTCCCAAGCCCGGGTAAAGGAGGAGGGTTGGGCATCCCGTAGAAAACCAACTCGTTAAAAAAACGCTAACAAACCTTGAGTAGCAATGAAGTATTCCAATCTCTTCACATATGGCTCACAGATTTTCCTGTAGACCTCGACGTTGATTGTTTACTGTCGTCCTTAGACCTGTCATTGTTTACTTCTTTATTTTGGTTGTATCTCCCGTTGGTTTGATTTTTGGTCCAATCTGTGAGATATATGTAGAGAAATTCGAACATTTCACTTCTACCTGAAGTTTGTACTGATGATGTCGTTCAGAATAAATACGAAAGCTTCATGACCAAACCATCCAGCTCAGAGAATAAAATTCCATCCGAATATTCCACTTTAACTACATATCTTCTCCACTATGTCATAATTTATTTCATTTAGATCCTATTGAACAAATTTTGGAATGCAAAAACGGTTTCAAATTGAAAATGTTCTTTTTTCTGGATGGATGAGTTTCTACAACTTACTACGTTCAATTTGATCTATGTTTCGTTCTTAACACTGAACATTTATGATCTCTTCAGAGATCGATTATGTACAGTTTAATAAAAGAAAAGAATATGTAAACTACATTTTACAACTGATAACAGTTGGAGATAAATAATACTTTTGTTGTTATGTAATAATAGTCCATGACCACATTATCCATCTATGTCCTTAAAAAAGTTATATGAACAGCAAATTAATATCTTTTCTTAAAATCGAACCAGGATTGTGTAATTGATAGAACTGAAGGAAGGAGGCGATAATTAAGTCTAACATTCAGATATGAATTAAACCATCACTTACTTACTTAATTGCTTCTGTTAGTCCTCCCCCCCTCAATGGAGCATAGGCCGCCGATCAGCATTCTACAACCCACTCCGTCCTGGGCCTTCTTTTCTAGTTCTATCCAGTTGTTGTTCAATCTTGTGATGTCTGTCTCCATTTCTCGGCGTAATACGTTCTTTGGTCTTCCTCTTGTCATTTGACCTTCAGGATTCCATGTGAGGGCTTGTCTTGTGACTCAGTTTGGTGATTTTCTCAATTTGTGTCCTATCCCGTTCCAGCACTTCTTCCTGATTTCTTCATCCAGTGAATGGAATCTGCTTTGTTGTCCCCCACAGTATCAAGCAACCAATACAAAAATAAGTTAAACTTCACAAACTACGCAAGTTAGTGATTACCTGAACTCAGTAGCTGAGTGGATAACTTCATAAAGTTTGAAGCGAATGGTAGAATTAGAATCCTAGAGTGAATATAAACTATAGGATGCAGGTATATCCAGCTGAATAGTACCAAATAGAACAACACGTAAGTCCTGAATTTCACTACTTATTTACTAACTTACGCCTGTTACCCCTCACAAAGGAGCATAGGCCGCTCATCAGCATTCTCCATCCAACCCTGTCCTTGAAAATCCTTTCAATTTCGTTCCAGTTGTTATTCATCCTTTTCATATCTGCTTCTATTTCCCGACGTAATGTGTTCTTTGACCTTCCTCTTTTCTGCTTCCCTTCACCATTCCAAGTTATGGCTTGCCCTGTAATGCACATTCGTGATTTCCTCAATGTATATGCTATCCACTTCGAACGTCTTTTCCTTATTCCCTCTTCAGCTATAAGCTAGTTTGTCCTTTCCCATAAACCTCTGTTGCTGATAGTACCCGGTCAGTGAATGTTGAGTATTTTGCGTAGACGATTTCCACTACTAACCACCATCATCTCAGCTTATAAGCGAACACTGTGTATATTTTTAGGAAATTGGAACTATTAAGCTGAGATGGATAGTGGCTAGCAGTGGAATCCAGTTGGAAGCGCGTTTCGTCCTATTTGGGACTCGTCAGTTGGATACACCTGCATCTCAGAGTTGATGTTCACTCTGGGACTCGAACCCAGTAACTTTCGCTTCAAACGCCTTCGCGTTATCTACTCGGCCACTGAGTCCTGATAGCCACTTGCTTGTGCGATGAGATGAAGTTTAAATTCATTCAGTATTGTTTGTCTGAATTTTCCCATCGATTTGTTAGGACTGCAACTGGTCATGTGTGCATAATGTATGTATTGCCTCAATATAGCCTTAATTCACAAGCATGGTAAACAGAGACTCAGGATTCAGTGGCCGAGTGGATAACGCGAATGCGTTTGAAGCGAAAGTTACTGAGTTCGAGTCCCTAAAGTGAACATCAACTTTGAAATGCAGTTGTATCCAGCTGACGAGTCCCGAATAGAACGAAATGCATATCCTGGATTCCACTGTTAGCTACTATCTATCTTTTACTTACAATGCTTGTGAATTAAGGCTATATCGATGTGATATACGCACAGTATGCACATATGCCAATTATAGACTGACCAATTGTAGTCCTAACACATCGATGGGAAAATTCAAACAAACAACACTAAATAAATTTAATTGTAACTATTGTTTACAAGTCAAATATCCAATCATAATCCTATATGTTCTGTTAATAAATGAAAACAATTAATCATATATGTCAAAATAAAGTTTACTTTATTGTCTTTAGTTATATATCATGGAATGTTAGAAGAAGTATACCATAAAAATGTAGAACAGCAGAAATAGTTATTCACTATTATATAACTTGTTGAATGAATTTTATGATAAATATCATAAATCATCACTTTATGAACTAAATAAACATGATAGATTCAATGATTCATTTTACATATTCAAAGGTCAGTTAAACTTCAGTTTGTATAATGATGTATGATTTGTTTTATAGATTTCAAATACTCTAGACATTCTTATCTATATAGATACAAAAAAAAAAAAAAAAAAGGAAAGTTCCGTTAGATATTAAAGTTTTATTAAAGGAGTAGATAAATGTAAAACGATGTGCCATTCGATGGAAGCTTTCAAAAAGAATATTTCTTAAAGTAACTAAACATTTTAATGCCGGATACTATCAGTAACAGTGTTTAATGGGAAAGGATAAACCAGATTCCAGTTGAAAAGTAAATTAGGAAAAGACGTTGGAAGTGGATAGGACATATATTAACGAAATCATCAATGTGTATTACAAGGCAAACTTTTACTTGGAATGGTGAAAGGAAGCAGAAAAGAGGAAAGCCAAAGAACACATTATGTCGGGAAATAGAAACAGATAGGAAAAAGATGATTTTTAACTGGAAAGGATTGCTTGGGACAGAGTTGGATGATGAATACTGGTGAGCTAACTATGCTCATTTGCGAGGGGTAACAGGCATAAGTAAGTAAAGAAGTTTGTTATATCTTGTGGCCGAGTGGATGGGTAGTTGATGTGTGACTTGATGAGACCGCCAATTAGGGTGAGCGAATTATCGATTGGAACAGTGACACGAAACCCGTACGAGCAGCCTAGAGTGCTAACCGGTCCTGCGATCTGCCTAACCCAGCCAGTTGAGTCCAGAACACAAATAACAGCCTCGGCAATATGGATCATTATTTACAAACATAATGGGTTTTTATACAAACCAAAGTAATCAATAACTGAGTATAACTCAAGAATCGTATGATAATAAATCAAAGATCAAAATAAAGCTAATGATAAGAGAAACACAAATATGAATCGTTTAGTTACGTAATAATTGTACAATAGGAAATAGGCATATTACATTAATCCATAAATAGACCTAAAAGTTACCATTCGTAATTCACCGGGGGATATAACACCTCCCCTTTTTGAGAAATTCGAGCTCCTCCTCCCCCACGAAATAGTGTTGGATCCTCATATATCCAAGTTTCTATTAATGCGATTCTATTTATAACATGTTTCTGGCATTCAATAGGGAACCTGCTAAAATTGACTGGATGGTGAGGATCGATATTTGATGTGAGGTCAGAATTTGATTCTGCAGAAATGTAGTCATTAGACTTATTGCAAACATCACTGGCAGGTTGTGGATCACTATGATAAACAGCGTCCACCAAAACTGCGCTAGGTTCCAGATTTGCTGCATGTAACAAATTTTCTGGACAAGCTTGGGAATCTTCATCATTAGATTCGGTAAAAATTGTTATTGCAGAATGCGATTCGTTCCGTGTACTGCTCGATATTATGTCTGGTACTTTTTGGGCGGTTATTACGACCATTTCATGGGCATTTGACATGGCATCATGTCAACAAAGTTAGTAATGTTTGTTCAACATATAATATTCTTGTATTGAAAATTGACCTGAACTATGTTCTGCATGTGGTTCGTTATAACTCAGAGCATTTTTCATATATATGTGATTTCATCCTAATTATTGATCAGAAGAAGTGTACAATCTATAAATAAACGAGGGTATTTTCGACTACGGTTGTTTTCGTATTTTGAACTTCATGAGTTTTCAGTTTGTACAAGCTTCTATGTTGTTATTTCATATCAAGGAAATCGTAGTAGTTCCTTATCTTTTTCAAGTATGAGTAATAAACTACACGGACATAACGAGGACTCTATTCACATATCTGATATCATATTTTAAAAAGAAATAACCAATATAGAGATTTATTTACTAATTTTTATGTTGGTTTGTTCTCTGAGCTACAAATCTTCTCCTCCATTTATTTACTAATGAAGAATATTTCTTTCATCCAGCTGACAAGTCCCGAAATAGGACGAAACGCTCATCCTGGATTCCATTGTTAGTCACTATCCATCTTTGCTCATATTTCTTTCATTTCTTTGTATATATATAACAGACATATCCTTTGTAATCAGGTGATATACTGTTTTGTTGTCTAGTAAACTACTGAATATGAATAAAGTTTGTTATTATGAATCATCTTATTGTAATTACATACCAATAAATACGGAATGCTTTTTGTCTACGTGATTATTTTTCTTTTTTTGTATTTTCATAATTGAAATCTTGAGTCAATTGAAGCTAGACCACCATCGAAAACCTGGAAGGACTGGACGGCCGTTTCGTTCTATTATGGGACTTTTAAACAGTGCGCATCCACGATCCCGCCTTGCAAGATTTGAACACAGGACCTATCAGTCTCACGCGCGAGCGTATAACCGATAGACCACAGAGCTGGCCGGCATCCAACGGTGTTAATATCTAACTTCAACCAATCCACAAAGTTTGAGCAACCGTTCACCAATTGTCTTCAGTGAGTTGATATCTCAACAACAGACTTGGTAGAACTCCACTGGTCACTGCTTCCCACTAGAACTCCTGGATTTTTTCTATTGTTCACCTATTGACTTTTTCCAGGTAATTGAATCTTATACATTTCAGATACAAGAATAATTAGTGTTAGTAATGTATGTCGATTTCTTTGCTGTTTTTTTTTGTCACTTTTACAAGTCACTAATGTTTTAACAAAATATTCATAACAATGTACTTCTACGATCTCGCATGGGAGACTCGAACCCTACACTTTCGGTCTCACGCACGAAAGCCTAAGCTCTAGATCACTGAACCCAGTTTACACCGACTAATGAATTCAATTATTGAAAATCACTACGATCTCCACAAACCTCTATTCTAATAAAACAAACATCCATAACAAGGTATTTAGATATGACGTGTAGTTAATGGATATTATTCTTAGCATAAACTGAACTACTTTTAAATTTCAATTAGTGTCTTGTAAATATGACTTCAATTGTGAACAACTTTCTGACTGGTTTCTAACTGGATCTAAAGAATAATATTAAAATGAGGTGTAACAATGAAGTGTATAATTACTCATTGTAATGCCTTAAATCAGCGAAACAATTTTGTTTAAGTTATGTGGATAGAAGTTCTGTGGTGAATTTACTTGCCCTATAGCTGAAGGCTCTGCTTTGATCTTTGACCATGTTGTGAGTGAGTATTGCTTAAGGGTCTTACACTGAGACGGACCAATTTTATTGTGTTTGGCTATAGCCAGTCTGTGATGTTAACCTTCTTCAAAGTGGTTTACAGAAAATTATGAAGCACTTATTTCTCAACTATATACACTGATTTGTTTTTTTTCTTAAAAACTTACAGGCCCCCAAATTCCGTGGTACGGCCGAGAGTGGGGAAGGGCCACCCTCCCTCTCGAAATGCTCTAAAATGGACACGCGTTTATAGCCTCTACCAGGGAATTCCTACTCACTGCCTTCTCGTGTCATCACTGTTGTTTACAAAACTGAGAGGATAAAAAGAGAATGTCTGGCGCTTTAACCGATTTGGTGGACACGGAAAGTTCACGTAGGGGAGTTGGAAAACCGTGATTCCAAACCAATGCTCCACATGGGCTCCAGTATCCTGTGGGAACAAACGGCGTATGAACCAATCGTTGGTCACCGACTACCATGGGACTGCATCTCCTCACGATGCTCCACTGCCTTGTGGGTTAGACCTTTAGGCCGAAGGCTCTGGGTGTGGCCGCTCAAGAAAACCACCTGTTTCAGTTTGGGCACCTGAGCAGTATCCCAGCCCTCACACAAATCAAATGAGATTTGTGTGGTGCATATATATCTGGTGCCTGTTTGTACCAATATTTATGTGTTTAAATAAATAAAATAATACAATTTATAATGATACTAAATACTGGAAAACACGAAGTTAACCATCTTAACTCTTCGCGCCTTTCCTCTTCTTTTATTCTTTGAAGTAACAGGGGATTACATTGGCTTATTACACAATCAATATAGGAAGCATGAAAAAAAATAATTGTAACAAGTAAACTGGCATAAAAAAATTAGGTAACTAAAGATGAATGGCAAACAACAAGTATTCAAAAAGAGTCATCCTGAAAAAAAACTATTCTTTACAGAATTATAATTTGAATGTATGTTAAAAAGAAATGTAGTGTTGCTGGAAATACCTTACTATAATGAAGTTCCTATTATTCAATAATTCAATTATTTATTAGTTCAATTCATGAATCGATTAAAGCAAGATGATCATGAACAACCTGGGAGCACTAGACAGACGTTTTTTTTTCATAGTATGGGAACTGTCGGAAATGCGCACCTACGAGAGATTCGAATCCAGAACCATCAGTATCGCGCGCAAACGCCTAACGTATATATCACTGAGCTGGAAATCAACAGTGTTAATGTCTAACTTCAACCAATACTCAAAATTGAGTGACCGTTCACCATTGCCTTCAATGAGTTACGATCTCACAATAGACTATGTTGCACTCCAATTGTCATAGTTTGTCATTACAACCTCAGGAAATACTTCATGAAGTCTGTCACTAATGAGCACATGGTGATTATTAGCCGAATGGGGGTTTTTGTGGAGATTTTAGTAGTAATTTACTACTCCAGACTTATCATTGAATAACTGTTCCGATATTACTCTAGTTTTGTGTTATTTTTGATCAAGTTGTACATTGTGATACATTGTAATCACTTACTAATTTGATGTGTTAAAAGACATTTTATGTATATCATTAAATAAGGTTTCAGTTATAATTGATTTGAGAGCAATAGAAAACTGATCGTCTTTCTATCTTCATCTTTTGAATTAGAAGGAATTAAAAGACCAATGTACTATAATTATTAGACAATCTATCTTGTAGATTTTCAAATTGTAGACAATTACCTCCTTGCATGTTTCATTATTTTTTTAAATTGTTTTTCAAGTAACCTAACACATACATATGCAAATATGTATACATATCTACATATAGTGTGATATGTGCTACTGATGACAACAGATATAAGTAGTATTTATCATCAATCAAAAGTAAATTACCTAGCGACAGAAGATTAAGAAGATCGAAGAGAAGAGAACGAGAACAGTGAAACGAATGAACAGTGAAGTCTGAGACAATCGATTGACATTTTGCAAATCAAATATTTACTGTATGGTTATCAGATTTTACTAAGTTGTTGTGTAATTTTGTATTCAAATACAGTGATTGTCTCCATTGGTGTTCTCGCTCACTACAGTAGTAATGATGATTGCTATTATTTCAATACTTTCAATCACTGATGTTATTTATTAAACATTATGTTATATATCAGAGGGTGTTTTGTGGAGAATTTAGTATTTTCATAGTTGAAATCATGGATCAATCGAAGCTAGACCACCATCGAAAACCTGAAAGCACTGGACGGCCGTTTCGTCCTATTATGGGACCCCTCAGCAGTGCGCATCCACGAACGGTCGCTCAAAATAGTGGATTGGTTGAAGTTAGACATTAACACCGTTGGATGCCGGCCGGCTCTGTGGTCTATCGGTTAAGGGCTCTGGCTCCAGACTGGTATGTCCTGGGTTCAAATCTCGCGAGGCAGGTTCGTGGATGCTCACTGTTTAAAAGTCCCATAATAGAACGAAACGGCCGTCTAGTTCTTCCAGGTTTTCCATGGTGGTCTAGCTTCAATTGACCCATGATTTCAAATATGAAAATTATGTTATATGTCAATATGAACTCAGTTAAAGGTAACTGTTAAGATTCAATAAAATAGAACTAGACTAATGTTAACGGGAAGGAAAGCGGGAAAGAGAAAGGTCGAAGAACATATTACTCCAGAAAATAGAAGCAGATATGAAAAGGATAAATAACAACTGGAAAGAACTGTCCAGAGCATGGTTGGATAGAGAATACTGGTGTTCGGTCTATGCTCCTCCACGAGGGGTAGCAGGCGTAAGTAACTTAGTAATATTATTCTATGACAACCTTTATTTCTGGTTTATTCAAATTTATAAAAAAAAAGTTATCTATATAAAAGTAAACAATCATAATTGATATTTCAAATCAATAAATTTGATATTAAAATCAAAACTTATAAAATAATGATCAATATCATTTAGTTGCCATGACTCAATCAAACTATTGAAAATTTTAAAAAAAAAAATGAGTTCATTAAGAAATTGTTCTTTCGTATTCAACGAAACGTTACCCATTTCCATGGTGTGACTAATTGTGATCCTACCATCTAGTTTCAGGCAATATCAACTCCAGTTAGGGTACGAGAGGCCGTAAAGTTTGGTTTAGTCCTAATGAAGGTAGTCTCTCAGTTAGTCCAGAGTTTTGCCAACTCACTGACAGATGAAGATTCAACCACTTGCTAGATAAGTAGTTCCAATGTTCGACGACTCGACAGCTGAGTCAGTAGTCATCTAATAAACTCTTAAATTTTTTTTTTAACTCATACTCTTTTTTGAAATGTCTCTGTAAATGTAAAATCAATTTAAACAAATCAATATTACCCAGGTAACTAATTTATTTATCAATATTTATTAGTTATTATTAGAAAAAAAAATCAACAAAGAACGTTGAAAACAGTTGGAAAAAACAATTGGATACTAAAGAATAATGGATAGTTAATTCATTTTAGTTTCTAAATATCCCTGTAGTATTGTAATGAACAAGAACACAAGGGGGGGGACAACCGAAAGTATTGGACATGAAAAATATAGACTATCTAACTAAAATCTGATAACCATACAGCAAACAGTTAATTTGCATATTATCATTCAATTGTTTCAATCTTGACCATTTCTTTTGCAAATATCAGTCCACAGTCTCTGATTATTATTCTTTATGCATTTTCCTACCAATTATGTTTCGTTCCATCATTTCCTTATCGATGTTATACTGAAGTACATTCAATGCCTGACTATTGTCATATACTACTTAAGTAACCCAAACCATAGTATATATTCATTCCAGTAATTTAACGTTTACGAGCTCAGAAGGGGTTTTGTGGAGATTTCAATAGTTTTCATAGTTGAAAGCATGAGTCAATTGAAGCTAGACCACCAAGGAAAATCTGGAAGCACTGGACGGCCGTTTCGTCCTATTATGGGACTCCTCAGCAGTGTGCATCCAAGATCTCGCCTAGCGAGATTCGAAACCAGGACCAGTCTTGTGCACAAGCACTTAACTGATAGACCACTGAGCTGGCTGGCATCCGATAGTGTTCATGTCTAACTTCAACCAATCTAAGAAGTTGAACAACTGTTTATTTATTGTCATTTATTATAACTAAGTCATGATTAACATCAGGACTCAGTGGCCGAGTGGATAATGCCATGGCGTTTGAAGCGAGGGTACTAGGTTGGAGTCCCAGAGTGAACATCAACTCTGAGATGCACGTATATTCAGCTGACGAATCCCAAATAGGTCGAAACGCACGTCAAACTGGATTCTACTGCTAGGCACTATCCATCTCTGCTTACCATGCTTGTGAATTTAGGCTATATCGAGGCAATATGCACAGTATGCACATATGGTAATTAGAGACTGACTAGTCGTAGTCCAAACACATCGATGGGAAGATCCGAACAAACAATACTAAATGAATCTATTAATAATGGTTTCTTACTAGAATTATAAAAGTTGAAATTCATGAACATTAATCTAAGCTGTAGTTATTTGCTATTATGTTTCATCCGAGTAATTTAACGTTTATGTGTTCATTACGAGATCTGAATGTTTCGGTATAAAGTTGAAGTGAGTTTATGGATTGATACTAATGAGTTATCCTATCTACCATGATGAAGGATTTATCTAGTGCTTTATGGTTTACAATGATACTCTAACCAAAGTCAATCTGTTAAAAATATCACCTACAAAGACAAATATCACTTACAGTAATGTCATTATTAACTAACAAAGCGGGAAGTTCTTGATTAACATATACACTTTGATCAGGCAACTCGCTTACTTATATTTAATATTTTACTAAAAAAAGATTTTTAAAAATGTAGATGATCACAACTAAAAATTACATTCAAAACTTGATCTCTCATCATTAGTCTAGTTTAATATCAGTAAAATATCTCAGTAATAAAGAATAGGCCATCGATCAGCATTATATAACCCACTCTATCCTAGGCTTTCCTTTCTAAATCTATCTCTCTGGAGTCCCTCTGTGGTTACTACCTGTCTCAAGCCCTGGATAAAAGAGGAGAGTTGAACATGTAGTTAACGACTCCATCTGATAGAAAACTAACTCGTTAAAAAAAAAGAAAAACACTAAGCAATAGAAATATCAGCTATATATATTCATCATATATAAATAGGCCATTTTTTTTACTCAACCTAACTCAACTACTTATATAATCATAGTTATGAGTAGTTATGTATAGAAGAAACAAATATATATATATATATATATATATAGGAACTAACCAACAATGAAAAACAATGATTGAATAATTTGTTTGTTATGGTGTTGTTGTTGTTGTTTCTTCTTGTTACCATAGTAACAATTTAATATTTAGATAATAAAAGTTTTAAACGTGCACGAAAACTTTGATTAAATAATGAATAAATAAAAAAATTTACAGCATTATTAACATAATAAAATTCATGATGTACAGTTGTCATAAAATTTCCTTCATTATTTTGATTATTTATAGTATGATTGATATTATTATTAGTAGAGTGATTATAGTTATTGTTGTTGGGGTTAGTGGTGGTAGTGATGGTGTTATTGTTGTTGTTGTTAGGGGTGGTGTTAATGGTATATTTCCACCAAAATTTAAAATGTACCCATAATACAGGAAATAATGTAGCATAAAATATTACAGTCGATATAAATATCATTAAACCTGTACGATGACTACGTGTTACACGTTTAGTTACTAAACGATTTATAGATAAAGATATTGGAGATTGTATTGTTGTTGTTGTTGTTGTTGTTGTGTTGGTGGTGTTGGTTGTTGTTTTTGTTGTTGCTGTGTTAATCATTTGTTGATGAATAGATTGATTATTATTATTATGTTTTATCATAGTTTCTTGTTTATCATGTGAATGCTCAAATAGAGTTGTTATAGATGGTGTTTTAAGGATTGCACGTTTCTTTAATGTATTCCATTGTATAGTTTGTGTATCATATTGATTTGTTATGACTTGATCACAACTTAATTGTTTTATTAATCTATATGATAATCCCGATCTTCTTGATTGTATTGTATGACAATTATGTTCATGAGATTTTTGATGATTCAATGGTATTGATGACGTAGATTCACTTTCCCCAGTTAACTTTATTACTCCTGAATCTACTACTTCACTGTCGTATACTGA
This sequence comes from Schistosoma rodhaini, assembly GCA_944470415.2. Classification (NCBI taxonomy): domain Eukaryota; kingdom Metazoa; phylum Platyhelminthes; class Trematoda; order Strigeidida; family Schistosomatidae; genus Schistosoma; species Schistosoma rodhaini. Next base: position 83,627,461 of record OX104044.1, read on the forward strand.
TGATTGTAAGAATGAATTTGATTTATTCAATATTTTCATAGATGAATAATTTACATTTTTCACAGTTAACCATCGTTGTTTACGTAAATCATTCTCTCGAACTGTTCTAAATATTCTTGCATATAAATAAGTAATAATGATGAAAGATAAAAAGGTCAACAAGATATATACTTGATTTACAAGTTCACGAAGTCTTTCAGTTAGTTGACAATCCCATTTACTTAAATCTAATACAATCAATATACATTCAAATAAACATGTTCCTATAATAACTGTAATTAACATTGATGTAATACATGTATTTGATTTACAAACTTTATTACTTTTATATTTCATATTGTTCGAGTTTCTTGAATTCATCAATTTCGGTGAAGTTCTTATTGAACTAGAATTAGAAAGAACATTTATAGAATGAATAGTTTTATCATAAGTTGATTTATTCAAATGTACTGATGTACCCTTTTGTAATAATGAGGAAAATTTTACAGAATTCATAATTTTATTATTTATATTTTTATTATTTTGTATTTTATTCAATGATAGACAACATATAGATTTACATATATCTAATTGAACAAGTATCATATATCGTTCAAATGCTATAGCAGCTAATACACTACCTTCACATGCAAATATTATATTACGTAATAATGTTAAAATAGCATTTAATTTATAATTAGTATAGATTCCTTTTATATCATTCATTTCTATATAATTCTCAATTGATATGTTCCTATATATTTCATCAATAGGTATAGATATAGGTATAGGTATAGGTATAGGTATAGTAGTTTCATCATATGCATAATTAGCAACACGATATATATCCCATGGTAATATAAATACACATGTTAATAAATCAATAAATGCAAGTAGTAAAATTAAATTTTGTTGACTTAATGTATTTTTACGTAATAACAATTTATTTGATTTTTTTATTAAATTAAAATGATCTTTATTGAAGATTGATGGATTCGAACCTGGATTCTTTATTGTCAAGGTATTTAATGTATTACCGGTAATATTCTGTTTTGTATTATTATTCATTATTGTATGATTAATGATAAAACGATTAGTATTAATTTTAGGTTTAATACAATAAACAATAATAACTAAACTATTTCCAATAATACCTAATATACATATTATACTTAATAGAATAACTGATATGATAGATTGGATAAAGGATATATGATCTGTTTCATGTAAATTATTACATTGATGCAATGAATTGTTTAATAGTATATCAGTAGTAGTAGTATTCATAATTATTCAATAAATTAATCCGCTGAAAGGAAAGGAGATAGGTTGGATCAATCGTTTCTGTAGTCCAAGGTTCAAGTTTGAGTTTGTCGATTGAATTCCTTTGAAGGATTATATGATTATTATTCAAAATTAGGGTTAAAAAAGGGAGAAAGGTTGGATCAATCGTTTCTATAGTCCAAGGTTCAAGTTTGAGTTTGTCAATTGAATTCTTTTGAAAGATGATTTGATTATAATTCAAAATTAGGGTCAAAAAAGGGAGAAAGGTTGGATCAATCGTTTCTGTAGTCCAAGGATCAAGTTTGAGTTTGTCGATTGAATTCTTTTGAAAGATGATTTGATTATAATTCAAAATTAGGGTCAAAAAAGGGAGAAAGATTGAACAAATCGTTTCGGTAGGCAAAGTTCAACTTTGACTTTGTAGATTGAAATGATTGAATTCTTTTGAAGGATGATTTGACATTGTGTAAATTCTTAATTAGATCATCTTTTAATGTGATTAGGGTGTTTTTGTTTTCGTTTGCCTAACTATTAATAATGAAATGGTTATTGTACAAAAACTGGTTTTGATTGGATATTGAATTGTAGATATTCATTGGTTTATTTTGTTTTGTTTTTTGTAACTTTTATATGAAATAAATACAAACGCTAAATTCATTTGGTATTGGTCGGTTGAAACTCTGCCTGTAGCTCCTTCGGGGCGTACTGCCGGTCACAAGACCGGGTAAAGAAGGAGGGTTGGGCATGGGGTTAGCTATTCCATCTTGTAGAAAGCCAACTCGCTATAAAAAAACTGACCATATTAAATTTTTTGATTGAATCTGATGAATTACAATACTAAATACCAATGGGAAGATTCAACCAAACAATACTAAGTGAATTTAAACTTCATCCTATTGCAAAAGCAAGTAGCTATCAGGACTCAGTAAATAAGTGAATAATGCGATGGCGTTTAAAGCGAAAGGTACTGCGTTCGAGTCCCAGAGTAAATATCAACTCTGAGATGCAGGTACATCCGGCTGACGAGTCCCAAATAAAACGAAATGCGAGTCGTGGATTCCACTGCTAGCCAGTCCTAGTTACAAAATGCGTTCTAGTTACTTAGATATGAAATAGTTTAGTTGGAAGTTATTTTTGAGAACAAATTAGTATAATATAACAAGGATGTAAACAAATTTATCAGACTGAATAAAATATTGTCAACATATAACTTATATTAAAGTACATTCTATTATATTGTTTGTTACAAGACATTGCCATACAACGGAGGGAACATGGGACAGTTCAACGTTCAGTTTATCGAAAAAGTACTTAAATGTGTCTTTGACTGAATTTCAATATTTGTTGTCCAATCATTTACAAGAAAACATTGCTTTAAACACTATTTTATAGGATAGAAAGGATATGTACCACTGACAAACTGGAAGAAGAATCAAAAAAATGTTGAAAAATGCCTAAAAGACAATTTCTACTTACAGAAATGTTTTTAATGGAAATCAATCTAAAGAACACAAGATGAGTATGGCTACAGTCAATAAGGAACCAATATCTACATATTTCAAATTCAAAGGTGATGATGTCACAAACAAAATCAGAAGGAGGTTTAACACTGCATTATCCAGAACATACCCGGTAGCCAAACTATTAATTCTGTACAAAACAACATGTTCATTAACCCAATCAAAGGTTAAAAACACCCCTTTCATGTTACCGCCAACTGTGTTTATAAATTTACGTGTACCTTCCAAAGCAGCCACATTGGCGAATAGAAAGGGGGGGCACATCTTAGATGTTTCAAACATGTTCCAAAATGTCTTAGAACCAGAGAAAAAACGACTTTAAACAATCCAATTAATAAAAATCTCATGCATCCAGGACATCAGGTCGATACCTTACAGTCTTTCAAAGTGATTAACAAACAACCAAACTCTAGGCTTATTAAGTATGCTAAAGCTGTTCCTTTCAGAAGTCATAAACCTCACTTACGTCCAAAACGTGATGCTTATCAATGTTTCTTTACCTTGAAAAAAATATTTCTTTCAGAAGGAGTTTTATGGAGATTTTAGTAATTTTATAGAGTTGAGATCATGAGTCAATTAAAGATAGACCACCATCGAAAACCTGAAAACACTGGATGGCCGTCTCGTCCTATTATGGGACTCCTCAGCAGTACGCATCCACGATCACGCCTCACGAGATTTGAACACAGGATCTACCATTCTCGCACCAGAGCACTTAACCGATAGACCACAAAGACGGCCGGCATTCAACGGTGTTAATGCCTAACTTCAACCAATCCACAAAAATGAGCAACCGTTCACCAATTGTCTTCAGTGATTTGTTATCTCTCAACCACGTCTGTTCGAGTTTGAATCCCGCGAGTGCGGGATCGTGGATGGGCACTGCTGAGGAGTTCTATAAAGGAGGAAACGGCCGCCCAGTGCTTCCAGGTTTAACATGGTGATCTAGCTTTAATTGATTCATGATTTCAACTATGAAAATATTCCTTTACTGTATTATAGAAAATTTGTCTTCAACCCTTTTCAGTTCCCCTATTGCTAGCTCTTTAGACACTTATAACAATCAATATAATAGAATGTACTTTAATATAAGTTATATGTTGACAATATTTTATTCAATCTGATAAATTTGTTTACATACTTGTTATACTATACTAATTTGTTCTCAAAAATAACTTCTAACTAAAGTACTTCATGATGATGATGATGATGATGATGATGATGATGATGATGATGATGATGATGATGATGATGATGATGATGATGATGATGATGATGATGATGATGATGATGATGATGATGATGATGATGATGATGATGATGATGATGATGATGATGATGATGATGATGATGATGATGATGATGATGATGATGATGATGATGATGATGATGATGATGATGATGATGATGATGATGATGATGATGATGATGATGATGATGATGATGATGATGATGATGATGATGATGATGATGATGATGATGATGATGATGATGATGATGATGATGATGATGATGATGATGATGATGATGATGATGATGATGATGATGATGATGATGATGATGATGATGATGATGATGATGATGATGATGATGATGATGATGATGATGATGATGATGATGATGATGATGATGATGATGATGATGATGATGATAATGATACAGGTGTTTATTAGTAGTTGTCTAAGAAAAATACTTCGTACCCGCTAGCCAGACATTATCAGCAACAACCTACTGTGGGAGAGAACAAACCATATTCCATCCAGTGAAGGAAGAAATCAGGAAAAAGCGCTGGAAGTGAATAGGACACACATTGAGGAAATCACTCAACTGCGTCACAAGTCAAGTCCTCACATGGAATCCTGAAGGCTAAAAGAGAAGAAGAAGACTAAAGGACACATTACGCCGATAAATGGAAACAAACATGAGATGAATGAGCAGAAATTTGGTAGAACTACAAAGGGAGGGTAGAACAGAGTGGATTGGAGAATGCTGTAGGGCGGCCTATACTCCGTTGGGGGTAACAGGTGTAAGCAGGCAAGTAAGTATAGTGAGAGCAGAAGGCCAACGGCCTATGTTATTTTTTTCTAGTATGCTTCCCTGAGTGTCTAGCCTTGTCTTAAGTGAATTAATTGAAGGTGCACACACCGCTGCCTCTGGTAACAGGTTTCAATAATTGATGACTCTGTGTGAAAACCTGTATGCCACGCGTATTTCGTTCGTTCTTGGCTTTTCTACTCTCCTCTTATGTCATCTCAGATATCCCAATATAGTGGGAAGAAAAAGAGAGGATATATTAGATCCAAAACCATTTATCCTTATTCTATACATCAAAATCAGATCACTTCTAAATCTGTGATAAAACAGAGTATATATGCACAGCTTTTCAAACCGATCTTTGTATGGTAAACCACGGAGTTCTGGAGCTGCAGGGGTTGCTGCCCTCTGTACTTTATCCGGGATAACCGAATCACCATTTAAACAGAGTCTTGCAGTCTAAACGCAGTTTTCAAGGTTAGTTCTCACTAAGGTCGCATATACTGCAGTGAGCATGGTAGTATCTAACTTGGTAAATGTCTATCTTAAAGCCCATAGTGTTCTAAAACCCTTAGCTGCAACTTCCCAGTATGGTCTTAAGATCATGACTCACTGTCACCCGAGATCCTTGTGAGATCTGACCACGGGTATGCTTCCAAAAGAAGCTAATTACCAACGTCAATTTATATTCAACTGACGAAATTAAACTGAATTAGATCACATGTATGTTTTATTGGATAAGAATTACAATTCCGAATGATATTATATACTACTTATACCGACAAGCATAAGTAGTATACACCAAAGAATTACTAATACTAACAAGAATATTTAAAATAGATTTGATTGTTAAGTTACAAATTTCTATCAAAATAAAAAATAGAAAGTTTATAGCCAAGTAAAATAAATTTCAGCAAAAAGATCAAAATAAAATCAACTTGAAAACAAACAGGACTATCAGGCTATCAGTACTCAGTAGCTGAGGGGATAACGCGATGGCGGACGGTACTGGGTTCGAGCCCTAGAGTGAACATCAACTCTAAGATGCAGGTACATCCAGCTGACGAGTCCCAAATCAGACGAAATGCGCGGCAAACTGGATTTCACTGCTAGCCACTATCCATCTTTGCTTATAGTGCTTGTGAATTTAGGCTATATCGAGGCAATAAGCACAGAATGCACATATGCCAATTGGAGACTGACAAGTTGAAGTCCTAAAAACATCAATGGGAAGATTCAAACAAGCAATAGTAAATGAATTCATTCAGTATTGTTTGTTTGAATCTTCCCATCGATTTGTTAGGACTGCAACTGGTCAGTCTCTAATTGGCATATGTGCATACTGTGCGTATTGCCTCAATATAGCCTTAATTCACAAGCATGGTAAGCAGAGATGGATATTGGCTAGCAGTGAATTTAAACGTCACCCTATTACACAAGCAAGTGGCTATCAGGACTCAGTGGCCGTGTGGATAACGCGATGGCGTTTGAAGCGAAGTGTACTGGATTTGAGTCCCAGAGTGAACATCAATTCTGAGATGCATGTACATCCAGCTGACGAGTTCCAAATAGGGCGAAACGCGCGTCATGGATTCCACTGCTAGCCACTATCCATCTCTACAGTAAATGAATTTAAACAGGGACATATGTGCAGATTATCATATACACATTTGATACAACGTTTAACTGACTACTTAGTGACGAAATATTATTGTTTATAAAGCATTTCAAATCACAACAAACTTGTTAAATGTCAAAATCATTATCATCATCTTCAACATCGAAAGAGAGAAAGAAGGAAAGAAACAGAAGTATTTGTTGACAGCAAACAAATGAACTATATTATTACAAGTGGATTAGTATTATCACAAAAACAATATTGAAGTAAGTGTGTCTTGATAAATAAACAGATAAGTATTAAGATAGATTAGATAAATAGGTAGGTAGATAGTATGGATAGATAGACAGATAGATAGATAGGTAGATAGATAGATAGATACTTACTTACTTATTTACTTAATAACTTACTTACTTATGCCTGTTACCCCTTGTGGACGAGCATAGGTCGCACATCAGCATTCTTCATCCAACCCTGTCCTGGCAATCCTTTCCAATTATTTCCAGTTGTGATTCATCCTTTTCATATCTGCTTCTATCTCCCGGCGTAATGTGTTTTTACGCCATCCTCTTTTCCGCTTCACTTCACAATTCCAAGTTAGGGATTGCCTCGTGATGCAGTTTGGTGATTTCCTTAATGTATGTCTTATCCACTTCCAATGTCTTTTCTTAATCTCCTCCTCAGCTGGAAGCTAGTTTGTTCTCTCCCATAAAACGCTGTTGCTGATAGTATCCGGCCAGTAGATAGATAGATAGATAGATAGATAGATAGATAGATAGATAGATAGATAGATAGATAGATAGATAGATAGATAGATAGATAGATAGATAGATAGATAGATAGATAGATAGATAGATAGATAGATAGATAGATAGATAGATAGATAGATAGATAGATAGATAGATAGATAGATAGATAGATAGATAGATAGATAGATAGATAGATAGATAGATAGATAGATAGATAGATAGATAGATAGATAGATAGATAGATAGATAGATAGATAGATAGATAGATAGATAGATAGATAGATAGATAGATAGATAGATAGATAGATAGATAGATAGATAGATAGATAGATAGATAGATAGATAGATAGATAGATAGATAGATAGATAGATAGATAGATAGATAGATAGATAGATAGATAGATAGATAGATAGATAGATAGATAGATAGATAGATAGATAGATAGATAGATAGATAGATAGATAGATAGATAGATAGATAGATAGATAGATAGATAGATAGATAGATAGATAGATAGATAGATAGATAGATAGATAGATAGATAGATAGATAGATAGATAGATAGATAGATAGATAGAGTTAACTATCACTAACTTATTTCATGATATCTGACAGTGAGTATTGTGACTAGGAACTGTGGTGGATTCCAGCAGAAATGCTTATTCAAGGTATAACAATACGCAAAGTTACCAATAATACACCCAAAAGAATTAACATTACAAACTTAAGCGTATGTTTATGAGTAACGCAAAAGGTAACAAATTACAGTTACAGTATAAAATGGTATATTGAACAACAAATGATAGCAGTTGTTATGAAATGAATGTTACTTGTAAGTTGCTCTCTGAGATAACAATCACAAATGAGTTAAACTGATTAGCAAAGTTCCTCTGTTTGAGGTGACACCAACAGCGTAATGAGAAAGATTAAATCCGCTATTATTATTGGATAATGATTCGGGCCAATGTTCCAATGTAGTGTGGGAAGGCCTAAAAGGATATTACAATACTATTATAATCCTCAATCACAGGCCCTAGAAAATAAAGCAGAAGAATAGACAGCGGAAATAGCGTTTATATTTCAAGTATTGCGGTAGTGTATGTATGCTAGATATAACCAAACGATTATATACGTCAGCTCTCTCTCTCCCTGCAAATGCTCTCACATAGCCACGTGCATACAACCACTGTCAGGGAAGTTCTACTTAATGCGTTCTCGTGGAGGGTGTGTTATTTACGAAACTGAGAGGACAAAAAGCAAATATCCGGCTGTAAAACCAGGTTGCTGAGTACGGAAGAGTTGGAAAACCCTGATTTCAAACCAATAGTGCACATGGGCTCTAGGACCCTGAGTAAACAAAAGGTGTATGAATCTATTGTTGGCCAACAACCACCATGGGACTGCAACTCCTGACGTTGCTCCACTGCCTTGTAGATTAGGCCTTTTGAACAAAGGCTCAGGGCGTGGCCCCTTAAGAAAATCACCTATTTCGGTTTGTGTACCCGGGTAGTATCCCAACCCTCACACATATCGAATGATTTATGTGGCGCATGTATGTTTGGTGACTCCTTGTACCAATGTTTATATGTTTAAATAAATAAATAAATACTTATTAACCGTCGGTTTTTTAAATGTCTTGTCAATTTTACAAATGGTTTTCTCATCAGATTAACATAATTTGTGAGACAATGAAGAGTTCAAAACGATAACTAAACAAGGGATTGTAAGCAAAGATGGATAGTGGCTAGCAGTGGAATCCAGTTTGAAGCGCGTTTCATCCTATTTGGGACTCGTTGGCTGGATACACCTGCATCTCAGAGTTGATATTCACTCCAAGACTCGAACCCAGTACCTTCCGCTTCAAACGCCATCGTGTTATCCACTTAGCTGCTGAGTCCTGATAGCCACTTGCTTGTGTAATAGGGTGAAGTTTAAATTCACTTAATATTGTTTGTTTGGATCTTCCCATTGATGTTTAGGACTGCAACTGGTCAGTCTCATGAAGATAGCAATTTCAAAGTTGAAGTAAATAGATGTCGAGTTTGAAAATAAATATCATTTGTTTTACTATTTCTTATATTTAGAGCTTTAGATTCTTGCTGTGCCACGTACGACTAGACTACTTGAACGATCGATTCTGCAACTTCGCAAGATAAGACAGAAGAGTAGTAAGTAGAAATGTTATTCCCAACACAGTGTCAAATATAGTACAAAAAATTTAATGTATTTATAGATTTTGACTGAAAATAAATCATCATTTCGTACAGCCACTAGGCACATAAGGGTCCTCCTTATTCATTCAATAGGGAAGCTACACGTCGACATTCTAGCATGTTCCTCTAGCGGTGATTGGATGAAATGTCTTTGGCTCTTTCTGGGCTTCTTAAGGCTTCCTTGAGTTTGTAGACGATCCATACTTGCACTTCCCCTATTTGAAGTTTGTGACGTATGACTCTCTTTTTGAATCTACATGAAACATTGTTGTTGCTCTCTTTTTTTATTCAGCACCCTTATCGGCTGGGCGATTTCACTCTTACGTTTCCCAAGTCATTGATCGCGGCTTTCTTTCGGGCTTTTCTGCGTTAAATTCACCAGCATGTGGAGCGGTAGTCATGTATCTACTGTCGCTGTTCTATGATCGTTTCTAATCTGATTAGTATGTCTGATACACTTTCCGTTCCTTCTCCGGACTAGATAAAGTACCTTCACGATACGCCGTTCCATGACCCCTGGTTCCCATTTTCGACCGCCTTGGTACCACTTTATAAACACTTACTCATCTACCTTCAAACTGCGGGTGCCCGTCTGATACTCGCGTACAGATTTATACTTTTAACTTCTATCCTTTTTCAATATAATACGATTATTATTCATTTTCATTGATAATATGTATCTGGCTATCGGTAATGATGGAACTTCATCAGTTAAAATGATATAACAACTCTCCTACACAATCAATGTCGATTATGGATAAATTTCGGTTAAGCCCTTTTATTAACTTACTTAATAGACAATATTATTAGAACAGTAACAACTTACATGTTTCTTTGTTCTATTATGATTACTGTCTTATCTGTATAAACAAATGTAGGCTTGATCACATGTGACAGCCTACACACATATCTCTTTCTAGTTTAAATGTTGATTGCTTTAATATCTCCCGATCAATCATTCTCTTCTCACTGTGTGTATATGTACTCAAATCCTATTGTTAACCTTTGCCTTGCTTAGCTGCACCTTATTTGATTTGACTATAAATTTGCCTCTGTATTTACTTGTACACATAAATTGACCTTTCTGCTTCAAATTCATTCGATGTGTTCGTAACTTTATGATTTGTGCTAGCCGCTAATAAACTATAGTTCCCGCTTCATATTTGCCTTTTGGTTTCAAATAATTTTGAGATTTCTTTAATAACAGTTACCAAGTTGATTGATTAACGAAGTTAAGCTACTACAATAACTTGAAACTGTATGCTTACTTCTTTGTCGTAAACCATATCTATATTATAGAGTTGAGACCATAAGTCAGTTGAAGCTAGACCACCATAGAAAATCTTGTTGTCTCTCTCGATATCCTGCAACGGACTGTCACCAATTGATTGAGTGACTTGAAAATATGAGCAGGGAGACGGCTTTTAAAAAATTTCATGCAGTTAGTTCCTTTTATGTCCGTGCATGTAAAATACCTCCTTCATTAAAAAATCTACGACGTGTCACAAAATCACAAATTGAATGTACTAAGGAACTTATCTCTAAACTTAAAACAGAATCCCTTGGTTATGACAAAATTATTATGGATTTAAACATTGTATGTCGAATTAAACTCATTAATTTCATCCACAACGTTCAGTCTAAAACCAGTCATAAACTAATGAAGACACTAACTAAAACACTTGTAAAAGAACAAAATCATGACGCCTTCCCCATTAATCCAGGAAAATACATACATAACTTATCTAGAAAAAAACTAAGTCGAATTGAAACAGAGGCACTCTCCCTTGGATTCAAATTTCATATTCCGAAAAAATGTAACAGAATAGACACTGAGACGCAGTTTGAGTATTTATATCAACAACTGTCAGATCTTAAACCCATGAACAACGAAAAACAATGCTGGTTAAAATCAAAATTAGTCGATATTACAAATCAATACGTTACGACACCAATTCCGCAATCAAAAGTATTGACTAAAGATCATCAACAAGCATTTAGAAAACTCATGAGAGACGAAACAATTTCGCTACTTTGTCCTGACAAGGGTTCCGGTGTAATCATTCTTAACAGAGATGAATACACCAGCAAAGTTATATCCATTTTAAATGATCCTATAAGATTTATAACGGACAACACACAGAAAGACTTAACAGATGCAACTGAGAAGCGCCTCTTAAAAAAGTTGAGAGAACTGTTGAAGAAAAATCTAATAGATAACCATACATATAACGAACTCAAACCAAAAGGATCACAATTACCGTACTTATACGGCCTACCCAAAATACACAAAACCGACGTCCCGATAAGACCAATAATATCTATGACAAAATCACCCTTTCATAAACTCGCCCGCTGGCTGACAAGGTGCTTGGAACCAATCCGCAAGAAACTAGCACCCTATAGTCTGAAAGATAGTTTTGAATTTGTACAAAAACTTGACAATATAAATGCATCTGATAAATTCATGGCCTCATTTGACGTCTCATCGCTTTTCACCAATATACCCTTAGATGAAATGGCAGACATCATAAGTGAACACTCGGAACTTTTACCTTTACCTATCCATGAATTCAAACAGCTTCTGTTTCTGTGCACAAAAAACATACAATTCAAATTCAACAATGTATTCTACCGTCAAATTGATGGAGTAGCCATGGGTAGCCCTTTGGGTCCTATTCTGGCCGACATATTTATGGGGATCCTTGAACAGAAGAAGCTTAAGCATGCTATCGATAGTACCACACTATACTGCAGATACATGGATGACACCTTTCTTGTTTGTGACAATCATAAACACTCCATCAATCTGCTCAGTTTGTTTAATAAAGCACACAAGGATATAGAATTTACGATGGAACATGAAGACGAAGATAAATTCCATTTCCTAGATATTGGAATTAGACGTACACCAGCGGGTACATTACAAAGATATGTTCATCACAAAAACACTTGGAGTGGACTGTATCTCAATTACTACAGTTTCTGTCCGATGAGTTACAAAAAGGGTATTGTACGAAACCTTTTCGACCGCGCACGCAAAATCTGCTCTAATGAGTGTCTTGAGGAAGAAATAGCTTTAATCACCAAATGCCTACGTGAAAATGCATATCCAGAGAAATTCATCCACAAATATGCAAACACCAACCGTCGAATAAAATATGATCGAGTTGAAAAGAAAACATGCTTCCTATAACTACGTTTCAAAGGAGACGAAATCGCTGGAATAATTAACCACCGACTTAATTCTGCGTTGAAAGCGACCTATCCAGCAGCTAAACTGACAACAGTGTGGGAAACAAACTGCTCACTCAAACAAACTAAAATCGACAAGTCCTCTTTTCTCAGTAGCTCCAACTGCATTTACCAATTTACATGTACGTGCCGAAGCACATACATTGGAAGAACCGAGAGAAGAGTGCATGTCCGCATTTCTGAGCATGTTCCCATGAAACTGAGGCTGCAAGGCTCCAGGACTCTCAACAGTGCGATAGCTCGGCATTTACTCGACACCGGGCACAGCAATGACATTTCTCATGCCTTTAAAATCATTAGTAAACAAAGAAGTACAACAGCTCTCCAGTTTGCTGAAGCTATCGCGATAAAAAAAACCAAACCGGATCTATGTATTCAAAAGAGACAGTGATAAACTTATTACTACCCTGGTAATCTTTTTTTGTTTTGTTTTTTTTGTTTCGGTTTTGTTGTTATTAGTTCAATTTTGGTTAATATTCGGTTTTTATTATATTCCCCTCCCCTTACCCGATTCTTAAACCACCCTTTCTCTCACACATTTCCGCTCATTTGTCAGTCAGTCAGTCAGCTACAACGTAGGACCAGGCACATATATGCCTGGTCCTACGTTGTAGCTCATTTGTCTCTCCTAATTATATGAACTATCCAAATTTTATTCAATTATTACGTAACCTACCCTAACTGTTTTCAACTACCTCTAAAATAATCACATTTTTTGATTTTATCTGTCTCTGAACTCCACTCAACTATTACGCCACCCTTTATTCTAATACCTAATAACCTCTGACCTTTCCTTGCCCATATATATATATTAGTTATCATCGATGACTTTTGTTATTCCAATCCTTTACATTCACTTATGTTCAGTTGTTCCATTCCATTTATTACCCCAATGTTAAAACTCTAATGCATATTTGGTTGTAAGCAGCTGATGAGAAACCACGAAATATAATGAATTCATATTATTCTGCATCAATATTTGTTCTGGCTTTATTTGAGACATTAACACCATTGGATGCCAGCCGGCTCAGTAGTCTATCGGTTAAGTGCTCTGGTGCGAGAATGGTAGATCCTGGGTTCAAATCTCGTGAGGGGGGATCGTGGATGCGTACTGCTGAGGAGTCCCATAATAGGACGAGACGGCCATCCAGTGCTTTCAGGTTTTCGATGGTGGTCTATCTTTAATTGACTCATGATCTCAACTCTATAAAATTACTAAAATCTCCACAAAAACCCCTTCTGATATCTAATATTAACTTGAAAATTTATACTAATTATAAAAATGAACAATGAATATCATTTCATTTAGTATTGTTTGTTTGAATCTTCACTCCATCTCACAAGCAAGTGGTTATCAGGACTCAGTAGCCGAGTGGATAACGCCATGGCGTTTGAAGCGAAAGGTACTGGGTTCGAGTCTTGGAGTGAACATCAACTCTGAGATGCAGGCATATCCAGTTGACGAGTCCCAAATAGGATGAAACGCGCTTCCAACTGGATTCCACTGCTAGCCACTATCCATCTTTACTTACAATGAATATCATTTATCTATTTCATCAATATCATTTGTTAGCTTTTTTTTTTTTTTTGAGAAAGAAATAACGGGAAGGGGGAAATTATGTAACCAGTTTTATAGAATCAGTTTATACATTATCTGTTATTACTTCAATTTTCTATATCTGCTAAAAAAGATTTATCCTAATCAATTATAATATAGTCCACACTAAATGGGGAGTTCATTTAAGAGAATCAAATGAATGACCTTCATTTTAACCAATCATACATAATAATCATCAATAATTCCCAGATAGCCTAATCCCTTTCGGTCCATACTTCTTAATGTCTAGTCAGAATGAGAAAATATTCAATAGACTTGAATACAATTGAGAGACAAAAAAACACACACTTTCATATATTAGTTACATAACCATTATGTACCATAAATGAGAAACCACAATATGCAATAATAACTAGGTCATATGTGATTCAAAACTGAGTAGTAGGTGGATAGTTAATTCATTGTAATTTATAAACTCTTAAAACAGATATTAACATTTATTCAGTTAAATGAAGACTTATAATACTTACTTACTTACGCCTGTTACTCACAATGGAGCATAGGCCGCCGACCATCATTCTCCAATCCACCCTATCCGACCCCCTCCTTTCCAGTTCTATTCAGTTCTTGTTCATTCTTCTCATATCTGTCTCCATTTCCAGGCGTTATGAGTTCTTTGGTTTTCCTCTTCTCCTTTGTATTTCAGGATTCTATATGATGGCTTGAATTGTGATGCATTTGGGTACTTTCTTCAATGTGTGTCCTATCCACTTACAGTGCCTTTTCCTGATTTATTCCTCCACTGGATGGAATCTGGTTTGTTCTCTCCCACAATAGGTTGTTGCTGATCGTGTCTGGCCAACGGGTACGAAGTATTTTGCGTAGAAAACTGTTAATAAACACCTGTGTCTTGTGGATGACGGCTTTCGTAGTTCTTCAGTTTTCTGCTCCATACAGTAGAACTGTCTTCACATTCGTATTGAAAATTCTGATCTTGGTGTTGGTTGACAGACAATTGTTTTGAGTTCCAGATGTTCTTCAGTTGTAGTGAATATGATGCTCTTGCTTTGCCGATCCGCGCCTTCACATTTGCATCAGATCCATCGTCTTCATCAATGATGCTGCCCAGATATATAAAGGTTTTTACATCCTCCAAAGCTTCTCTTTTCAATGGTGATCTAACATTGATCAATTCATAATCGCAATCATACTAAAAACAGTTTGATGTAATTTATCTCTATTCATCAAAAGTTTTATTATATAATTAATGTTTTATAATTCATTCATTAGGAAAGATTAAAACAAATTTATAGATGGTATTCTTTATGGATTGACATTGGTTCGCGTTCCATTGAAAATAAGGGGTCGCTGAACAGTTGTCTCGTCTAACTAATAACACTTTTTGCTAGTGACTAACTTGAAGATGAGTTTAATTCATTTTAGTATTGGTTGTTTGAATTTTCCCATTGATGTTTGGGGTTGTTTCTTATTGGCATATGTACATCCTGTGTGTATTGCCTTGATATTTCCTTAAGTCATAGGCATTATTATCCAGTTGACAAGTCCCAAACAAATCGAAACGCGTGTCTCGGATTCCATTGCTACCCTTCATCCATCTCTACTTCTCCAGTTGAATGTATAAAAATTGACTATTGACTAGATAAGCAAAGTACATATAACTGTATATTGCGATAAATTTTTCATTCGGTGTTGGTGACTAATAAATCTTCATCTTCATTATTGAATTCTTCCTATCATACTAACTTACTTACTTAAGCCTGTTACTCTCAATGGAGCATAGGCCGCCGACCTCTGGTTAGTGTTTTCTTAGCGAGTTGGTTTTCTACGGGATGAGGTCGCTAACCACATGCCCAACCCTCCTCCTTTACCCGGGCTTGGGACCGGCAATAGCCGCCGGAGGAGCTACAGGCGGAGTTCCTATCATAAACTCTTATCAATTGTTTGTTTAGTAATTACAAGTAGTATATACCAGTTTTCATTCCGATTACAAAGAGAGTGAGCATGCAAGTCTTTGTTCAATCATAACACAATAACTGTGTAGTCAAATTCAGCCTATGATGTAAACTACGAGTTATCAGTTTTTAACATACTTCCTATACTAAAAATAACACTAGACAATTGCTGATATGTATATACTAATGCTAATATTCATAATGTGATTAGAAAGAGGCATCCTAACCCTAGTGATGTTTTGCAAGATGTTTCTCTGTGCTGGCTGGTGTTATGTCAAGCCCACATTGGCTATTCTAGCTTCTGGACAGACCAATCTATCCATCCTTCTCAAGTCACATTTTGACCATATCAATGATTGGCTTATTAACCTTGACTGCTTTTATATGATCGCATATGTGTTAATTTTGCTTGGCCTATTCATTGCGTGTCTATAGTTTGTTTTTGTTTGAATATTAACATTGAGTCACGCTTGATTAAACGGGATTGGATAACTCACCTTCTCTACTGCGCATCGTTTCGTTTCGCTCCGATCTCTTCCCTTCGCTTTCTTCATTTCTGTGATCGTCTGTCTGGATCAACGACCGTATGAAATATGAGTATTCTAAATCCATTCTCGTATTTAACTTATTGAATTCCGTCATTCACTAATGCGATCTAGGTAGATGATTGTATATGAGGGTAGCCGGGATGTATATTTCGATAGCAATCAGCATACAGTCTAATTGAAGTCAGATATAGGGCCAAAAAAACGCAACACATCATATATTTATTTTCTCAAGAATCCAATGAAAAATAACGGCAATTTTTTTGACGGTAAGACTTGATTGGTATTTTCACGTTATGAATATCAGCAGCAAGCTACTGTAGGAGAGAACAAACCAGATTCCATTCACCGGATGAAGAAATCAGGAAGTGCTAGAAGTGGATTGAACACACATTCAGGAAAGCACCCAACCGAGTCACAGGTCAAGCCCTCACACGGAATCATGAAGGCCAAAGGAGAAGAGGAAGACCAAAGAACACATTACGCCGAGAAATGGAGACAGACATGAGGAGAATGAACAAAAGTTGGATAGAACTAGAAAGGAGGGGGTAGGACAGAATGGGTTGGAGAATGCTGGTCGGCGGCCTAGACTCCATTGTGAGTAACAGGCGTAAGTAAGTAAGTAAGTTTACTTTGTGAATCTTTTACTACAGCCACAAACTATGAGTAACCTGACACTTTAGTGTGTAAACAAGAAAAGTTGATAGCCCAGGTGATACTTTAGTCTCACTCTACTGACCTACTTATCAAGACATCAGGAAGTCTAGATAAAGTCATGCAATTGTGGTTGGTATCGAGTCGCTATTGACTATGATCACCATTACAGGAAGATTACTTGCCAGATATCGAGTTGGATCCCACTGTACGCCAAAAACCAAAAGGCTGTTGACGGTTGAAATAAGATATATTTGTTGGCTATCTCGTAGTATCGAAAGAATACCGAGACGTGCCAAAGTTTACAAGCGGAACTACCGAGTGTACTCGAATTCGCTCAAAGTCACAAGCAACGGAAGAAACTATGTCTTTGGTACACTTAAACAAACAAATACAGTAAAACAATCACTAGTACAATTGATTATAATAATAACTGTTTCCATTATACAAATCGCATTCTTGTCATAAAAGTAGGTCACTACACAGTATTACAGTACAGAAAATGTAAGATCATAGATAATATCAATCTGTACATAACTGTGACATTTACAATGTAAATTCTGTATAGCAGGTTTATGATTAATTTACTGTTATTTACAAGTGATAGAAAAGATATTGAAACGGTCAATAAATGAATTGAAGGCTTGAAATGAGGTCAGTCTCATGGATCAAACATTTGGTTAAAGGATACGGTTAAGTGCTCTGGCGCGAGATTGGTAGATCCTGAGTTCGAATATCGATCGCGAGGCGGGATCGTGGATGCACACTGCTGAAGAGTCCCATAATAGGACGGAACGGCCATCCAGTGCTTCGAAGTTTTCCATAGTGGTCTAGCTTCAATTGACTAATAATTTCAACTATGGAAAATACTGAAATCTCCACAAAACCCCTTCTGATCTAGACAATAGCTTGCCATTTTCCATTTTCAATTTATTCGTCACTTTTCAACACCATATTAAATATCAAAATTATTCAATCTAAAAACAGAAAAACATGAGAAATCAGTAACAACTGTCTTATAGTGTTCTCCTATTTCTTGGTTATGTGAATTAGAATTCCGAAAGAAAAGAGAAATACAATAATGAAACTGTATACAAAACGTAAAAAACTTACTGACTTTTACTTACGCCTGTTATCCCTCGTCGAGGAGCATTCTCCATCCAACTCTGTCCTGGGCAATCCTTTCCAGTTAACATTCATCCTTTTCATATCTGCTTCAATTTCCCGGTGTAATGTGTTTTTTTGACCTTCCCCTTTTCCGCTTCCCTTCCGGGTGACAAGTTAGGGATTGCCTTGTAATGCACATTGGTGATTTCCTTAATGTATGTCCGATCCACTTGCAACGTCTTTTCCTAATTTCCTCTTCAGCTGAGAGTTGATTTGTCCCCTTTCATAAAACGCTGTTGCTGATAGTATCCGGCCAATGGATGTTGAGTATTTTGCGTAAACAACTGTTGATAAATACTTGTACCTTCTTGACGATAGATTTAGTAGTTCTCCACGTTTCGGCTCCGTACAGTAGAACTGTCTTGACGTCCGTATTGAAGATTCTCACTTTGAAATTAGTTGAGATTTGTTTTGAGTTCCATATATTCTTCAATTGTAGAAATGCTGTCCTTGCTTTGCCAATCCGATCCGCCTTGTTTATCAATGATGCTTCCCAGGTACGTGAATGTTTCCACCTCTTCCAGAATTTCCCCATCAAGTGTGACTGGGTTGGTGTTCTCCGTGTTGTATTTGAGAATCTTGCTTTTTCCTTTGTGTATGTTGAGGCCTATTGATGCAGAGACTGCTGCTACATTAGTTTTCTTCATCTGTATTTGTTCTGTGTATTAAATAGGAGGGCTAGGTGATCTGCGAAGTCCTAATCGTCTAATTGATTCTGAGATGTCCATTGTATTCCGTGTTTCCCCTCAGAAGTCAAAACGTTAAAAAACCTATCTAGAAATAAACATATTTATATAATGATGGAATTGTTTTACGTCATGATGTAGCAGTTACCTTAGTGTTGAAATGATTCAACTTAAATTTCGATGAAACTTATGTAGATTGGTGTACGCATTTGTGAGGGGATATAGTGCCATTTGTAACCATTTTGTTGAATGCACGCAGATTTTAAAATCTCTCCCCTCTTTCGTTTCTCCCTTCCAGTCCATTTTATCCGATGATATCTTCATATCCGGTGTTATCCATTCCGACTATGGCTTTTAGGTTGCCCACGAGGATGGTGAGATTCTTTTTTGAGCACTTCACCATAATTGATTGTAGCTTCTCATAGAACTCATCTTTATTGTCGTCGTTGCTATCATTGGTGGGTGCTTAACACAGGATAACATTCATTTTAATCCCTTCCTTCTTTGTTTTGAAGGATGCTTTGATGATACTGGGTCCGTGAGATTTCTATCCTGTAAGTTTATTACTTGCTTCTTTGGACAGCGACGGTATACGTTTTTTGTGTGAGGCATTTCTCCCTTCATTGCTGTAGTACAGCAGAATTTCCTGAATCTGTCTTTTTCTGTTCAGCCTGAATTCACTGGATTTCACTTATTTCGAGCATCGCTAAAGTTGTACCTCCTCAGTTCCGCAGCTATTTGACTGCTACTGGTCTCCCACATTGTCCGGACATTCCATGTACCTATATTAATTGTTGCTCTGGTTGTTGTAAGGGGTATCAGCTTTGTGACTTCCGAATAATCTCGGTTTTCACCATGAGGCGTCATAATTCTTCTGATAGAAGATCCTTGAACTCAGAGGGCAGAGTTTGTATGGTTTAATTTGTTTATTAGAGATGGAGTTGCTGACCCCATGCCCAACCCTCCTCCTTTATCCGAACTTACAACCGGCAGTGACTCCTAGAAAGACTTCAAGCAGAGTCCCATACTAGATGTATCCAATGCTATCAGGTTTTCAGTGGTTGTCCAACTTTAAACGGTTCATGATCTCAATATAGTTTTAATATGTTATTTTGTAGACTAACTTATAAACCAATATTTTGAAAACAAAGCAAGGCAAAAATCTGTCCTCTACTTTCTGTTTTTACTTACCTATTACGTAGAATTGAAGGCATCATATTGAGTTTTCAAATGGATAAATAAATCAATAAAGACTAAGAAACTAGTACTTACTTACTTACTTACGCCTGTTACCCCTCGTCGAGGAGCATAGGCCACCTACCAGCATTCTCCATCCAACCTTTGTCCTGGGCAATCCTTTCCAGTTAAGATTAAGAAAGTAGTAAGTAAATCAAAATTGTATAGTTTCCTAGAAAATTGGAAATCAAAAAAATTATTAATTGTTCATTCAAAATATTAACTATCGTTGTTTCTATATTTCTATATGTATTTTTGAAATAAGATAGACTGACATAAATTAATTATTTTCTATTTTTACTGATCAAATCAATGATAATGAGACAGTAATTAAAGCACTTGACTTCTAGTCACAACGTAGAACTTCGTACGTATGTACATCAGTTCGAGTTGCCATACCACATTAGCACACAGATGCAGTTGTCGATTCAAATTCCATAATGGTAGAAGTAGTAAGGGTATAAGCATTAGTGTGAAAGATTAGGGTTTGAAGATTTTATTCAAGGAATATATCCCGGTGAAACAAATTTTGAAAGATAAAAAGAATAGGGAAATGAAGAATTCAGAAGATTAGAATTTGGTAGAACACAAAGAGTGGATGCACCTTCGCCATTGCAAACGATTTTGTGCCATGTCATTCAAGGTCTCTAGCCATCGGTTGCTATGATCTCGCGAATCCCAACCAGGTAGTCTACACCTACCAGCATGACTCAGTTCAATTGTCACTGACTTCATGTATTTGTGTCACGTTTTGGTCTGGCCACCCCTAGCTTTCTTCCAACCTACTCCTACACCATGAAACATTGCACGTCGGGGCAGTCGGTGGTTACATACACTTCATTTAAATCAGCTAAATATGCTCACTTAGTAGGATTCCTAAATTACAGGGTTCATTATTGACGAGTTTGTTTAACGTCAATAATAATAATAATAATAATAATAATAATAATAATAATAATAATAATAATAATAATAATAATAATAATAATAATAATACCCTTCTTGCAAACAATATGTCCACTTAGTGTACTGACGCTTATTGGCCCATGTGAATTGTTTCTGTTGTCAAACTGACCCATCAGTATATAAGAGCAGCAAACTGATATTTTGTTTATGTTAATAAAAATCACTTACAATATCACAACACACAATAAATACATGGTCACAAAGTCTACAATAATTAGGTTTTTAAGAGTATATAAACAAATGTCTAATAAATGATTAATTAACGGTAATTTTTCCCCTAAATCCCTTAGTACGACTGAGAATGTGGAGAGTCCGCTTCCCCTAGCGGAATGCTCTCACATGGTCACCGGTATACGGCTACTTCCAAAGAAGTCCAATTCACTGCCTTCTACCGGTGGCAGCGTCTTTTACGAAATTGAGAGGACAAAAGTCGGATGTCCGGCTCATAAACCGGGTTGCTGAGTACGGAAGAACCACCTAGGGGAGTAGAAAACCCTGATTTCAAACCAATGATGCACATGGGCTCTAGGATCCTGAAGGAACAAATGGCGTATGAACCTATTGTTGATCGTCAGCTCCAGTGTGATTCCATCTCCTGATGTTGCTTCACTGACTTGTGGATTAGACCTCTAAGTCGAAGGCTCGGGGTGTGGCCGCCTAAGAAAACCACTTGGTTCGGTTTGGGCACCCGGGCAGTATTCCAGCCCTCACATAAATCGAGTGATTTCTGTCAGTCAGTCATAACGTAGAAATTCGTACGTACGTACATCAGTCCTAGTTGCCATACAACACTAGCACACAGATGCAGTTATCGATTCAAATCCCTTAGTGGTAGAGGTAGTAGAGGGATTTATGAGGTGCATATCTATTTGGCGCTCCCTTGTTCCAATGTTCATGTATTTAAATGAATAAATAAATAAAATTTACGGACGGTACAACAGTTGGTGAGTTTAATAAAAACATGTAATGAAGGCAATATAAGATTATGTACACAACAAAATATACATAACACTATATTTCGTTAACTATTCCTTAAACTTGGGCCACTTCTACATAACCACCCGTATCTAACATGTAAAAAAAGTAACCCTTATGCATTAATTGTGACTTAAAATTACTTACATTTAACAAAACACATCGCTAACAGCCTAAAATTAATAGTTTTTCTTTATTTCTGGAAATTTCATGACATATAAACTAAAGTGTAAAATTATGTGTACAGTTTGTTGATCAATTTTAACTTACAAGAGAAGTTCGTGACACCATGACGACAATTCAATAATATTATATAGTTAAGATCATGAATCAATTGAAGCTAAACCACTATGGAAAACCTGGAACCACCTGATGGCCGTTACGCCCTATTGTGGGACTCCTCCGCAGTGCGCATCCACGATCCCACCTCGCGAGCGAGATTCGAACCCAGGACCTCCCAGTCTCGCGCCAGAGCACTTAATCGATAGACCACTGAACTGGTCGGCATCCAGCGGTGTCAATGTTTAACTTCAACCAATCCACGATAATAATAATAATAATAATAATAATAATAATATCTAAAATGTAGTAAACATTTACAGACTAGAACATATGCAAAATTATAAATTATTTTTTTAAAATAATGTTTCTTGGACTATTTTTGAGAAAAGACTTTGTTGTAACAAAATATTTCTTCTCCATTAGTTCTTTATCGACTTACCTACACCTGTTACCCCTCGTCGAGGAGCATAGGCCGCACATCAGCATTCTCCATCCAACCCTGTCCTGGACAATCTTTTCCAGTTAGCATTCATCCTTTTCATACCTGCTTCTATTTTCCGGCTTAATGTGTTTTTATGCCTTCCTGTTTTCCGCTTCTCTCTCGGATTCCAAGTTAGGGCTTGCCTTGTGATGTAGTTTGATGATTTTCTTAATCTATGTCCTATCCACTTCCATCGTCTTTACTTAATTTCCTCTTCAGCTGGATTGAGTTCCTTATCAAAACTTTACAGAAATGTAAAACTTTAAAATGAATTATAAAATCAACAACAATTTGACGATATAGCAATCGTTCAGTAATGTGACGTCTGAAAAATTAAATTTAAAACTATGGTGAAGTTTCATAGTCAGTTAATTATTCTAACTAATTGCTTTCCTGTAAGCATCACAATACTATCGATACCAGAAGTTTTTAAAAGAGTGTTGCCGAACCAGATGACAGATTCAGTAGACGTACAGCTTCCAGATCAACAGATCGGATTCCGTAAGGAAAAGTTGTGAACAGACCAAATTGCAACACCACGAATCAACGATGAGCAATCAACTGAATAGAGTTTGTCACTATACATCAACTTCATTGACGATGAGAAGACGTTAGACATAGTGGATAGGAAAACATTATGGGAACTTCTTCGACACTATGGTGTACCTGAGAAAAATCGTTAACATCACATGGAATCCGTACGACGGGCTACACTGCAAAGTCGCGCATGGAGGTTAGCTGACACACGCATGCCAAGCGAGGACTGGAGTCAGACAAGACTGCCTAATCTCACCCTTCTTCTTCCTTCTGGTGGCCTACTGGATTATGAAGACATTTGGCAGAAAGTACGGAATACAATGGATATCTCAGAATCAATTAGACTATTTGGACCTAGCATTTTTATCTCATGCACACGAACAAATACAGATGAAGATAACTAATGTAGCAGCAGCCTCTGAATCGGTAGGTCTCTACATACACAAGGGGGAAACCAACATCCTCAAATACAACACGGAGAACACCGACCCAATCACACTTGATGAAGGAACTCTGGAATAGGTGAAAAACTTCACTCATCTGGGTAGCATCATCGATGAACAAGGAGGATCGGATGCAGATGTAAAGGAGAGGATTGAAAAAGCATGGACAGCATTCCGACAGTTGAAGAAAATATGCAACTCAAAACAACTGTCTACAAGCCAACATCAATGTCAGAATCTTCACTATGAATATCAAGACAGTTCTACTGTATGGAACTGAAACGTAGAGAACTGATACAACCATCATCAAAAATGTACAAATATGTATAAACAATTTTCTACTCAAGATACTCAATTTCCGTTGTTGACTGGATACCATCAGCTTCCAGGTTAGCAATAAATTAAGAAAAGACTTTGGAAGTGGATAAAACATACATTGAGGAAATCATCAAACTGAATCACGGAGCAAGTGCTAACTTGGAATCGTGAAAGGAAACAGAAAAGAGGAAAACCAAAGGACAGATCGTGTCGAGAATTCGAAGCAGACATATAAAGGATGAATAGCAACTGGAAAGAATTGTCAAGGACAGAGTTGGATGGAGAATGCTGAAGAGTGTCCTATACACCTCTAAGAGGGGTAACAGGCGTAAATGTTCGGTAAAACATAGAATGTTATTAGCAGAGTTAGTTACCCAAACTATCTAATAAATCTTTTTCGCTACTGTAACAACCATTTGAATTTATTGAGATTAATAGTCAAGGTCATAACCTAACACTGATTCTGAACTGTATGGAATAAGTTTGGTGAATTTTTTTCACCTCCCCTAACTTGACTTAATATTGTTGAGATAAATACTTTAATCTTTCCTTCTAACCAACAGCAGTTTCTTATTTGGCTCATTCTTGTGTAGTAGAGCTTACCGCTCACTAATATTCGGTGATTTTTTATTTATTTAAACACATAAATATTGGTGCAAGGGGGCAGCAGATATATATGCGCCACACAAAACAATGAAAATGGGAAGAGAAAGGGGTAAGATGGTCATTAAAAAAGAGTAATGGTACGAAAACTGAAATGTACAACCAGAAGACTCTTTCAGTTAAGAAAGTTAGAACCACTCTTTATGAAGAAAGCAAAAGAAGTTTACAGTAGGATCGCCATTGGCCTCTATTCTGAGACATATCTGATAACGTCTATAGCCACTGTGTTGCACCATCTCTCGGACCCCAGCCAGGGAGTTGTGAAGGAATAACAGAAGCCAGTCCTTTGCAGCCTTCTTTCATACCACGACAGCATGTCATACACTGACTACCTCTCCGCCTTCTCCAACCAGTCCCAGGGTCGGCAAATAATACACGACGTGGAATTCTCTGGGATGACATTTTCTCGCTCCCACTAAAAGTCAGACAGTTCAGTAATTTATGTTATTGTCAACCATTTTGAAAACATACCAGATAATTTCTCTTCGTTATTGTGTTACATTTCTATGTATTTACATGAATTAGTAACATTTAATTTAACTGTCTTCTCCCGACATACTTAATAGTTTATCTTCATTTATTGTCAGTTCACTGAAAATTCGTTTCCTTATCTTAGTATTGTTTGTTTGAATCTTCCCATTGATGTTTTTAGGACTGCAATTGGTCAGTCTCTAATCGCCATATGTGCATACTGTGCGTATTGCCCCGATATAACCTAAATTCACAAGCATGGTAAGCAAAGATGGATAGTGGCTAGCAGTGGAATCCAGGACGCGCGTGTCGTCTTATTTGGGACTCGTCAGCTGGATGTACCTGCATCTCAGAGTTGATGTTTAGTGTGGGACTGCAACCCAGTACCGTTCGCCTCGAACGCCATCACGTTATCCACTCGACCAATGAGTCCTCATAGTCACTTGCTTGTGCAATGGGGTGAAGTTGAAATTTACTTAGTATTGTTTGTTTGGATCTTCCCATTGATGTTTCCTTATCGCTTTAATCATGACTTATTGTTTATCATTGTTGAATCTGACATAGGTACTTGGTTCATCTCATATTTTCGTTAGTTATTCTTACATAATTATTACAAAAATCAATTTTTCTTCGATCACACTTTGACGAGTGTAACCATCTAGATGCCTCACGCACTTAGGATTGTAAAACGTACTACTTATCATTTAATAGTAGTATCGCTCTGCAAACACATTTTTCGTTTGCATCCGGGATTTTTCTCATGACTCAGTCGCCACATCTTTAATTCTCAGGCGGATTTAACATACTTAAATCTCCAAGTTTTCAGCTGTTTCTGGACAGAATAATACATTGTCAGTATTAGTGGTGACGATAATGTTGACCAAACATCTCACGGTGATGGAACAGTTTCCGCATACTTTTATCCTTAACTTCCTCAACTAGAATCACTGAACAGTATATATGTCCTATAAATAAAATTTTGATTATTTGTAAATTAACTCAATGCCGTTTTACCAGTCAGTCAGTGTGTGGCTTCCAAAGGGATACATATTTCATACCATTTTAGTGAAGTTTTAAAAAGTCGTGACCAATGTCCTGAATACTAAGTCCTACTTAGTGCCGATAGAATCTTATTGATCATGCTGAAATGTGGTTATCAGTCTAGATGACTCGATATTACATGCATAATATTCAGATTTAAGGTGGTTGAAATTAGTTAGTAGGGAACTCTGGACTCAAGTTTTTGGTATGACAGGATAGAAAGATGATATTATTTAGGTCAATATTATCTTGTATCGATTGAGTATGAACTTTTTTCGATAAGACAAGTGTGGAAATTATATTCCCTATATCAGTTCTCATGAACTATATTTAGTGGATATTTTTGCAGTTAACTTTACACATTTCCTTCTTTATGTGTCATTATAAAGTAAGTAAAAATCATTATAGAGATGATTGTGATTTGGGACTTGTTTCTGGAGTCAATATATCTTCATTACTCCGGTCTTTCATGTAGTCACTTTGTATCGTAGGAATTCAAGCAGTCCTCGTTTCAAGATGTAAACAATGGCATTGAGGAATTACAGTGGCCCCCGATTGTCCAGTAAAAGCAATAAGACTAGAGAATCAACGTAGTTGATACGCAGTGACCGACCCGCGGACATAGGTTTTGTGCTATTTCAGACAAGTCCCAAGGTGTGTCTGGAATCTTGAGGAAACTAATAGACCCTAACCGATTCAACCTCGTATCACCCATAATCACAGTAAGAAACATTGCCACTGAGCTATTCTCCAAATAAGTGGACGGAAACAAATAAAAACATACAGAACACTAATTCATCTTGATATAAAGTATATAGAATAACAACCACTGAGATCGCTATTGAACATTCTGCCCCCGAATGCCCTGGTACGACCGAGGATGTGGAGAGTCCACTTCCTCTCGCGAAATTCGCAAATATGGCTACACGTATATTGCTATTGCCAGGTAAGTCCGACTAACTGCCTTCTAGCTTCGGCAGCGTCTCTTACGAAATTGAGAGGACAAAAGTCGGATGTCCGGCTCATAAACCGGGTTGCTGAGTACGGAAGATCCACCTAGGGGAGTTGGAAAACCTTGATTCCAAACTAATGGTGTATATGGACACTAGGATCCTGAAGGAACAAAATGGAATATGAATCTGTTGTTGATCGTCAGCTACATTGGGACTCCATCTCCTGATGTTGCTTCACTGACTTTTGGATTAGACCTCTATGTCGAAGGCTCGGGGTGTGGCCCCCTAAGAAAACCACCTGGTTCGGTTTGGGCACCCGGGCAGTGTTTCATCCCTCACACAAATCAAGTGATTTATGTAGTGCATATCTATTTGGTGTCTCCTTGTACCAATGTTTATGTGTCCAAATAAGTAAATAAATTCTGAGACGATGGAAAAAATACTTTCACCTGAAGTTTTTCATACTGTCATGAAAATTCTACATAACACCTTCATATTGGCCGAGTTTTTACCACAAAATCGGGTATTCAGATCTTAAACGGAATAAATAGGATGATTGAAGAGCTTTTAATTAGAATTATTAGTGAATATAAACCTCAACAAACTGGAAAAATAAATAGTGTGTGTATATACTTTACTCACTGACTTATAGCAACCATCCTACAATCACTTTCGTCTATAGCCAATTTTGGTTAAGCCCTATTTTATAACTTACTTAACAGACATTGTCATTTGGATAGTAACAATTTGCATATTCTTTGCACTGCAATAACACTAGAGCACATGACACTCTAGCCGAAATGTTGGCTGCTTAAAATCATTCGATGACTCATACTCCTCCCCATATATGTACGCACACAAATATTATTATTAGCCTTTGTTTTGGTTTGCTGTGCCCTTATTAAATTTGACTATAAATTGCCTATGTAACTGCTTGCTATTCGCTCGCTTGCTCCTCGTTCGTTTCCTTCGCTTGTTTGCCTGTTGGTTCGCTCGTTCATATTCGCTCAGGTGTTGTTAGCTTTCGAACCTGAGTCATTCGACAATAAACTGTAATTGCTGCTATCCTTTGTCTTCTGATATTACGCGCCGTTAAGTTTAGAATTATAACGGTTATCGAAGTAAACGGTTAACGAATCGCGGCACTACAGACTTGGAGGCCTCGCCGAACAAGCACGACGCAATATAATTGGTTGCCTCGCCATACGAACACGACACTACAGAATTGGATGCCTCGACGAGCGAACACAAAACAATTTTCGACGAGATAATTTCATTTCGAAAATTCAACGTACTTTGTTTCTATTCGAATTATTATCTGGATTATAATCATAATTGTGGATTTATTATATCACAATTTTAATCGCACGTACATTATCCCATAGACATTATTGAACTTAACGATAATATTCATAATAAATAACGATTATTCACGAACAATTGATATATTGGTGCAATTTAGTAAGTCTGTTCCATTTTATAAATTGTACCATTTGTTATTATCATTGTTTTTGTCGATTCATTTCTCTTAATGACAATTGCGTTATATTCGCATACTATTTAATTTATTATTATTATTAGTAATGTCTTTAAATAACGAAACAATCGATCTTTCACAGTCATCATCCGTGGGAGTTATTAATGTTACTATTCCCTCTTTTAATTTTACTGATCCTCAACTCTGGTTTATTAGACTTGAAAATTACTTCGTAGCCAATCGTATTCTTTTACAGCGACATAAGTTCGGCTATGCAAGCTCACTACTTCCAGATGTAGTAGCAGTCAAGGTACGAGAGGTCCTAGCTAAGCCGGATGCGGTAAATCCGTACGACGTATTGAAACAGGCAGTAATAAAAGCTCTCTCGTTAAACGACCGGCAAGCTGTCGAGCAGTTGCTCAGTGAAGTGCAAATCGGAGATAGAACGCCTTCGCAGTTAAAAACGTATATGAGCAACGTAATTGGAGACAGAAATGTGGATAAAAATATATTTTACCAGTTATGGTTGCGACGACTCCCACCAAGCGTACAGCAGATCCTCGCTGTTGGAGATAGCGATGAAAACATAGACAACATCGCTAAAATAGCCGATAAGATTTACGAGAGAATGAGATACGCGACTCCACAAACGCTCAACTTCACAGTTGACGAAAGAATCGAGGCCTTGCAAAAGGAAATTAATGAGCTATGCCACAAATTAACGAGTCTAAATCACAACGACAGGAAAAGAAGTTGGTCGCGCAGCAGATCAAGAGATAGAAACCGATCATTTTCTAAGGGACTACCAGATCCTGCTATATGCTGGTACCATCAAACATTTGGGTACAAAGCTCGAAAATGCAGGTCTCCATGCAAATTTAAACGATCCCAACGATTCTCAGTAACGACTACGAAAATCAACGCAGCTCCCACGAGCAATCGTTTATTCTATGTTCAGGACAGAGTAACGGGTGCGCAGTTTTTAGTAGACACGGGAGCAGAGATAAGCGTCGTCCCTCCGTTGAGCAACGAAAAACAAAATATCGATACTGCGCTAACTCTTAAAGCAGCGAGTAGATCCAATATAAAGACATATGGCAAGCGAAAACTAACCTTGAATTTCGGCCGTAATATTTCACTTCGCTGGGAATTTGTAATCGCTGGTGTTTCCGTACCCATAATTGGTATCGATTTCTTAAAGAATTTTGACCTATTAGTAGATTCTCGACGAAACCAACTAGTGAATGGAGAACGCTCAGTAGTCATAAGAGGAGTGACCACCGATCATGTATCTATGAATTTAGTAGTGTCGAAAGATAAGAACGAGCAATATAAGTCACTTCTAAATAAGTTCGCCGATTTAACGAGGTCATCATACGACAACAAAGATCTTAAACATACAGTACAGCACAATATCGTCACGAAAGGTCCACCGACTAGAGTAAGAGCGCGAAGGTTGGACCCAAAAAGGTTAAACATTGCGAAATGAGAATTCGAAAAACTAATGAAACTTGGTATCATAAGGCCATCTAATAGTCCCTGGGCATCTCCGTTACATATGGTTCCCAAAAAGAATGGAGAAATCAGACCATGTGGAGATTATAGAGCCCTGAACAAGCAAACGATAGCAGATAGATACCCAGTGCCACATATTCACGACATCACTACCGAAATGGAAGGTGCTACGATTTTTTCGAAAATTGATCTTGTTCGGGCGTACTACCACATTCCAGTGGCCCCAGAAGACATACCGAAAACGGCCGTAATCACTCCATTTGGTTTATTTTAGTTTTTACGAATGCCATTTGGACTAACTAATGCAGCTCAAACCTTTCAGCGATTTATTGATCAGGTTGTTAGAGGTTTGACAGGAGTATACGCATATATCGACGATATATTAGTAGCTAGCGCTACCGTCGAAGAACATCTACAACATCTACGACAGTTATTCACGAGACTTCAAGAACATGGTGTCACTATTAACGTGGAGAAATGTGAATTTGGAAAGAAATCATTGCAATTCCTAGGTCATATGATAAATTCTCGAGGTATCATGCCAGTTCCAGCAGAAGTTTCTGCTATTCGTAATTATCCGTTGCCCGAGTCACAAAAAAAGTTACGACGATTCTTGGGACTAATAAACTATTATAGGCGATTTATTCCAAACTGCGCAGCAATACTACAGCCATTAACGGACGCTTTGCGAGGAAATACCCGGACATTCCGTCTATCGACAGAGGCCATACAGGCTTTTGAGAACGCTAAGCGAGCACTTCATGAGAAAATGATATTAGTTCGACGAAAGAGCGAAGCGCCACTAGCCATCATGACGGACGCATCGAACATAGCAGTAGGAGCTGTACTGCAGTAGTTAGTAAACGGTACATGGGAACCGATTTCATTTTTTCTCGAAGAGATTAAATCCTACACAAACGAGGTACAGTACGTTCGGAAGAGAACTATTAGCGATTTACTTGGCAATCAAACATTTCCGACACATGATAGAGGGTACCATTTTTACAGTGTATACAGACCATAAACCCCTCACGAAAGCATTAAACGCCAAGCAGGATAACTATTCGCCGAGGGAAATTCGACAATTAGAATTTATTTCCCAATTTACTTCTAACATACAGTATATTGAAGGTAATAATAACGAAGTGGCAGATGCGTTGTCCAGAACAACGATAAACGCGATTATTACAAATGGAATTGATTATCACGGTCTCGCGAAGTTACAAGAGATAGACATCGAACTAAACAAGCTAAGATTCGATGACACGACGTCATTATTATTCGAAGATATTCAGTTCGGCAACGCGAAAGTAATATGTGATATGTCGACTGGCCGACCTCGCCCATTCATTCCTAAACCATTGCGACGGAAAGTATTCGAAAGTATCCATAACCTATCGCACCCGGGAATAAAAGCCACGATGAAATTAATCAGTGAGCGTTTCGTATGGACGAAAATGAATCGCGATATACGAAATTGGACGCAAGCATGCACGAAATGTCAAAAAGCCAAAGTACATCGTCATACTAGTTCGCCAATGGGTTCATTTTCACAGCCAGACACTCGATTTGAGCATATACACATCGATATTGTGGGACCACTGCCAGTTTCGAACGGCTATAACTATATTTTTACATGCATTGATAGATTTACCCGATGGCCTGTAGCGGTACCAATCAAAGACACCTCAGCTGAATCTGTAGCAAAAGCCCTAATCGAAAATTGGATTTCTTACTATGGCATACCGGCAATTATCACGACCGATAGAGGAGCTCAATTCGGAAGTCGACTCTTCCAGCAGCTTACAGAACTCCTCGGAATTAAACGTATACGAACGACATCCTACCATCCAATGGCAAACGGAATGGTTGAACGCCTACATAGGCAGTTGGAAGCATCCCTTACATCTGTCATTGTCAATAACGATTGGGCTAATAAGCTTCCTTTAGTCATGTTAGGTTTAAGAACAATAATTAAACAGGATATGGGATGTTGTCCAGCCGAGTTGGTATATGGGACTACTTTACGTTTACCCGGAGAATTTTTCGCTTCAGGTAAAAGTGTTCCGACTGATGTAGCCAACTACGTTCAACGCCTGAAGAAACACATGAACGATTTAAAAATAGCACTTCCTAGACTACAACAACGTCGAGTATTCGTACCTCAGCAACTACATAATAGCACGCACGTATTTATCAGAAGAGACAACGTACAACCACCTCTGCAGCCGAACTATGAAGGTCCGTTTAAAGTGATTACGAAGACAGATAAGACAGTCACGGTAGAAAAAGCAGGGAAGACAGACGTAATCAGTATCGATCGTGTGAAGCCAGCTTTCATCGATAGCGATTTTCAATCGACAAGCATAAGCCTCTCGAAGACGATCACACCTACGAAACACGAATCTCAGGAGTCAACGACGCTAACGCACCAAAACGAAGAGACTCCGATAACGACAAAATCTGGTCACAGAGTAAGATGGCCGCAACGTTATGTCGCTACAATTTTTTACTGATAATTTTCTGCTACTTTGAATATTAATTATAATTCTTCCTCTTCATTGTATACATATGGATTATTACTTACTTGCTTACGCCTGTTACCCCTCGTCGAGGAGCATAGGCCGCTCACCAGCATTCTCCATCCAACTCTGTTCTGAGCCTTCCTTTCCAGTTCTTTCCAGTTAACATTCATCCTTTTCATATCTGCTTCTATTTCCCGGCGTAGTGTGTTCTTTGGCCTTCCTCTTTTCCGCTTCCCTTCCGGATTCCAAGTTAGGGATTGAGTCGTGATGCACATTGATGATTTCCTTAATGTATGTCCGATCCACTTACAACGTCTTTTCCTTATTTCCTCTTCAGCTGGAAGCTGGTTTGTCCTCTCCCATAAAACGCTGTTCTTGGTAGTATCCGGTCAATGGATGTTGAGTATTTTGCGTAGACAACTGTTTATAAATACTTGTACCTTCCTGATGATGGCCGTAGTAGTTCTCCACGTTTCAGCTCCATACAGTAGGACTGTCTTGACGTTCGTATTAAAGATTCTGACCTTGAGATTGGTTGAGAGTTGTTTTGAGTTCCATATGTTCTGCAATTGTAGAAATGCTGCCCTTGCTCTGCCAATCCTTGCCTTTACATCTGCATCCGATCCTCCTTGTTTATCAACGATGCTCCCCAGGTACTTGAATGTTTCCACCTCTTCCAGAGTTTCGCCATCAAGTGTGATTGGGTTGGTGTTCTCCGTGTTGCATTTGAGAATCTTGCTTTTTCCTTTGTGAATGTGGAGGCCTATCGATGCGGAGGCTGCTGCTACATTTGCTGTCTTCATCTGCATTTGGTCGTGTGTATGAGAGAGGAGGGCTAGGTCATCTGCGAAGTCCAAATCATCTAATTGATTCTGAGAAGTCCATTGTATTCCGTATTTCCCTTCAGATGTCGAATTCTTCATAATCCAGTCAATCACTAGAAGGAAGAGGAATGGGGAGAGTAGACAGCCTTGTCTGACTCCGGTCCTTACTGGAAATGCATCTGTCAGCTGTCCTCCATGCACCACTTTGCACTGTAATCCATCGTATGAGTTTTGGATAATGTTGACGATCTTCTGAGGAACTCCATAGTGTCGAAGAAGTTTCCATAATGTTCTCCTATCCACGCTGTCAAACGCCTTCTCATAGTCGATGAAGTTGACGTATAGTGATGAGTTCCACTCAACTGATTGTTCAACGATGATCCGTAGTGTCGCAATCTGGTCTGTGCACGACCGATCCTTACGGAATCCAGCCTGATGATCCCTAAGTTCGGCGTCTACTGCGTCTTTCATCCAATTCAGCAGCACTCTGTTGAAAACTTTTCCTGGTACTGATAACAAACTGATGCCTCTGTAGTTCTCACATTGGCTCAGATCTCCTTTCTTTGGTATCTTGATGAGATATCCTTCTTTCCAGTCCGTTGGCACTTGTTCCTCTTCCCAAATCTTTTTGAATAGATGGTGAAGCATGTTTGCAGTTATTTCAATGTCTGACTTCAGTGCTTCTGCTGGTATATTGTCAGGTCCTGCCGCCTTCCCACTTTTGATTTGTCTGATGGCCATCTTGACTTCTTCGATCGTTGGTGGAGTGACATCTATTGGAAGGTCAGTGTGGGCTGCTTCGATGTTCGGTGGATTCGATGGGGCTGGTCTATTCAGCAGTTCCTCAAAGTATTCTGCCCATCTTTTCCTCTGTTCCTGAATCTCAGTGATTGTCTTTCCTTCTTTGTCTTTGACTGGTCTCTCTGGTTTGCTATATCTCCCTGCCAATTTCTTCGTTGTATCATATAGTTGTTTCATATTCCCTTCTCTTGCAGCTTTTTCCGCCGCCGTTGCTAGTTCTCCCATGTATTTCTGCTTGTCGGCTTTAATGCTTTTCTTCACTTCTCTGTTTGCTTCTGCGTAGTCTGCTTGTGCTTTGACTTTCTCTGCTCGTGTTCGGCTGTTGTTAATTGCTAGTTTCTTGTTCTTCCTTTCTTGAAGTTTGTCCAGGGTCCCCATAGAGATCCATTCCTTGTGATGGTGCTTCTTAGGACCAAGAACCTCCTGACACGTTGAAGTTAGTGCTTCTTTTATCCCTTTCCAGTTGTCCTCCAAAGTAGTTTCTTGTTCTTTCAGTAGATCCTGTAGAGCTTGGAACCTGTTGTTGAGAGTTATCTTGAATTCATGGAGTTTGTCAGTATCTCGAAGGAAGGCTGTATTGAACCTTTGTAGTGCTGTTTGTCCAGTTGTCCAGTCTTTCTTTAGCTTCAGTCTCATCTTGGCCACAACCAGGTGGTGATCTGAAGCTATGTCAGCTCCTCTCCGGGTTCTCACATCTTCCATTGATCTTCGGAATTTTTTGTTGATACAGATGTGATCAATCTGGTTCTCTGTGGTGTGGTCCGGTGAGATCCATGTAGCTGTGTGTATGCGTTTGTGTGGGAATATTGTGCCGCCTATAACCAATTTGTTGAAAGCACATAGGTTTGCAAGTCTCTCCCCATTTTCATTTCTCTCTCCTAGTCCATGTCGTCCAATTACATCTTCATATCCTGTGTTGTCCACTCCAACTTTAGCATTTAGATCTCCCATAAGGGTGGTGAGGTCATTTCGTGAGCACTTTGCTATAATTGATTGCAGCCTTTCATAGAACTGATCTTTATCATCGTCGTTGCTATCATTGGTGGGTGCATAACATTGGATAACATTCATTGTGATCCCTTGCTTCTTTGTTCTGAATGATGCTTTGATTATCCTGGGTCCATGAGATTCCCATCCCACAAGTGCATTTCGTGCTTCTTTGGACAGCATTAGAGCAACTCCCTGAGTGTGTGGCGCATTTTCCCCTTCGTGGCCGGAGTACAGCAGCATCTCTCCTGTACCTAGCCTTTGTTGTCCAGTTTGTGTCCAATGGGTTTCGCTGATTCCGAGTACTGCCAAGTTGTATCTCCTCATTTCCATTGCTATTTGGCTGGTCTTTCCTGTTTCCCACATTGTCCGGACGTTCCATGTACCTATAAAGAGTGTTGCTCTGGTTGTTAGAAGGTGCATCGGTCTCGTGACTTCCGAAGAATTTCGGCTTTCATCATGAGACGTCATTATTCCTTCAACACCCAGGGCAGAGTTTAAATGGTTTGGATTATTTTTTCTGGTTAGCGTTTTTTTAGCGAGTTAGCTTTTCTACGGGATGGGGTCGCTAACCCCATGCCCAACCCTCCTCCTTTACCCGGGCTTGGGACCGGCAGTAACTCTAGAAGAGCTACAGGCGGAGTTATATGGATTATTAAGTTCATGTTATACGCTATTAAACTCGGCACAGCTTATGTACACCATTGCGCTTATACTTGTAATTTTTTTTTCGAAGCGATGCCGTATTCCTTCTGTATCTTACCGCTATTTTGTATAGCCTAACGGACGGGTGCGAACTAAATGCACATTAACTTCATTCTAATTTTGTACAAGCCCATATCTACGATTGATTGTAACTACGCTATCCAATTTACTGTACTTTATGCAAACACAGACATTTTTTCATATATCTTTGTTTGCAGGGGGGAGTAATATAGCAACCATCCTACAATCACTTTCGATTATAGCCAATTTTGGTTAAGCCCTTTTTTATAACTTACTTAACAGACATTGTCATTTGGATAGTAACAATTTGCATATTCTTTGCACTGCTATACCACTAGAGCACATGACACCCTAGCCGAAATGTTGACTGCTTAAAATCATTCGATGACTCATACTCCTCCCCATATATGTACGCACACAAATATTATTATTAGCCTTTGTTTTGGTTTGCTGTGCCCTTATTAAATTTGACTATAAATTGCCTATGTAATTGCTTGCTATTCGCTCGCTCGCTTGTTAGCCTGTTCACTTGCTCGTTCACATTCGCTTAGGTGTTGTTAGCTTTCGAACCTGAGTCATTCGACAATAAACTGTAGTTGCTGCTATCCTTTGTCTTCTGATTTTACGCGCCGTTAAGTTTAGAATTATAACGGTTATCGAAGTAAACGGTTAACGAATCGCGGCACTACAGACTATTATGGGAACGAACCTACGGCTGATTCATCATTAAGGTTAAAAATTTGAGATGATTTTCTGGATGATATTCATCTAAAAATTATGGAACAATGATTACTGTATATACTTGACTTAACTCCGCCTGTATCTCCTCCGGGGGCTACTGTCGGTCCCAAGGAGGAAGGTTGGGCATGGGTTTAGCGATCCCAACCCGTAGAAAACCAACTCGCTAAAAAGCGCTAACCAGAAAAAAATTATATACTTGACTTGGTTATCGATTTCCATCAATAGTCATGAGCAGACCAGGATCCCACCAACTACTTACTGAGTGTTACACTATCACCAAAATAACATTGAGAACAACATAGAAATAATGTCTAGTATCAAATCAATCTATTGAGACAAACTACAAACAACAGTGACAAGATGACATGTAAAATATACATGGTATATATATGAAAGGCGTTCTTTGTACAGTTAAGAAAGACATATGTATGAATAATTCATCATCATAAAGAGAATAGTCTTTCCTCTTTGTTGACTTCTTAAATCAATTCCTATATAATGAAGAGAAGACATGTAAAGAAAAGGGGAAATAAAAGAAGTATGCCACTTATTAGTTTATAATAATCAGAATAACAAGCAAAATACTGTCAAGTTGGTTTGCGTTCTATGTATATCCCCTTATTTTCCGAATATTTTATATACTGTATTATACTACTTACTAATGTTCAGTAATCAGTTTCGATTAAAAAGAAAGGGCGTACAGCATATGTTTATCTTATAAATATATAACATTCCTAAGAATTCACATAAATTAATGGTACTGATTGTGAAGTTGAGTGACACGGTATCGAATCCGTCAGGGAGCAACAATTCCCTCAAGATTGCAGGTACACCTTGCTGAAGAGTGCCAAGTAGCACGAAACCCGAGTCCAGGGTTTCCTGTTGACCACCTTCAATCACCATCTTATCTCAACATAGTGCACGCAGTGTCGAGCCACCTACACTAGTGGCCACATTGAAACTTGATCGATAGCATTCGATCAGTACTAAGAAGGACTTGATACGCATGGAATTGATCACCACCCAGTGATCAATCAATTGTAATGGCACTTAATTTGTTTATAATTGTAATCTCACCTCCTTAATACTTTCAACAGTCACTTCCGATTTTGGAGTATTCGCCAAATATTTATTCATTCGCTTATCCGATCTTATTGTAAATCACTTTGTATATACATCCCAGGAGGGATCTTTCTTTGAGTGTAAAAACATGACTGACACTGTATATTTTCATGATAACAATACAGTATTTGTCGATCTTTGATCAACAGATTTCAAGCATCATTTAATTGTGTAGTGAGGAGCTTCAATAAGATTTAACAATTAGTGACTATACAAAGTTTTATTACAGAATATAAACTTCTAGACAGTCCCAAGGTAGCGGGCGACAGACAATAGGTATATTTGCTCCTTCAGGATCCTAAAGCCTATGTGCACAACTGGTTTGAAATCAGGGTTTTCCAACTCCCCTAAGTGGTCTCTTCTTGTTCACCAACCGTGTGAAAGCGTTGGACACTCGCTCTTTGTCCCTTTAATTTCGCAAAACAAGCTGCCACCGCTAAAAGGCAGTGAGTCGGACTTCCCTGGCAGTAGCTATATAGGCGTAGCCACGTGAGAGCATTCCGCGAGGGGAAGTGGACTTTCCAAATCCTCGGTCGTACTAAGGGATTTAGGTGTAATTGAAGGCCACTAGATTTACCCGATAACAGCTTTAAATACTTTGCACAGAAATTTCTAGAGGCCCATTCTTAAGTTTATACATTTTTCAAAACAACTCCGCCTTCTTAGACTAGCGAGATTTAAATACATATGTAATAACCATCTTTTCGTATATTACCCCAAACTACTTACTAATATAAGTAGGTCAAGTTATTTTTAAACTTTTCTAAAGACTGAATACAATAAAATTTGTCAACCACCATTTCAGTTTTATCTCACTTTTCTCACTTGTCATCGTTTTGTCTACCTTAGTTACTATTATTATTTCATGGCATTTATGTGTTACTTCTTAAAGCTGCATTTATTCTGAATGATTTCCTGTGAACCAAAGGCAAAAACTTTTGGTGTAGTTTTGATTATTGCATGCAAAACCACCCTGTTTCTTTTAACTCCGAACTCTCCGACCTTACAATGAAGATTTACTTGGTAGAGAGCAAAGCATACTGATCTAAGTAAACATCATACAGGCATGAGCACGTGTACAGTGAACTTGGAAATAGAGTAAGAACTTAGTAGAGTAAATGACACGGACCAATAAAAAAACAGCATCCTTAAGCACAATTGGAGGTTTCGGCGGCAAAATAGGTTTACGTTCAAAGAATAATAATTAAGTAAGCGATTTCCTGGGGACTTAACATTCCCTCCCCTTTCAACAAATACTAACTCAAAGATAATTGTCGTCACAAACACATGTCAGTTGAAGAGCATCATTGGATATCATCAGCAAGGATTTGAAAACTGCTTCGTTATAACCCGATAGCCTTATTAAACAGTTAACACGTATGTGATAAGCCCGTAACAACATTCAAGGATTATTGTTAGCATGATACTAATCAATCACATTTTCTTATATTAAAATTTCGACTAATGTAGCGGACTTGATTTAAGAATGATAAATAGCGACTAAATAACTTGCTTTTCTTAGTCCCTCCAATAACAGTTGGTAGTCAATTACTTCTTCTTTCTTCTAGTAATTGCTCCACCTTTACCGCTAGCAATTAATTTCGCCTCTTCAGCTGATTCATACTCTTGTATTAATGCATCACTAGTTGCTTGTCGAGTCGGACAATACTTTAGATACTCCATTGTAAATTCACCTTTACCCTCAGTGATACTGCGTAACTCACCAGAAAAGCCAAACATATCATTTAATGGTACCTATTAGAACAATGGAGATGAATAATTGTTGAATGTAAAAAAGTTAACGACTTGTTTAAAAAAATGTATAAAAATTAGATTTCTATGTTACATTCTTTTCCAATACACATATACAATTAGGACCCAAATGCCCTGGTACGGATGAGAGTCGGAAGAGTTCACTCTCCCTCTCCAAATACTCTTACATGGCCACACATATATAGCCTCTACCGGGGATGTCCTACTCACTCCCTTCTCGTGGCATCACTCTTGTTTACCAAATTCAGAGGACGAAATGCGAATGTCCGGCGCTATAACCTGGCTGGTGGACACGGAGGATCCACCTAGGGTAGTTGGAAAACCCTCATTCCAAACCAATAGTGCATATGGGCTCCATGATCCTGAAGGAATAAATAGCGTATGAACCAACAGTCAGTCACCGGCTATCATGAGACTGCATCTCCTTACGATACTTCACTGACTTGTGGATCAAACCTTTAGGTCAAAGGCTCGGGGTGTCGCCCCCTAAGAAAACTACCTACTTTAGTTTGGGCACCCAGGCAGTATCACAGCCCTCACACAAATCAAATGAGATTTGTGTGGCGCATATAAATCTGGTGCCCCTTTGTACCAATATTTGTGTTTAAATAAATAATAAATAAGTATGTTTCGATAATGCAATGAGAAGACGAAGATTATCAGAACTATGTGATATATTAGCGCAATACATTTCGAACAATCTGATCACACATATACTTGTTAAGAACATTTATATATAAAAATAAAAGGTCAACTAGACTGGAAATAGGGGTAAGAATAGACAAGGATAATAATGATAAAATAATGTGAAAACAATTTGACACCTAATCACTCTGGATAATAAGCATATATTACCAGGGTAGGTTTAAAGAGAGAACAAACTGTTTTTGAATACACAAAGGGGGGTTGAATTTTCGTATGGCTAAGGCTTCAACAAACCTTAGTATACGCCCTTTTACACTTTTAAACAACACCACAAAAGCCGAGTTTAGATCAATCTTATGACCTGTTTCGATTATATGTTTAGCAATAGAGGATGATGGATGTTTATCCTCTACTCTTATTGGGTCATTCGACTGTATTTGTTTTTGCAACCATTTTGGTACATGTTCACCCACCCTAATTTTCAGATCACGATTGCTCCTCCCTATGTATGTGTGACCACACACACATTTAAATTGGTAAACACAGTGGGATGTGACACAATCGTTTTCATTTCGTCTAGGTTTTGAATGAAGCATGGACCTCGTTCTTTCCTTGATTATGACTTTCGCAGCACAATACAAACAAGGATATTGTCTTGTTGAAGCCTGATAAAGGATCAGGCGTGGTTATTATGAACAAATGTGAATATAAGGGTAAGATGTTATCCATCCTCAGTGATGAATGTAAATTCATGCCTGATGTTGAATTTGGAGGTATTAACAAACTAGAGGGAAGAGTAAATGCAAACCTAGAAAAATTGCTTCACATGAATATTATCGATAAAGAGGAATTTAATCTCTTAAAACCTATGGGTTCAGAGTATCCTCATTTATATGGACTACCTAAAATTCACAAATCAAATATTCCTTTACGTCCAATTTTATCAATGTGCCGATCACCCACACATAACCTAGCCAAATGGCTAACAAAATTATTGGATCCTATTCGAAGACGTATATGTAAGTATTCTCTAAAGGATTCTTTTGAATTGGTCGATCATTTAGGTGACATTAATATCAAAGGAAAACCTATGTGCTCATTTGATGTGAATTCCTTATTCACCAATGTACCTTTAAAAAAGACTATTGACATATTATGTGACTATATATCTTCAAACAACCTTAATTTACCTATCCCCTTAAAATTTCTTAAAGATTTATTACTTTTATGTACTGATAAAGTTCAGTTCACTTTTGAAGGCGAATACTTTCGCCAGATTGATGGGGTCGCTATGGGTAGTCCGTTAGGACCATTACTAGCAGATGTGTTTATGGCACATGTAGAAAATTTATCTGAAGACTTAATCAAAAACATGTCACTTTATAAGAGATATGTAGATGATATCTTAGTAATTGGTGAAAGAAAGGAGGATATAAACTGCCTATTGAATAAATTTAATACTATCCAAAACCACATCAGTCTTTCATGTGAAGAGGAGAAGAACGACCAGCTTCCCTTCTTAGATGTACTTCTAAACAGACGAGAAGATGGCTCAATAAAACGATCCATTTTTCGAAAACCGACGTGGACGGGTCAATATCTTAGTTACTATAGTTATTGCCCTGTACAATACAAACGTGGTTTGGTAAAGTGCCTTTTTAACAGGCTTCGTCGTATTTGCACAAATGACGCTATTGATGACGATGTTAGGTTGTTAACCAAGACATTAATTGGGAATGGCTATCCACCTAGATTTATCAATAGATGGAAAGTTCAGGGCACAGCGAGACCTACTGTAGCCTTGGTAGAGAAAAAGCCTGTCTACATCACCTTACCATTTAGAGGTGATTCAAATAGCCTTTTATTGAAACAAAGGCTTAAATCTGTTATCAACAAAACGTATTGTGCTGCGAAAGTCATAATCAAGGAAAGAACGAGGTCCATGCTTCATTCAAAACCTAGACGAAATGAAAACGATTGTGTCACATCCCACTGTGTTTACCAATTTAAATGTGTGTGTGGTCACACATACATAGGGAGGAGCAATCGTGATCTGAAAATTAGGGTGGGTGAACATGTACCAAAATGGTTGCAAAAACAAATACAGTCGAATGACCCAATAAGAGTAGAGGATAAACATCCATCATCCTCTATTGCTAAACATATAATCGAAACAGGTCATAAGATTGATCTAAACTCGGCTTTTGTGGTGTTGTTTAAAAGTGTAAAAGGGCGTATACTAAGGTTTGTTGAAGCCTTAGCCATACGAAAATTCAACCCCCCTTTGTGTATTCAAAAACAGTTTGTTCTCTCTTTAAACCTACCCTGGTAATATATGCTTATTATCCAGAGTGATTAGGTGTCAAATTGTTTTCACATTATTTTATCATTATTATCCTTGTCTATTCTTACCCCTATTTCCAGTCTAGTTGACCTTTTATTTTTATATATAAATGTTCTTAACAAGTATATGTGTGATCAGATTGTTCGAAATGTATTGCGCTAATATATCACATAGTTCTGATAATCTTCGTCTTCTCATTGCATTATCGAAATTTATCAAAGGGACTAATTGCTTTAAATAAGTATGTATTTATTGATGATATTCCCAACACTATGATATACGAGTCATCCAAAAATCAAATATGTTACTATGATTATTATTAGTCAGTAATAGTAAAGATAATAAACTAGTTATGATCGTTATCGGACTACATGATCCCAAAGTGGACACGTTGTGATTACACAGTGATAAGAGGATAAACAACACTTGAAGATTTAGCTTGCATAAAGAGTGTGAAGGTGTTATATCCCGTGGAAATTAATGAATGGTAACTTTGAGAACTATTTATGGACCAATATGATATGTATATTTCCTATTGTATAATTGTTGAATAACTAAACTATTCATATTCGTGTCCCTCTTATTATAAGCTTGATTTTGACCCATAGACTATTACTGTACGATTTACCATTCCTGAGTTGTACCCAGTCTATTAATTACTGTTCCCCCCTATTCACAGCCACATTTGGCCAAATCTTGTACAAATGTTATTTTCTATTTCATGGTACAATGTGGTCAGTTTGTTTGATATATAAACTCAGTATGTTTGAAATAAACGATTCATACCGCAGAGGCTGAGATTGGTGTTCTGGACTTAACTGGATGGGCTAGGCAGAAAGCAGGACCGATACGTACTCTAGAATGCTCGTACAGTTTTCGCGTGTCACTGTTGCAATCGATAATTCGCTGCTCTCTGATTGGCGGTTTTATCAAGTCACACATCAACAAGGCATCCACTCGGCCACAAAATATAACATTAAGAGAAGAAATATAGAACTTACTTCTGCATTAACCAAAGCATATGATTCACTAACTTCCGTACTGACAATAAGACCATTACGTCGTGTTACAGTAGCAATTAATACACCTTGATATTCTGCTGGTCCAGATACTTCCACATACATAATCGGTTCTAATAATAACCAAGAACCTTCATCCATAGCTAAACGTACAAATATTTATAAAGGGGGAAAAGAAAACATTCAATAGCTACTCAAATAGACGAATAATAAAGT
Organism: Schistosoma rodhaini; assembly: GCA_944470415.2. Taxonomy (NCBI): domain Eukaryota; kingdom Metazoa; phylum Platyhelminthes; class Trematoda; order Strigeidida; family Schistosomatidae; genus Schistosoma; species Schistosoma rodhaini. Next base: position 83,671,778 of record OX104044.1, read on the forward strand.
CTTATCATTTTTGTTTTAAGAATTCGCATCAAACACTTACAATCATGATTAAGTAATAAACATTGGTAACTAGATAAATTGACATGCCACACGCAGTTGGTTCTTTTCACAATTTTAATAAAAGAAAAAATGACACTGATTACCGGATAAAATTCTTGCTTTTTCATCAAATCATGTTAATAAATTAAAATAACCAAACATTATTCAATTGTACATTTTAACTGAAGGAAAAGTGGTGAGACTACAATTTGCGGACGACCTTTAAGCGACGTTAAAGTGACCTTGAAAGTGTTCTCCTAATGACTAGGACCAACTGAGGGTTATAAACCAGTGTGAGGAATTACAATTATGATTTACAGTTGATGGTTAAGTCAGTGGTCTTGAGTGCTGTTACAGGTATGAGGGTAGTTATCACTTTCCGGTTGCCCACACCGTGGAAGGGTTCTTCTAGAGGTACTTGAAAAGGAAACTGGGTTAGAAGTGGTCTTAATGACCTGAGAGCGTGACCGCAGTGCCCAAGAGACAACTGCTTGAGGTCGGTCAGACATGACCTTTTGGGGGTAGTTTTTGTGTTAGCTCCGTTCTTCAAAGGACCTTACCGCCGGAGACGGATATCCGTAGGATAAGGTGAGGTGTATATTTTTAGGGTCGACCTTTTATAACCCCACCCCTCCTTGTGGGAAGGCAGTATCGCCGTTATGCTGGTTGTCTGAAGGAAACAACTTACTGCTGTCACACCTCTGTACAGTCAGCAGTACGATTTCGCCTTCGGACCTTTGGTTTGCTGCTTTTAGTCTTACCGCTCTTCGACCGACCTGTCTGGCATGGTAGGACCTTGAGGAACGATTGTTCCAGCCAGTATAGCTCGATTGGTTCATCACGGTAGGCAAGCCCGACCACCACGTCAAGGTAGCAGCAACGGTCGAGTGTAGGTTGGGAATTAGATTTAAAGTTTTCATCACGAAATGATATCAGCTATCACGCCAAAACTCTATTTAAACAAACGGATAAGTGAATTTCACGCCAAAATTCAAGACCCGTCATTTTAAACCTGATTGGTTCGTCCATAAATTATAGTCTTGTCGGGAAAGCAACAAACTACAATGAATTCAACATATATCTATAATCAATGTTAATGTTACCTTATTTAACATGGAAATGACAAAAAATTGTGAATGACTGAAAAATTATCGTTTCATTTACCTTGTTTCATAGCACCTTCAGCTGCTTGTTGAAAAGCCCAATCACTACTATCTACACAATGATTATCACCATCTTGTAAACGAAATCGTACACCAGTAATTTTTTGTCCAGCTAATTGACCAATTTGACAAGAATTACGAAAACCAGTTTCAATAGCTGGAACAAAATTTTTAGGTACATTTGTACCAACTGTTTCATCGGAAAAAATTAATTTTGTATAAGAATCAGGTGGTAAAGGTTCAAGTATACCAATTACTCGACCATATTGACCAGCGCCACCAGATTGTCGTTTATGAAGATAATCAAATCTAAAATAAAGGTGAAAGAAAAAGAAAATGAAAAAAGTAACTGTCGTACAGGTATAAGCAGAATTACTATTGAGTATTATTCTAAACTATATTTCTGATAATGTCTCAAGACACTGAATGTACTATCACATTCTAGGACTCAAACTAGAGAGTTATGGCAGACTAACAGATATCGGTCCTATATAAACTTCTTTCATACCATAAAGATATGTCATAATCTGACCACTACATTCTAGCTTTTTTTATTCAGTCGCAGTGTGGGCAAATAGCGGATGATGAGGAAAATGCAGAGATGATATTCATAGTGGAAGTGCCAAACAGTAGCGAAATATTTATTTATTTAAACACATAAATATTGGTACAAAGGGGCACCAGATTTATATGCGCCACACAAATCTCATTTGATTTGTGTGAGGGCTGTGATACTGCCTGGGTGCCCAAACTAAAGTAGGTAGTTTTCTTAGGGGGCGACACCCCGAGCCTTTGACCTAAAGGTTTGATCCACAAGTCAGTGAAGTATCGTAAGGAGATGCAGTCTCATGATAGCCGGTGACTGACTATTGGTTCATACGCTATTTATTCCTTCAGGATCATGGAGCCCATATGCACTATTGGTTTGGAATGAGGGTTTTCCAACTACCCTAGGTGGATCCTCCGTGTCCACCAGCCAGGTTATAGCGCCGGACATTCGCATTTCGTCCTCTCAATTTTGTAAACAACACCGGTGCCATGAGAAGGCAGTGAGTAGGACATCCCCGGTAGAGGCTATATACGTGTGACCATGTGAGAGCATTCGGAGAGGGAGAGCGGACCCTCCCCACTCTCGGCCGTACCAGGGCATTTGGGGGGCCAGCAAAATATAGTTAAATCAATGTTAACTTTGTGTTACAGATGTTTTTGTTTTAAATACTGATTTTTATATTTCTTATCACCAAAATAGCCATCCCTCCTCACCTAGGCAAGATGTCTGTGTTTTTCATGTCTTCCCTAATATGTTATATTTATTTACAACACTTTTTATACCTCTTCAATCTCATTATTCCACTATGATGATACACATATAAGGTAATTTTGAAACTCAAGATCCATGGAAAGATGAAGAGTTAATACATCTGTCCCACTGAAACCAATTCTCAGCCATGTTATACAACATTTTCATCAAATGAGAACAGTTATCTTGTTCGGCCAGACAAAGGAAACTGCATCAACCCAAACTCCTTAGCTCAGTAATCAATGATTGAATGGATTGATGTCATATCTTGGATTTAACTTCTGTTATCTTCCTACCGACCTATTCCAACCAGCATTATATGTTGATACGCAACACATATCTTTGACAAATGAGTCGGTGAAAACTTACAGCCTTAACAACTGATTCACCATCTTTGCATAGTACGTTACTGTCTATTGAAAAAGAAGAGGAGAATAGTTGTTTTTATCCAGAGTAGAAAGGAAGAGATGATAGCTAGGAGTATCTGTCAATATATAATCAAACCACACTACCTTTTGTTTTCCTATTTTTTCTCTACCATGTACTTCCATGTATGAAAGTCATTACATAATGGGGAAATGTATTCACAATACTACTGCAATTTTATGTACACGGAAATGTCTAGTAACGGGAAAGTGATTAATGATGATCATAGTACATAACAATGTCTTGAATATCAACAGTCATTATCACAAGCATGGTAAGCAAAGATGGATAGTGGCTAGCAGTAGAATTAAGGCTATATCGAGGCAATACGCACAGTATGCACATATGCCAATTAGAGGCTGACCAGTTGTAGTCCTAAGAACATCAATGGGAAGATTCAACCAAACAATACTAAGTGAAGTCATTATCACATTATGATTTGAACAACAACAAAAAACAAACTTACGTGAATGGTTCACTTAATGTTTCACGAAATGCAACACGAGGTTTACCTAATATACATGGTGCATTATACTCTCGTGCTAAACGTTGAGCATAAATTTCCAAGTGTAATTCTCCCATACCAGACACTATTGATTCACCAGTATCAGAATCTTGTGAAAGAATAAACGTTGGATCTTCACGTGTAAATCGTGATAAACCTCTACTAAATAATTCAACAGTTGATCTATTTGTCGGTTTAATTGACATTGATACAACTGGTTCTGGGATGAACATTGATTCCTATAGTCAAGAAAAAATTAAATATTTCAAAGAAATGATAAAACCGATTTGCAACTCAGATGGACGCTTCTGATGTTGTGTTCACTGAGCTACATCATTTTGCTTGTAGAACTTTTATTGTCATTCTGGGCAGCAGCATCATCAGACTATACTTTATGTAGAAGTGAGTTTTTTTCAATTATTCTACGAGTGTTTCATCAGTTCGTTTTGATAGCCTTGTTTATGATCGATTGTTTGCATAAGTTTTACTATCATCATATGTTAGTGTTCCAGTTGACTGTTTTATTCAGTCAACCTCTGATCATTCGACTGGTTGGTCTCTTCCATATGGGTTGATAGATTAGATCTATGTCGAGGTGTATATTAATTGCCGAATGATTTGAATGACAAGCTTCTAAAATTTCCGTCACGTTCTTAGAATTCCCGCGCTTCATAATTTTAAAACTAACTTAATCGAATTTAAATCTTCGGTTGTCTGCGTGTACTGATATTGATAATAATGCATATTCGTGTCGCCTTACTGCTACTCTATGTTCATGTGTGAGTAGATGAAGAGGACATCCACTTTATTCAATGAAAGTAGATACAGGTGATGTACAGAATGACAATAGAAACTCTACAATTAGACCATTCGGCGCATAGAACACAATATCAACATATTCAAAAGGAATACAGAAGCCATAATAGTGTACTTTCATACAGTGACATGAGCTGTAGAACGATTTAGAAAATAAGTACTAGTCAGCATCTATCTCGTGCTACTTTGAGGTCTTCTGACAGTGTGCATCCACAGATCCATACGCTGAATCTAGTTATCCACATTTTGTAAACTCCAGTTTAGTCGTAATATAACGTGATTGAAAACCAACATCATTAATAAGCTAATACTATACACCATTCTCTATTCAGTTGACTAATAAGTGACTTTGAAATGATTTACTTAGAAGTGAAGATGGGAAATTTACCAGTTACATTGGTTAAAAAGTGAACTAGATCACAAATTAGTCGGAGTTGAAAATATGGGTCGATGGATTCTGATTCACATGTTGAATTAAATCGTGTTCACTAAGAGAACTTAGGGTTTTGAGCTCTATTTCATGTGGTGAAAATCAACTTCATCACTAGTAACTTAAATTCGATGGGTTGTTTTCATTTCGACAAGAGAATTGTGCAGTCAGCTAACAATAGTGTTTTGTTAAAAGTGAACATGGGCAGGTCTCACTTCACAGTTGTTCATACATTGGAAGGATGTTTCTTTAGGGACCTATAAAGTGAACTGTATTAGTAGTGGGCTTTTTTTAAACTGGGAATGTGATTTTGCGACCAAAGGGATAAATGTTTGAGTCCCGTTAGTCAGCTAGTCACAACGTCGAACTTCGTACGTACGTACATCAGTTCGAGTTGCCATACCGCATTAGCACAGAGATGAAGTTGTCGATTCAAATCCCATAGTGGTAGAAGTAGTAAGAGTATAAGCATTATGTGAAAGATTAGGGTTTGAAGATGTTATTGAAGGAGTGAAAGAATACATAAACATATAGTTGGTAAGTTAACTTTACATACGTGATTACAAAATAGCATTATGTTAAACAAGTTAATGTTCCATTAGTGAAATAAACACCGTCATCAATCAAGCCATAAACTTACTCAGATATTGTTAAATAGAAAAACTCACCATAGCTAATGGTTCTTTCATATTTACATCAACCATTGTATCACCAGATGCACAATCAACACCAAAAAATGCAGCAATATCTCCTGCATAAACAGCTTCTAAATCTTCTAATTCTGTAACATTTAATCGACCAAGTCGAGATACTCGAATACGACGACCTGTACGAGAATTTCTTACTGAATCACCACGACGTAAACAACCTTGGTAGATACGCATATAAGTTAACTGACCAAATTTACTAGCCTAAATTTTTTTTTAAAAATTAAGATGATTCGATCAAAAAAAGAAGTCGTTTTACTACATTATGTTTAAGTGATAAGCTCAGAATCGATCACAATGGCGTAGGTGTATACACTCTTTATCCTCCCTTAAACCTTGAGATTAAAATTCTTTTATATCTTCCTTTCTTCCTATACTATATCCTTATACACAACCTTTCTTTTATATATTACCACCACCAAATTAACTACTTTTATGAATCCGGTGTTCATCTTGTTGTGCTAACGAGGTATGGCAACTTGGGTCCTACGCTGTAGCTGACTGACTGACTGGAGTGATAAACTCAAATTTAGTCTGATCAACATTGTACGTAACTTCAGTGCTTATACGATAGATCAAATTGATATCAACTATATGGTAACAATCCTTTTTTTAAATCGATATCTTAATTTATTTTTTACTATAGCATTTACAACATTCGTAGTCATTCTGATGTTATCATTAAAGTTAAACATTAACACCGTTGGATGCCGACCGGCTCTGTGGTCTATCGGTTAAGTGCTCTGGCGCGAGACTGGGAGGTCCTGTGTTCGAATCTCGCGAGTGCGGAGTCGTAGATGCGCACTGCTGCGGAGTCTCAAAATAGGACGAAACGGCCGTCCAGTGCTTCTAGGTTTTCCATGGTGGTTTAACTTCCACTGACTAATGATTTTAACTATATATAATCATTTTCAGTTAATACACTTTGTAAATTACAGTTTAATAGAAAAGTATGAAATAAATGAATAATCACTAAACAATTGAATAAATACCGCCCATGTAACTACGCTATTAAGACCAAGTCAATTAGAATCTAGTAAAACGAATTTCGTTTTGTTGTGCAAAATTTAATAGCGAAAGTTTACAGATTCCTTTCTTACTGGTTGAAAAATAGATTTAAAATCATAATCTTGTTTTAACACCGTTACTGTCTCAAACCTATATAGTACAACTACACTATTCGACCTGTATACAAACGGCAAAAGATGAGACTAATCAATTAGGAGAAAGGTAAGTTTGCTCAAACAATCAAACAGATTAAAGTAGTTCCGTACAATGTAAAATTTATGAATGAAAGTGAAGTAAACGACTTATGAGTAAAATTCACGTACAATGAGCAGTGAAAAGACTTTGTCTAGTGCTTGGAACATTCGAGATTCTAAATGTTTGTTACCATGACGTAAAAACGATAGGGTTAAACGTATTGAAGGTGAATTTCTCTGTATATCGGTTTTATACAACAAGTAAATCAATCCTAAACCCTCTGAAATTGTAAAAACCCAAACCGGGAACAATGTCTAGACTCTTTAAAAAAAATTCCTTGCTTCCTTATAAGGTTCGAGAAGACGAATGTACTGTAGGTACAAAGACGAATTTATGTATCGTATTTTTTAATTACGAACACAAAAAAAACTTGTAAACGACCCGAATAGATTCATTAATGATGGAAAATTTTCGTAACATTATGGTTTTATCCATACGCCATTGACCGGTAATGACTGCTTTCTAATGGTCTGACAATAGGATAAAATTTGCCGTGGCTATTTTAGGAATTGTTCAAGCTGGTCACACTTTATAATCCCTATCTAATTTGAAATCGCACTAACGGTAATGAAAGGCATGTCATTACAACGAATATTGCCAAAAATTTAGTTATGTTAGGATTATTAGATGGTAGTTGGAGGTGGTTAACAGGAAACCCTGGACCCGGGTTTCGTGCGACTTGGCACTCGTCAGCAAGGTGTACCTGTAGTCTTGAGGGAACTAGTGCTCCCTGACGGATTCGATCCTATATCACCCAGCTTCACAGTCAGAGACGTTACCACTGAGCTATTCGGACCGCGACCGACCTCCTGTGGGACTGAGATGTAATGATGTTAGGACTATACTAGTATAGCATGTTTTGCAGTTAACAACTGAGACTAATAGAAAAGTTACTAAAGTAATTTGTAAGACAACTGGGGATTAGTATTAACTCTGAAAATATATGTAAACGAAACACGTTAAAAATAATGAATATGAAAATATTACTAACTTCCAGTTTGAAAGCCAGTCCCAGGAATGGATTATCACTGGTTCGTTCAGGTTTTAGTGGTACCTTTCTAGTTTCACTGAAACATAAAAGTACATGCAGAAAGTGTTAAATAAATCCAAATCAGTTAATAATATTAGTATGTACACTAGTGGATTCCCACTCAGTGATCTAGAGGTCAAGTGTTCACAAGTGGGATCGAAGGTCCTCGGTTCGATCCCCAGTGACAGAGTCATGGATACACATTACTAAGAGGTCGCATACTGAAACGAAATAGTGATTTAGTGCTCCTAGGTTTTTAATAGTTATCTAACTCAGATCGGTTCATGATTTCAATAATAGAGTTGATATTAGTTGGTTAAACTTTAAAAGTCATTAATTAAAAACCAAACATTTAGAAGAGTTGTATAGTTTCAAACTATTAGAGGGTGTGATTAAACTTCAATAGGGCTAGATTAGTCAGTGTAAATCATACTCAAATAAAAATCATTTCAACGCTACCTAGGAGGTGAAATGCGATCCCTGATAAACAAATGCATTAGATATGCGAAAAGAAAACTGACAAGTGTACAGTTGTTGCATACAAATACTTTTATATTATCTTGGGGAATAGAGCTTTAGGTAGAAGTAGGCTATATTAATAACCTGCGAAGACTTTTGAATAATCCTGATAAGGTAAAGTCAACTTTTAACCAACAAGAATGCGAGTGATAAAAACAAATAATTTACCACACAAAAACCTGATAAAGGTCGTAGCTTTATTAAGAATTTAGGGTTAGGTCTAGAAATCGGAGTCTGATCGAACACAGCGTTAGCAGTTTGGAGTAATAATTAAGAAGCGAAAGGTACTGGGTTCGAGTCTCGGAGTGAACATCAACTTTGAGATGCAGGTACATCTGGCTGACGAGTCCCAAATAGGATGAAACGCGCGTCCTGGATTCCACTGCTAGCCACTATCCAATGTCTACGAATATTTCTAGAAAGCCTTAGAGACTGAAAAATCCCAACATAAACTTTAACCAATCAAAACATTATGAAAATTCCATAAATTGTTCAAAGGTCAGTACTATAAGTGCTTAGGGTACATTAATATTAACACATTTTCATTAAACAACAGATAAACCTAATAAAAAAAACTTACCCAGAACTTTCATTCAAAGCATAATATATTACTTCTCCAGGGTTAGGCAAATAATCCACAATGGCATCGAGTAAAAGCTGTACACCACGGTTACGTAATGCTGAACCAACTAAAACTGGAACAAATCGTCTTGCAATTGTAGCTCTATGTAAACCAGCTTTTAATTCAGCTTGAGTTAATGGTTTTTCATTTAAAAATGCTTCTCCAATCTCGTCATCAGCATTAGCCAGACATTCTAGAATGTAAGAAGAGAAAGAATATCAGAGAACAATAACCACGGAGAAAAGTCTGATTCAATAAAAAATTGAAATAACGAATAAAGACGTCAGACAAGTAAAATTACAACCAGATTTTTGACTTGTAAGCATTGGATTCAAGTGCGATCGCCTTTCGTAACCCATACAGTCTGGTATATGATTTGGTAAAAATGTGATACATTTAACTCGCTATAAGTTTTAGGATGTACACCGTGCATTACATTACTCATCTTGTTGGCGGAATATAGATTGGATTGAAGCACATTTCGTGTAAGATTGTGTTGGTGCATGCTGATTGGTTATTTCTTATCCAATCAGAGCTAGCAGATAATTGGAGAAGACTCTAGAATCTTCTCATGTAAAAACCATGAATATACCAACTTTTTTTCTTATTGTGTTTCTTACTTCCATCTACCCGTGTTATTTGGAATATAATTTCGTTCCCGTTCAACCGTGTTCTGATCTTGGGACTTGTCGAGTGAATTGGTGTCCAAGAATACTAAGCAATATGAATAGCTGGGTCGTAATAAGAGAAATTATAACACATTTCATTCTTATATACCAGGCAAGTTTGGAGAAATCCCATAATGTTCCAAGTTCATATGGTCATATAGAACAAAATGTGTAAAATAATTTTGAAACTCAGTATCTAAAGGAATACAAAGAGTAAATGTATTTAAGGTGTAAAGACTGGTCCTGAGCTGTTACTTTCAACCAGTAAGTTAACAGAACAAAAAGAAAGTGAATAATGAAGGGGGAAAACATAGGACTAAATAAAAATAAACACTATATTTCATTAAAACAAGAAAAATTACCAATAAACTCAGCACGACGTTCTTTAGTTTCCGCTAACATGGATGATGGGATAGCATCTTGTCTTACAGTTAAACTATTGGGGGAAAAAATCACAGTAAGATAAAATGTACATTTTAAATCAAAAGATGTAAGGTTAATAATGTGATACGTTAAACTGTATGACAACTATAACTAATAACAGATTAGCCCCGAATTCCCTGGTACGGCCGAGAGTGAGGAGAGTCCGCTCTCCCTCTCCAAATGCTCTCACATCGCCACGCGTATATAGCCTCTGACAGGGAAGTCCTACTCACTGCCTTCTCGTGGCATCACTCTTGTTTACGAAATTGAAAAGACGAAAAGCGAATGTCCACAGCTTTAACCGGGTTGGTGGGCACGGCGAGTCCACCTAGGGGAGTTGGAAAACCCTGATTCCAAACCAATGGTACACATGGGCTCCAGTATCCTGAAGGAACAAATGGTGTATGAACCAATCGTAGGTCACCGGCTACAATGAGACTGTATCTCCTTACGATGCTCCACTGCCTTGTGGATCAGATCCTTGGGTCAAAGGCTCGGGGTGTGGTCTCCTAAGAAAACCACCTGCTTCAATTTGGGCACCTATGCAGTATCACAGCCCTCACACAAATCGAATTATGTGCGGCGCATATGTATCTGGTGCCGCTTTGTACCAATATTTATGAGTTTAAATAATAACAAATAAATCACAGATAATACTTCAGTTACATGATAGTACATACTCTTCAGTCACTAAGATATTAAGAGCAAATCAAATTATTTTTGAACGGAAACCTGATTACCATGGAAGAACTGAGTGGGAAATTCTAGGGCTAGAGATATATAACAAGTCAGTTGATGAAGCTGTGAGTTCTCATCCATCGAGGTTTTTGGGACATATGTTATCGATGAGCAACCGAAATCTACCCTTGTCCGAGAAAGTAACTGGAGTAAGTTGTAAGAGAGATAAAAAGGTTCGAATATTTAGGTTAGTGGCTGCTGGTCTGAGCCGAGTTGGTAGGTTCCGACTATCCAGTTGGGATCCGCATGACAATCGTGGCCGATGGTTGGCAATCTTAGATAACATGACTAAAGATCCGTCGCAGTGGCGTAGATGTATTTACTCCTCTTGTCTTAGATCTTGAGTGAAACTTACTGTTAGAAAGTTAATCACATTTCCTCGTTAACCAAGCCTATGTAGATATTTAACTAACTGGTCCAAATCCAAATGCTTACACCCCAACAAATCACAACTTCAGAGTCATTAAATAGCATGTAATAAGACATTACATACGTTATATTGGATGAAAAGTTGAATACATTAATCATAGTTATCACAAATTAGGACGAGTGAACACAAACATGATATTTCTTACACTCATCAATATCTAACGATAAAATTAAATAAAATCGACAAACCAAACTACTTTACACACAAAAAATGAAAAGTAGATACCTTCGATAGTACTACTTAACTACAATTCCTTAGTTCATTCACCAACAATAACAATAAAAATTGTAGCACAATAGTCCAATAGGTGAGAATTGTTCATATTTTGTTTGATAGAACAAAACAAAACAGCTAGAAAGCAAAAGTATTCTAGTAAACAAGAAAATATGAAATGGTAACATCCGCTGAAACGGTTTGGGTTTCAATTAGCAGGTTCAAAGTTGAAACCCTATTCTATATACTTTGTTTCAGGAAGCTGAGTAGCATTACTACTCCTCAGACAAACAATGGGGTTGGACAAAAGTGAATGGACGCATACTTGGTGAGTTAAACCACGGTAAAATATGTCATCATATCAATCAGATTAGCCAGTCAGCTACAACGTAGGACCAGGCACACATATGCATCGGTCCAAGTTGCCATACCTCGTTAGCACAACAAGAGGAACACCGGATTCATAGTAGTTAATTTAATGGTGGTGGTGGTAATATATAAGAGATAGGTTGTATATCAGGATATAGTATAGGTAGGAAGAACGTTATAAAGCAAGTTTAATCTCAAGGTTTAGGGGAAGATAAAGAGTGTATACACCGACGCCATTGTGATTGATTCTGAGCTGTCACACAGTCTCCAACCATTGGTTACGATAGTCACGCGGACCCCAACCAGGTAGTCTGCATCTACCAACATGGCTTACACCAGAAGTGAGTGAATTCAAGCACTGATGCCATGTTTTGGTTTGGTCACCGCTAACTTTCTTCCAACCATCGCCAATACTAGTCAGCATAGTGCGCCGTGGTAATCGGTGTTCAGGCATACGTAACACGTGGCCTAACCATCTCAGTTGATGAAGATTAACGACCTCATCAACTGATTTACCATCATTTCCTAATACCCTCCGTCTAACCTCACTATTACTTACCTGGTGATAAAGGTTAGATAGGTTAACCACTAAATTACAGCACCACTAAATGAGAGAATACAAAATATTCATTAAAAGTCAAGAGGAAAATGTAAAACTTGGTGAGAACGAATCTTTACTCAAACACTTACCCAAATGGTTCATCAAAATAAACAGCTGTCTCACTAATTAAATCAATTATTCCTGTATTTTTTGGCTCTTCACATAGGGGTATATTGATAAAAGCTGAGTTGAAGTTAAGCTTTGATCTAAAAATTCAGCGAAAAGGAAATGAGAATATACATTTACAGTATAAATGGCGTTTAGACAATTAAACAAGTGAATTCGAGTAATTTGTGATCAGATTTGGATAGACATTGAGATTAAACATTAATCATTCACTAGTCAATATTTCAAAGTGATATTCTGCTTCACATATACTCCTACTAATATAGCCACTACTATATTATTACTACCAGTAGTATTGATATTGCCTGGCTCTTCAGATCAAATTAAGTGAAGTGAGGCTTGAAACTGAGTCCTTATAGTTGGAAGCCGAGCGGGTTTGTCTCTAAGCCTCTACATAAAGCATTCTTACTAACCGTGAAACATTTAAAAAATTGTTGCGAATGACATCCAAAGGTTATTGTATACACATACACTAAGTTAGTACACTAAGATTGGAAATTAATGAATCTATTTAACCCATACATAGCCCTTCGGGTACGATGGGTTTATACTTCCTCTTGTGCTAACTATTGTTTCAGCTAATCGTTTGTCAGTCGTTTGACAGTCAGTCATAATCAACGTACAGCGTGGAACATATTTTGAATTTCAAGAGTTGGCATATTATATTGGTATAACGAGAGGAAACTAACAAATCGAAATAATGTAGTAGTAGTAGTAGTAGTAGTAGTAGTAGTAGACATCCAAAGGTTATTGTATACACATACACTAAGTTAGTACACTAAGATTGGAAATTAATGAATCTATTTAACCCATACATAGCCCTTCGGGTACGATGGGTTTATACTTCCTCTTGTGCTAACTATTGTTTCAGCTAATCGTTTGTCAGTCGTTTGACAGTCAGTCATAATCAACGTACAGCGTGGAACATATTTTGAATTTCAAGAGTTGGCATATTATATTGGTATAACGAGAGGAAACTAACAAATCGAAATAATGTAGTAGTAGTAGTAGTAGTAGTAGTAGTAGTAGACATCCAAAGGTTATTGTATACACATACACTAAGTTAGTACACTAAGATTGGAAATTAATGAATCTATTTAACCCATACATAGCCCTTCGGGTACGATGGGTTTATACTTCCTCTTGTGCTAACTATTGTTTCAGCTAATCGTTTGTCAGTCGTTTGACAGTCAGTCATAATCAACGTACAGCGTGGAACATATTTTGAATTTCAAGAGTTGGCATATTATATTGGTATAACGAGAGGAAACTAACAAATCGAAATAATGTAGTAGTAGTAGTAGTAGTAGTAGTAGTAGTAGTAGACATCCAAAGGTTATTGTATACACATACACTAAGTTAGTACACTAAGATTGGAAATTAATGAATCTATTTAACCCATACATAGCCCTTCGGGTACGATGGGTTTATACTTCCTCTTGTGCTAACTATTGTTTCAGCTAATCGTTTGTCAGTCGTTTGACAGTCAGTCATAATCAACGTACAGCGTGGAACATATTTTGAATTTCAAGAGTTGGCATATTATATTGGTATAACGAGAGGAAACTAACAAATCGAAATAATGTAGTAGTAGTAGTAGTAGTAGTAGTAGTAGTAGACATCCAAAGGTTATTGTATACACATACACTAAGTTAGTACACTAAGATTGGAAATTAATGAATCTATTTAACCCATACATAGCCCTTCGGGTACGATGGGTTTATACTTCCTCTTGTGCTAACTATTGTTTCAGCTAATCGTTTGTCAGTCGTTTGACAGTCAGTCATAATCAACGTACAGCGTGGAACATATTTTGAATTTCAAGAGTTGGCATATTATATTGGTATAACGAGAGGAAACTAACAAATCGAAATAATGTAGTAGTAGTAGTAGTAGTAGTAGTAGTAGTAGACATCCAAAGGTTATTGTATACACATACACTAAGTTAGTACACTAAGATTGGAAATTAATGAATCTATTTAACCCATACA